>PVJL010000314.1:364060-462279 GCA_004026885.1 Lyroderma lyra | reverse complement strand
AGATCGCCGCCCAAGAAGAGGTCTGTGAGGAGGACGCGGACCCCGAGATCCTGCTGCCCTGGGTGGACCTTGCAGCTGACTCAGTCGCTGAGTTCAGACCCTCAGCTAGAAGGGTGGCCGACCCCTACCCGCACGGCCCCACAGAGCCGGTGCCTCAGGCCCCCATCCCCAGGCCAGAGAGACGCTCTCCTGGTCCCTACTTCAACTTGGACTTCTACCTTCTGGAGCCCTTTCCCAGCCCACCACTCCAACCTCTACCTCCCTCTCCGAGTCCAGGTCCCCACGCGCGCCCCCAGCGCCCTCCGGGTCCTGCGCGCAAGGCCCGGAGACGCCTGTTCCAGGAATAAACCGCCCCACAATCCCTTGCCACCACTCCGAGATAGAGCGTCCTCCTTCGCAGACGGTGGGGAGCTAGGATTTTGGGGGCTTGGGGTTTTGGTAGTGGGGAGGGTTTGTGGTTGTTTTACTTCTCTTAGTTTTTGGCTTTGGTATTGGTGTTTTTTTGTGTGTTTGTTTTGTTTTGTTTGTTAGCAAAATGGTCAGTAGCAGTCAGGGACATTAAAAAAAAAAAAAAAAAAAAACAAATTCTGGTGAGGACCTTTTAAAAAGAGAGTAGACCACATAGAGCCAGCCATGGAGTTTTAGATGCCTTGCCTCTGCTGCATAAGCTTTTTCCACCTCTGTCACCTTCAGCCAACTCCATTCTTGTTTCACCCCTACTCTTACCTCAGACTCGTCTCAATTTTCCCGTTTCTTTTTTCCCATACCTCCCCATGCATCTTTCCTTTCCATTCCAGGTTTTTTCTTCTTGTTGTAGTTATGGATTTACCTGTATATTTCTGTAATGTTTTCTGAGGTGCTTCTGATCACCGTTATTTTTTAGCATGGACAATATTTATTAGGAAGAGCCTTGTGAAAGAGAAGCAAAGTAAACAGTAGTTAGTGGTCAGCCTCAGCCAACCTCATTGGGAGCTCCGGAGTTAGAATGGCTGGTCATAGTTGTTCTAGCGTTAGGCTGAAATAGCTCAGTTCCCTCATCAATCAATCACTGGGTATTAGAGACCAGGGAAGGGCAGTGGCCCTGGTCTAGGCAGCTTTCTTCAGCTAAGACCATTTCTAAAGGCGATGACTGTTGACGTCTTTCTCGAAACAACTCTCATTGAAGAAAAATGATGCATCACACTGTCCATCACATCTTTACAATTTTGGTTCTTTTTATCTTAATTTTCATCTCCCTTTATTCTGGTCTTTAATTATAGCATTAAAGTAATTACAATTTTCTTCATATAGGACTTCAATATTTAGGTAAGGTCTGATCACCAGTATTTTTTTTTCCCTTTCTTCCTGCTTTCCTAACAACTTTCCCTGGAGCTGGTCAATCAAGATAAATGCATATTGAATAAGTAAATGAATACATGACACACAAATGTAATGCATTGGACTTTTTGGAAATATTTCTAAAATTGGGATATAAAATTAGTGAAAGCAATATTTAAAGAAAGAAGGAAGCTATGACATTGGTTTGTTAAAGAAACAGTACAATGCCATATTCTGCACTTTAACAATCAAATGGATATTTCTCCATTTTATGGTTTTGCCTTGATTTCCGCTCAAGGTGCTAAGAAGAATGGCTATACTAGAATGCACTCAGCTTTACAACATGGACATTTGCTTTAATTTATTATTGAGCATTTTTTCATGCTCATGATTCCACCACCCAGACAGAATTTTCAGGTATTTTTTCCTCAGTACTATTTCCGTAATGTTGGTTTTACTATAAAGAAAAGAATTTTTTACGAATAATGCAGTCATATCCTTTGTTTCCCATTTCCTGTCCCCACTGTTGACAGAGGATTCTCATCATATCATGAATTTGGTGGGTATCATTCTTGTCAATATATGAATGTTATGTGTAGAGATATAAATTAATATTTATATTTTGTTGACAAATTTACATAACTAGTCTTATATTCTCCAGTTTACTTTTTTCCTCAACTTTATTTTTTAAATCATCACATATATATATATGTGTATGTGTGTGTATAGTTCATTTCTCCTAAAGGTTTCAGCTTCCATCATATGAATATACCACATTTTATTTATCAGTGGCTATTTGTGTTTACAGTTTTTAGTATGACAAACAATACCAAAGTAAATGTATCATACTTGTCATCTTATGCACCTAAGAAAGAGTTCTTCCATGAAATATATCTAGAAGTTGTATTGATGGGTGGCATGATATGTACACTTCCAGTTTATTAGATATTGCCAAATTGTTCTCTAGAGTGGTTGCAACAGTTCAAACAGCCTCCAGCAGTCTTTCATCACACCATATCACCAAATTTTAAATTGTCTGCTAATGGTATCTTATTTTTAAGTTCTATGATTTCCTAATTATTGGTAAGATAATGTAATTTTTCATGTGTAATGGCAATAATATTTTTAAAGTAATTTTAGATATATTTTCACTGAAAATCTGACTCTTTCAGCTTATTAACCATAAAATCAAATGTTTTAAACTTTTCAATGGGGGAGGACAGGTACAACCTAGATTAAAGCAGTTTGCTTTCAGTTTCAAAGCTTATTCTTTTTAATCCATTACTAGACAAGTATCATGAAAATCACATTTTCTCCAGGAAGAAAAATTAAATCCTAATTTCCTAAGCAACCTTTAAATATCAACAGCCAAGCTTGGGAGTCTGAACACAGGGTTTTAGTAGATATTGTTCGGAAAGGACTGAGATGTTCTAAGTGGGCAAAAATGGAAAGAGAAAAAGGCCAGCCATGCTTACCTAGAATAGGATGTGGGAAAAGAAGAGGGACAGACTAGAGAATGTAAGCATTCATGACTCTCATGTATCATGACTTCCAGCTGCTATGAGTAAAAATCCCTAGCATTAGTTGACAAGGCCATGAAAAGGGAGTCTTTTGCCTTACTTCCCATTTAAGATGGAGAATGGTACTCAGATCAGGTAAGCCAGCCGTGTTCCCAGCCACCATATTGAGAAGCAGTGGAAGCAGGAAGGGATCCAAGCAGGGAAAATGTCTGAGATTAATTTATCGGAACGTTTTAGTGCCCTTAATCCTCATTCCCTAACTCCGAATTCTCCATACCAATGAAGCAGTGGCTCAGGAGAAAGATGCAAAATAAGGAAGTTATTACCTTCTTTATACAATTGAGTACAAATGACACATTTATTTCTGTTTACTGTCAGTTTATTCCTTGATTCTTTTTTCTATTAGACCTATTAGGGTTTCCTTTATTCACTTGAAATTGTTTATATATTCAAGATACTAATCCTTAATATGTTTTATATGTTATGTAACTATTTTCTTTGAGTATGTCACTTGGGTTTTAATTCATTTAATTGTAAAGACTTTTATAATTCTCATGCAGGGAAATCTCACAATCTTTTCTAATTTGTACTTTTTGTGTCAGTTTAAGAAATCATTCCTGAGAAAGAACATGTACTTTCTACACTCTCTTCTGATAGTTTTAAATATTTGGGTTTTTTCCAGTTTAGATATTTAATCTCTTGGGAATTTTATTTTTTCTGTATAGTTTGAAGTAGAGATTAAGTTTTTTTCAGATTAAAAGCCATTGCCCCCAAATCAATTATTGAATAGTTCATCATTTCCAATTTGTACTCATAATGCCAATTCTGTTCTATACAAATTTCCACCACATAATAGCAAACTAAAGACAGTTTTAGATAAACAAAAAATTGAATGACTTTGCCACCACTACACTCTCTCTAAAGGAAATTCTAACTGATGTACTTCAAGCAGAAGGATAGTGATCCCAAAATGGAAGTTCTGAGAAGCAGGGGAAAAGAAGAACAAAAGAATAATACATATGTGGGTAATGAATCTAAATGAATAGTAGCTAACTAAAACAATAATGTCTTAAGGGGATAAAAACAATATATGCAAACCATCAAGAGAATGAAAAGACAAACCACATATTGGGAGAAAATATTTGCAAAAGGTATGATGGCAGGCTGATTAATTTTACCTCCACTGTAATATTTTTTTATTACACTAGACATACCTGGATATAATTGGTTCTTTGTAGTCACATGGTATCTCCCCTTCATCATTCTCAACCTTGCACACACAGATGTTTACATTTTTCACCCGTGCAATCGAAATGGAAGAGTGTTTAGATGTTTGGTTTAAACAGTGTCCTGTTATTGAATTCTTAATGGCAGAAAAAAATTCCTCCAGTTGAAATTCACAGACAAATGCAAGCCGTTTATGGTGATCAGTATGTTGATGTGAGTACAGTAAGATGCTGGGTAAGGCTATTTATCTGTAATGAAGAGGTGAAGTCTGCAGTGAGGAAATGGTTTCAAAAATAAAACACCGATTTTTTTTTTTAAGGACCGATTTCAAAATCTAGAGCAGCGTTGGCCTAAGTGTATTGAAATGTGTGGTGATTTTATAGAAAGATAATTATGCAACTTTAAAAATAAATGGTATAGCTATATAAGGGCTGTCTGGAAAGTATCCAGCCATGTAATATGAAAAATAGAGGCATTTGTGGCTGGATTGTTTTCCAGACAGTCCTCATATTTCCTTTTTTATTTCATTAAAGTATCTTTTCCTTGTCATTTTCTATTTAAGTGAAGGCAAAATTTATCAGCCCACTCTCATATATCTGATAAAATATTGTTAGTCAAAATATACAAAGAACTCCTAAAACTCAATAATAAGAAAACAAAGCAGTTCTGAGAGAGAAGTTCATACCTTTATATGCCTACATTAAGAAACAATATCTCAAGTAAACAACCTAACTTTACACCTCAAGGACCTATTAGAACTAATAGAAAAAGAAGAACTAAGCCCAAAGTTAGTAGAAGGGAGGAAATAAAGATCAGAGTAGAAATTAACAAAATAAAGACTAAAAAGATACTAGAAAAAATTCAATAAAACAATGAGATGGGTTTCTTTTAAAGATTAACAAAATTGACAAACCTTTAACTAGACTCACCAATGAAAAAAGAGAGGACTCAGATAATAAAATCAGAAATGAAAAAAGAGACATTACAACTGATACCACAGAAATACAAAGAATCATAAGTTCTATGAATAATTATAGGCCAAAAAAAATTGGACAACCTAGAAGGAAAGGATAAATTCCTAGAAACATACAACCTACCAAGACTGAATCATGAGAAATAGAAAATCTAAACAGACCAATTACTACTAAGGAGATTGAATTGGTAACCGAAAACCTCCCAACAAAGAAAAGTCCAGAACCAGATGGTTTCACTGGTGAATTCTACCAAACATTTAAAGAAGAATTAACACAAATCCTTCTCAAACTCTTCTTAAAAATAGAAGAGGAAAGAATATTTCCAAACTCATTTTATGAGGCCAACATTACCCTGATACCAAAACCAGACAAGGAGGCCACAAAAAAACAACATTACAGGCCAATATTCCTGATGAAAATAAATATAGATGCAAAAATCCTCAACAAGATGTTATCAAACCAAATTTAACAATACAATAAAAGGATCATACACCAGGATAAGGTGGGATTCATTCCAGGGATGCAAGGAGGGCTCAACAATCACAAATCAGTCAATCCCTCTTGGGACCTCACTATCCCCATCTGTCAGATGAGTAGGTTTCAGACTAGATCTCCAAAGGCCCTCGCAGCTCTATCCGTAGAGGCCGAAGCTGGGAAACATCCAAGACAGGTAAGAATAAAGGATGGAAAGACATGGGAAAGAGCAAGAGAGGTAGAAGAAAGGAAAAGGACAGTGTCACCTGGCAAACTCCTCCTCAGCCTGAGTCTCTCAGGTGCCACCTCTCCCAGGAAGCCTTCCATGAACGCAGCCCCCATAGCCCTCCTCCAGGTTCCCCTTTAGCACTCAGCCAGGGCCCAGAGCAAGACCTGGCCAAGGGAACACTGCTGAAGTGAAGAAACAAACTTCTACGGAGAGAACACATGAGCAAAGTATGCTGCCCCCGCTGTGGGGCCAGCAGGTGCTGAGAAAGCCTTGTATAATCTAATCAAGCTGACGTGGTGTTTGAGTCAATAATGTGTGAGTGCATAAGAGTGAGTTGGTGAAAAAAGGACCAAGACTGGACAGCTTCCTCCCCAGAAAGGAACTTGGGAAGGAACAGACCAGCTGGCTCACTGGTACCCAGAGGCAGGTCCCAGAAATAGAGTTTTGAATGCATGTTAAGTGTCCCAAGGCCCAAGTCAAGAGCTAAGGTTTGGAGAGAGGCACGAGGAAGCCGAAAAGCCAGAGAGAGTGAAGGCATTTATGAAAACCCTCCTTCACTCCCCTCCCCCCAGCTCTGCACCTTGCTAACCTATGCTCTGCTTTCTAGCCTCTGACTCTGAAACCCCCAGTTTGGCCCCTCCCCCTCTTCTGTCATAATTTTAGTTAAATGACTATTCAGTATCTGATTGCTGGCTTTACTAGCTCTATAAGCATGGTGCCCTGTTCACCACTGAGTGGCCAGCCCTGGCCCCTGGTAGGCATTCAGGAAATATTTGTTGAATATAAGAATGAGAACAGAGGTGGTAATCTAGAAACTTCCCAAGTTAAGGCAGTCTTCTCAGGTCCCTGGCGGGAGTACGCCTGAGGAGGATGGATGGGTGGTGAGTGACATGGAGGCTGGCACTCCATCACATTGGCTTGTGTAGTTTCGCTCCAGATCCACAGAGGGTGGGGGGAGGGGCGAAACCAGGCTGACAAACAAATGTCTTGGACCACTCAGCAGGTTCCAAGCAGCATGTCAATGATTCTTTGCCCTGGTTTGAGAGCTGAGTTGACAAGGAAGCCTGGGAAATTGTTTCAACCAGCTTGCCTTGCTGGGGCCTAACATCATACCAGCCCATTTTTCCACCCTCTGCTGTGGTTTGGTGATTAGGGAGCTTGCCTGTGGCTCATTCTCCATCACACAAGCCCAAATGAGCTGTGTTCTTCCTCCAGTTCACACATGGAACCAAAACATCCTGGCCCTGGTTTTACTTTCCCTCCCAAGTAAGCCCTTACGCTTCCCTGGCTGAGGGTCCTTCTGAAATCCTAGAGGTTTGTTCCCAAGCAGTGTATTCCATATACAGCCTGAAGTGGGATTACAGTAGAGATAAATAAAAGATTAGTTTCCAAGTTTTGGGACTAAATAAAGGATCAGATTCTTGGTGATTGGGAGATAAAAGGAATTTGGGGGTTTGTTCGTGGATGAACCATTTCAGAAGCAGTTTGGGGCAGTTGAGTGGGATCAGGAGCTTGGTTTTCCCTGGGGTCTTTTTGTGGGCCTCCCCCACTACCCACCCTGGCCATCTGGTTTCACTTCTGGGACAGGCTGAGTAAGTTAAGGCAGCAGGGAGCCCAAGCCAGGAGGCTGGTTAGAGTCTCTAACCAGGCTGGGTGGTGAATCAGAGATGGCTGAGCATAACTGGCCCGTACACTGGATTCAGAGGGTCTTCCATGTCCTACTGGAATGTAATGTCCAGGTAACACTTCGCTTCTCTGGAAGATACTTGCATGACAATCATAACTCTCCAGAATATCACTAACAACCTAGGATTAAGCAAAAGCAGCCCTCTGCCATTGGCTTGTACTTAACTCTTATTTTTCACCAAGTTTAATGATGTTATCTGTCTTATTGTCCCTAGGGCCTGACAGATTTGGTCCAGCTAGTTAGGAGGGAGAGTAGAGAAAATTCTCTGAAGCAGAGACAGTTGAATGTCTGAATGGCAAAGGGCTCCATAAAAAAACAAGGAGAAAAAGAACTCAGGAAGCACTTGCTGTGGGCCATGCAGTGGTCTGACAATCTCCAGCTGGTGTTCTAGATTCTGAGCCCAGGACCTCAGAGGAAAACTGGCAAAGAAGTCCAAAACAGCTTCCATATCCCAGGTAGCTAAAGGTACAAGGATCTCCTCTCTTAAAAGTATAAGTTTAGCTGGCTGAGAATTTAATCTATAGGACTGATCATTCCCCATTGGTTTGGGATAATTAAGAGATTGCTCTGGTTGGATTTATATTAATGGGATGTAGTCGTGGCAATATTAGTAATGGTAAAGAAAGTGGGCAGCATTTTACAAGAATTTTTTAGACATTATGAGCACATTTCACATGTTAACTTGTTTAATGCTTATAAGAAGCCTATGAAGTCAACAAAACTTGTTAGCTGTGGGGAAAAGGCCCTTGGAGGAAAAGAAAAGTATCCCAATTTTTAAATTGCATTTATTTGGAATTTTCAGGAAGAGCTCAAAAATCCAACTCTCTCTTAATAATTCATGAATTCAGCCTGAATGATATAATGATGATGATAATGATGAATACGACTGTAAAGTAAAAATAATATCACCCCAAAATAAGTTTTGGTCAGTTATCTACTTGCAAGCTGCATTATCACACCCTGAAACATAAGGAGGAAACATTTCAATTTTCACCTAATACATGGGTATTTGAGAAGATCTCCATGTTTAGCAACATGCAGGAAAAAAAAAATTCCAACTCTTTGACTGTTTTTCCCTTTCCACTCATTCAGTTGTTTTGGGAACCCTGTAGATAGCCAATATCAGACATCTCTCAATCTCTCTCTCTCTCTCACTTTCACACACCACCCCCCCACACACACACACCACAGACACACACACACACACCACACACACACACATGCACACCCGCATACACACACACACACACACACACACACACACGTGCGCGCACACGCACACACACACACCCTGCCACCTCAACCAGAGAACCCTGGCTAAGCCCCAGCCAACCTGGTTGCCCTTCCTCAAGGATCCTGGCCTGAGGTTATGGGTGGCCTTGGGGAGAGTTATCCTTGACCAGCGATGAGCAGCACTGGCAGCCTCAACCCCCTGCACTCTTGTTTTGCTCAGGATCAACAGGAAATGCCCCTGACCGGCTGCTTTCCGTGCAGGCCTTACAGGTCAGAGCACAGACACCTAAGCGCATCAGTCCCCTGGGGATTGGGCCTCTCCAGGAGACAGCCCACCCACAACTGCACAGGGGACATTGGGAGTTTAGGGGTCAGAAAGACCTTATTGTGAGTCTCAATTCTACCACACACTAGCTCTGTAACTTCTGGCAAGTGCCTTAACCTCTCCATACCTTAGTTTCTTCATCTGTAAAATCAGGAGATAGCAGGGCTTAGCTCAGAGGGTTGTTAAAAACCTTATGCAGGCATTAAATGAAGTAATATATGGGAGCTGCTAGGCCACACCTGGCACATATTACATGCTCCATAAATGGTAGCTTTCACTATTGCCCTGGCACCACACTACCTTGGACATATCACCTGGACACCTGCCACCCAGTGCTGGCCTGGATGTCCTCCTTGGAGGTACCATTCTGAGATCATCTTCTTCATTTCACTTTTCCTACAGCTGGTGTTAGAACCTCCAGAGCTCCCTATGCAAATGTATGTAAGGGCTATATAAATCACAAGGGAGAGGGGAGCAACTCTGGAAAAGTTGGGAAGCTGTTGACCCACCGGCAGACACCTCAGAGCAACTGCCACAAGATGGCAGCCTAAGAAGTAGCCATAAAGCGACAGAGCTCCTCTAAGCCAGGCTGCACCCTGGGCTCCTCTGTCAGATGCAGTCTCTCCCAGCTGTAGTCACACCAGTGACAGGAGGGCCTGGCTATGCACAAGAAAAAACCTCTTTAAAGCATTTGCTGAGGTGGTCACTGCTTTCCTGGCCCCATTGGGGATTGTTAGCACATCAGAACTGAGTGGTTAGAGTTTTAATTTAAGACAGTGAAGTACTGTGCTTTTATTTACTTTTTGTCACCCAAGAACAACTGATGAGTTTCTTTTAAAGGCTTCTTTGATGGATTATGAGCCCCCAAAGAATATGCTTAAATAAAAGGGGTTAGTAAAAGGAGCAAATAAAATTAACTACTTGCGTCTATGATACATATGCAAATAAGGTAGCTGTTGGCTAAGGACACTACAATCTGTTGTGTGTCTTCTGATGACATTCGATCAGGTTCTACATCTGATCCCTGGCAGTAAAAGACAATGTCCTCTATTTCTCTTTTTGGAAACCAGATCCAAAAAGTGGAATTTAGAAGGTCTGAGACCCCCACCTCCAATGGGTTCCAGGGTTTGCCATTATGTTCTCTCACCCCTTGATCCAAGAAGGAGGAACACCCCCACTCTCATTCATTCCACAGACTGGCATTTATTGTGCTTTATGTGCATTATCTCATTGAATCCTCCTCCAAAAATTCTTAAATGCAAGTAACATAGCTACTATTATGGTACCGATCACATATGTAAGGAAACAGGCTCAGTGACATTAAGTAACTTGCCCAAAGTTCTCAGCCAGGAGGTGGCAGATTCAGGAGGCAGACTTAGTACTAAATTTCTAACAACTGTCTGGCTCTAGCACTTAATTTCTAACAACTTCCTGGTCAGACCTTTCCTGCCCACCAAGGAGCTCCTAAGCACCAGTAACAGCCCAGACAGAGGGTGGGAAGTGGAAAGACCATGGTCTTTGCCCTCAGGGGCCTTTCCATCTGTTTGAGGCAGGAACAATGGTCAGTTACCATAATGAGGTTGAGATAGTTTTGTTGGAGAAGAATCTTAGGAGAGGAGTTTGCACCAAGAGCCCAGGGCCTGGGGCTTCCTCCCATGGCTCACTGCTGCCAGAATCCCAGAGACCCGCCAACTTGACTGGCATTTCACTGGAACGGCAGTGAGGGGGGAGGGGGCCAGGGCCGGTTCATGTTCTGGTGACAGAGCCAAAACGATGTGACCTTGACTTGATCTTGCCATCTACCCACAGATGCCCTGGTCCAAAGGTAACACAATCTGTCACCTTGGGCAGGAACTAATATCAAGAATGGGGTTAGAATCATTGTGTTTCCCCCTATGAACTGCTGTGACCAGGAGAAGCACTTTCAAAGGGCAGCTAATAAAATGACTGTTTTGACCTTCCTTTCAGCTGAAAACCAGACACCATCAAAATAGCTTTTCTTTTTATTAGCTACTTTATTGGAGAAATAGTGAGGAGAACATAATCAGTTCTCCAAATAAAGATTGTCTGTGGAGTAAGGAGGCAAGAGGTGCCCAAGGATGAACACAAGCGGGTCGTGTGTATTTGCCTCCCTGGTTGTGTGGCTGTGTCTCATCTCAGAGAACGTGGGCCCCCCGGGCCCTCTGTTCAGCCTCCATGGACAGAACTCTTGGCCCCCAGACTTCATGGAATGCAGTCATTCAAGCACGACATCCTGATTTCATCCTGAAAAGCAGCAAGCTCTAAGCTCTAATGGAACAGCCATTGTATCGGCAGCCCCCAGAATGAATTAAACGTTTAAAATAAAGTTATTCACTCACTTTGGAATTAACAAATATTTACTGAGGCCCAGGTAAGGTGCTAGGTGCTGGGGACACAAATGTCATCAAAGCTAGTCCCTGACCTTACACAGTGTATAAGCTAGTGGGGGAGGCAGACATACATATTTTGCCATGTATAATGCGCTCCCAGGTATAATGTACACCCACATTTTTAACCCAAACTTTCAGGGAAAAAACTCTTTGTTTCAAATTTTTAATTCAAAATTTTATTTGTTTATGTATTATAAAAGAATTTTAGCATTTATTTTTAACATATAATGGTACAAGAAATTTTATGTAACAAATAATTATAAAACATATGAATAAATTTAACCAAAAAAACACCCATTATCATATTCCAGGGTATTACTTTGCATACAAATATCATTATTGATTTCTAAAGTTACGTTTTTAACTCATAAGCATAAATAAAAGAATTAAAAACATTTATACAGAATCAGAATTAGTACTACCTATGTATGATGGGCAAAATAGCGTGCATTATACGTGGCAAAATACAGTAAATCAAATAATCATGTAAACAAGAATTAACAAAAAATTAAAAATAAAAAGAATAAATTACCAAGGATGATGGCACCTGGGAAAGGAATGGCGATGGAGATGGAGAGGAGAGGACAAAGTGGACGGGTATTTAGAAGGTGAGACTGAGAGCACTGGTGACACACGTGGGCAGTGAGCGAAGGAGTAGTACAGCACGATTCTTGCAACATTCACCTGGCTTGGGACCCTGCAGAAGGACCCTGCTGGGGGTGGAGGTGATTGTGAGTTTAGTCCTGGGCGTGTGAAACCCTAGGTGCCTTGGAATCATCCCAGAGATGGCAGATGAGTTGCTGCAGTATAAGTTTGAGACTCCAAGCAACCGTCTGCTCTAAAAATAGAGATCTGGGAGTCAGGTGATGATGGAAGCCTGGGCGTAGGTGAGGCTGTTGGGGTAGAAGGATGAATTGAGAAGAGAATAGGATGCAGAACTAGGTTTGGGGTAACTGCCACCAAACTCCCCACTAACAAGAGATTCCAGTCATTTTGTCGCTTTCAGTGGTGTGATTTCTGCCACTTACCTTGTGCGCACCCTACATCATCCACTTACTTAACCTGTCTGAGTCTCAGTGTCCACACCTCATACCTTCTTTGCCCATCTTTGAGTCTTTGATCTCTCCCCCTTTCCTGCCTCCTTGCCCAGGCCCCATCTATCTCAAAGCCTCCTCCACTCCCAGCACCCAGCCCTGGCTCCCCAGTGGAAGGGAACAAAAGCTACAAAACCAGCACTTTCTCTTCAGAGGGGTTCTCAGGCCTGGATGCTCTCTGGAATCACCAGTCAGCTTAACAGGACACTGATGTACCTGGTCTGGGGGGCCTGTGTGGTGTGTGGAGTTTTGAAAGTTCCCCAGGTGATGTTAATATGCAACCAGAGTTGAGGATCAGTAGTTGAGAACCAAGAAAGCTGCAATTGCCAAAACTGACAAAATCATTCCCTGGCCCTTGTACACACCGCCACAACAGGAAGGGTTTCTCAAGCATCGCACCCGGCAGATCTGGTTGGGCTCCTGTGTTTCAAGACCATGACCATCTTGGACTTAGGAGGAGAGCTGTCTTCACCATGGAATTGAGGATCTGTGACCCTAATGGGCCAAGAGCCCAGACTTTGGTATCAGACAGCCCAAGTCCCAGCTCCTCCTCTTACAGGCTTAGTCTGCTCGGACTGCTATTAATACAACAAAATACCATAAACTGGGTGGCTAATAAAAAACAGACCTTTATTTCTCAGTTCTAAAAGCTGGGAAGTCCAAGATCAAGGCACCAGTTGATTTGGTGTCTGGTGAGAACCCACTCCTGGTTCACAGCCTTCTTGCTGAGTCCTCACAGAGTGGAAGGTACAAGGGAGGTTTTTCAGGCCTCTGTTATAAGGGCACTAATTTCATTCGTAAAGGCTCCGCCCTCGTGACCTAATGCCTCCTAAAGACCCCGCCTCCTAGTTCATCACATTGGGCATTAGGTTTTCAACATATAAATTTGGGAAAAGGAGGCACAATTGTTCAATCTACAATTTCAAGCACAGGCCTTGGAATTGGGGCGATCACTGAAGCTTTCTGAGCTTCTGTTTCCTCCCCCCTCAGAAAAGGAACACAGCAAGTTGCTGTGTGAGATGGCCATATCCGGGACTTACTCTAATCTCTAGGTATAGCATCCTTTACCTAGAGAAAAGCTCTCACTAAATCATTACAAGTGTAATTTTTATCAGCAGCAAAGTTTCTCCTACCTTCCATGGGCTCTCTCTCTCTTCTCCTCCCCTCCTTTATTCCCTGGACACCCCTTTGTCTCTAAAATGTTGAACAGTGCTAGGGCCATAGGACATGCCCAACAGATAAAAATAACAATAAGCTACCACTTATTAAGTACCAACTGTATGCCAGACTCTTTGCTAATGGTTTAGACTTTAGCACAGATGCTCACATCAATGGCATGAGTCAATTACTATGACCCCCTCTTCATGAGGCAATTCAAGTTGCCGACAGGGACACAAATCAGAGGTGTCAATGCAGGCCTGTCTGACTCTAGAGATGGCATTCTCCCAGTCCCTTGTTCTGCAAGATACTGTGATTCACAATTTGCTTATTAGTCCACTTCCCTGTTCAGATTATTTTAAAAATATAGAATCTTAGTTTAAATGCCAGGACAAGGCTGTTAAAGTGTGTTCCACAGGACCCAAGGGTTCCATGGTGTGCCCTGACATGCTTTGGGAAACACGGGGATTGGCTCTGAGACCTCCAGTGCCTATCTTATTGAGAGCAACCCTACTCCCATCCACTGGGAAGATCCCCGGTTTCACGGATGAGGAAACTTCTGGTTATTGGAGGCAGAGGTCTCCTCTTCTCTCTTCCAGGATGCAAAAAACACATGACTTTTCCAGGACTCACTCCACTGTACCAAGCCACCACATTTGCCACCACAGGGGCCCTTCCTCTGCCTGGTGGGCTGCCATTAGGATGTGGGGTTGGCGGGGGCGCCTGGCCCACAGGCCAAGAGGCCTCATTGCCCTGTTTGGACTGATTCCCGGGTCATTCCTATCAACCCTGCCAGCCATGGTGTCAGAAAGTGCAAGCCTGCCCTGAGAGCCAGGTCACTCCAAGCCACAAGGCCGCCCGCTGGATCCCCCTGTTTATTTTCCTTCCTGGACACATTGGTGACTCAGTGTTTGAAAAGCTCCAACGAGGCTAGAATGAGTCCGCAGGAGAATGGACAGTCACCTCACAGAGGCCCGCTGGTGATCTGGAATGTCCTTCAGAAGGCTTTTTAATAAACTTTGTTTGTATCTGCCTTGATGAGGAACACATTTGCCTGGGACCACGCAGGGATGTTTGGTTTCCAGGCTTCCCTTCCTTGGCCTTAGAAGTTCCTGGTGGCACTGGCTGCCTGCAGGCCCTCGGGACTTCCCTGTGGAGGGCTGACCTGCCTCCAGCTTTGTCCCAGTAACTTTAGTCATGCTACACTCCTGATCCCCGGTGTCCCTGATAAACTACAGAGCACAAAGTGCAGGGTCAGAAAGTTCAAAGTTCAACAGGAAAAAAGGTCCCATTACCTTTTTGAAGAAGCTTCCAGGCCCAGCACTGGAATTTGTTTTTTTTGTTTTGTTTTTTTTAATTTATCAAGTAATGTCTCTTTGACTCCTGCCTCTTCCAGATCTCTGCATTTCGCTATGTCCACTGTGAGACTTAGCTTCAGTATCCCACACACAGCAGCTCCTGGCCAAGAACCCCCATTATAAAGAGAAAAACATTGAGGAGCCTGTTCCTCCCGCTCGGTTTATCTCCTAGGAGGGAACAGGCAATGGCCAGCTGCTTTCCCAGAATCCCTGTGTGTGGCAGGCACCCTGAACCTCTATGCTGCTCACCGCAATGTTCTCTTTGGGGCCGAAAAGGGATGAACGCTCCACCCCAAATGCTCTGTGGTCTGGGGTATGCACGTGTTGAGCAACCTGTACTTTAGGGAGGTACTTCTTACTGCCGTTTGGCCCTGGCATGCACAAAGCAAAAAGTGGTCCAGGTAAGCCTGTCAGGTTGGCAGCTAACCCGGGTCAGGAGACAGGAAGGAGCTGCCAACCCGGACCAAGAGACAGGAAGGAGGCAGCAGGGCAGAGCCCCTGCCCCATTTACTCAGAGTGACTTCCATGTGGCTCAGCGTATCAAATGCCCCCCTTACCTGACCCATTTGGCAAAAATAATAACAGCACAGAGAAGGGGGTGGCAAGATGGAGACCAGGGAGAAGCACATTACAATTCACTGAGGCCAATATCTGTGACCTGCTGGGGGTCAGGGCGGTGCCAGAGGAAAAGGGTTTTCCTGTCAGTCTTTGGAATCATACGGGCCTGGATTCCAATCCCAGCTCTGCTCCTTCCTGGTGTGTGGACTCGGGCAAGGTGCTCAGCCTCGCCGCACGTCTGTGAAAGGGGGATGACAGGACTTTCCTTTTATTTTTATATGATGTATATGTATATAAATGCATAGAAAAGAACCTAGAAGGATAAACACCAAAGGAGGCGGAGGGGAGAGGGATGGAATGTGGGAGACAGACAGAGGGAGGCTTCCACTTCTACCAGGAAGATAAGAGTAACGGTGTGAGAGGGGAGAGAGAGAAGGGAAAATGTGTGTGTGTGTGTGCGCGCGCGCGCACGCACGCGCGCGTGTGCGCATGCACGTGTGATTTGTTTTATAATATGCTGAGCACACTGCACATAGTAAATGCTTAGTAAATAGTACCTACCATTGCTCATTTTTTCTCAGAAAGTCCCGGGTCCTTGTGGATGTGGTATAGGGCCTGTCACCATCAAATCCCCTTGTTGAGAAGTCTCTTTTGATTCTGACTGGGGACAGAGGAAGGAGTTTTGGTCAAAGGGCCCCTAATCCCTTTTTTATTTTGGTTCAAAAACACCAACGGGAGAGGAAGCTGGATGTGTGGACACTCCATGGGTCACTTTCTTGTTATGAAATCCGAGAGTGAGCAGTTCCCGTCTGGCTAGAAAACCTGAGGTCTGCCTTCCGGCCTCGGCTGGAGCCCCTCTCGGGCTGGGCTCTCACCCCGGCCTGGTGGCCCGCAGTGCCTCCCTCCTGATGCCATCCTGGAGGGGCAGCCCAGATATGCGGTATAAAAACACACCACCAGCAGCCCATTTCATAACCTCACGTGTCCAAATAAATGGAGCTGTTGACTCAGGCTAATTAGATGAGGGGCCTTTCCTAAAGAGAAATCTGTGTGAGGCTAAGAAAAACAGGATTCTCTGTGGAATTAGGCTTCTAATCCCTGGCTTCCCCAGCACAGCCACAGCCTGGAGGAGATGGGCGGGGGGGGGGGGGGGGGGGGGGGGGGGGGGGGGGGGGGGGGGGGGGGGGGGGGGGGGGGGGGGGGGGGGGGGGGGGGCGCTCCCTGAAATGTCCTGTCAAGAGCAGGTCTGAAGGCTGCATTCCTGTTCTGCTGCCTTCCTCCAGGCTGGCTCACACCACCTGGGCAGGAGGGGCCTCAGGGCCTCACTGGGGCCAGGGCCCAGGCTGAGAGTTTCCCGGGGGCTGCACACCCCAGCCATGGAGCTAGGGTTGGGGAAGGAGCCCCACAAACCCCTCATCATCACCCTATAGGATATGGGCTTATTTTGGCCCCAAGAGGTGGGTGCCATCTCAAACCGTGGCCACCCAGGCTTACTCTCCAAGTGGAAATAGATTAAATGCAGAGATGAGTTTATGGGGGTACACAACCCCCACCCCCAGCATACAAAAGAAAAAGCAGAAGAACAAAAGTAGGTGTGCTATAAAGCATCTGCAAAGGGGCCAGCCACCTCGCCAGGGCCACAAGATCTTGCCTTCACCTCTCTTGTGAGCAGGGACTTTGTTCAAGTGACCTCTACATTTCTGGTTAATCAGGATCCAGGGCTGGCTGTAAGGACTAAATCAGGAAATTGGTGTGAAGGGCGGGGCCTCTTGGCCAGGCTGCAGCAAGTCCTTTATCAATGGCCTACCACTGCCCAAGAGGCTGAGGGGCAGGTAGGGAATGGGTTGGAGTTGCGGCCGCTGACAGACCTTAGGGAGTTTATAAAGATGAGACAGACTTCAGAAAGGGGCCCAGGGACCCTTGGCTAAGAACCTAAACAACTGGAGTTCAGAGGACAGAAAGAGATTGCATTAAAGGGCAGAGAGGGCTTCCTGGAGTTGCCAAAATTTCCAATGGGCCACAAAGGAATAGGCAGGATTTGGTAGGTGGGCAGGACAGGAGATAATAATATTCAGGTGGGGAGAACAGCCAAGGCAAAGGTGGGCAACCAGAAAAGAGCCCAGCAGCCACAGAAAACTGCGGAGGCACCAGCTGGAGAAGAGGTCAGCTTGTTGGAGAAGCCAGGCAGGCCAGGTGGCTGGGTCCTCGTGCGAGCCAAACAAAGTTCTTGATAGAGGTATCAGGGTCCCAAACAGGAAGTTCTGCATCAATCGAACCTTTTACCTCACTGACGGCCATGCACAGCCAAGCTGGTCCTGCCTCCTTGTCTTGGCTCATCCAGTTCCTACCATGGCTAATGCCTCCTAAGGCTTATCCTCTCATCGGCTTTCATCCATACCCCAAACTCACCTTCTCTCAGAAGTCTTCGGTATGGGAAAAGCATGGGTTTTGGAGTCAGACTGAGGTTGAGCAAGCCATTTAACTTCCATATACCTCATCTGTATACTCATACTTGCTTATCTGTGAAATGGGAAAAATATCTACCTCTATGACTATACTAAGGATGAAATTATATAAGGTATGTAGAGTGCCTAGTAGGTGTCTGACACATAGTAGGTCCTCAGGAAACATTTGTGGTATGAATGGATTCAAAGCCATGTAACCTCCAAACTTCCCTCCACTCTACACAGAAAGGCCTTCTCTCCATCCTGTGAAACCCTAATCCCATCTTTCCTGCCCACACTTGCTGGTGTAGGCTCCCATTGGAATGCCTTCCCATCTCTCATCCTACTTAAATTCTCTGTAGAGGCCCAGCCCCAGTGCCAGTTCTGAATCCGCAGGCTCCTAATAGTGTAACCAACTTTATATGCTACTCTCTTAGAGGGCAGGTCTAGCCATCCCCTCCTTGGAGACAGAGAACATTCCACCTTCCCCTGTATACCCTCCCTGGCACCAGGACAAAGCTGGGCACATGTTGCATACTGGACGGGGCCTGCTGCTCAATACGCATGTCTTCAAGGATAAGGTAGGTAATGTAAATGAGGGATGCAAGCCTGGTGGCTGACGACAGGGCATGGTGCGGCCTGTGGCAAGCTGGAGAGGCTTGCTGCACATTGATTGGTTGATCAAGTGGCACAGGGAAGAGGCTCTACAAAGACCCAAGTCCTAGATCACTTGCTTATCAGGTGACTGTAGCCAACTGGCCTCCCCTCTCCCTGGACCACAGGGACACTGTCCAAAGAGGCCAACAAACCCTTCCAAGGCAGCTACCAAGCTGTGAAGATCAAATGAGTCGGCACTTATGAGAACACTTTGAAAGTCTGAGGCTCTGTGGAGACCTGAGGGACCATGTTCAGAAGCCCTAACATTTTCCCCAAACCAGGCCCCAAATCTCAGATGATCAGGAACAGGTGTATGGATAGGGGAGCTTAAAAGGCCCCTGCTGCCCTGCTGGGAGCTGCCTCCTATCTCCCCGGGATCTCTGGCAGCTCTGGCTCCACAAGGGGTGGTAATTGGGTCCCTCTGGAAAACAGCAGAGGCGGCTTAGGGCAGCTGGAGGCAACAGAAACCTTATCCCCTCCAGAGCCCTGACATTCTCATCAGCTCCTTTCCCGCCTGCCAGCCAGGCCTGCAGCTTCCTGGGACCACCTGGCTCTCCCGCCCTCCCCTGTTCCCATGGCTTCCTGCTAATCCCCTCCACTGCCCTGGCAGAGGCCAGTGACTAGAGGTGCCCTAGGCCTGTCTCCCCTCCAAGGTCTTGGTGGCAGCTGCCAAATGGCACTGTGACCTCCTCAACTCCCAGCTCCAGTGTCACTCTCATCTCCTGGGGCAGGGGGGCACTGAGCCCCCCACCTGTGGCCCAGCCTGACCCCAGACATTGAGGCCAGCTGTCACCGGTCACCAGGAGTACGAGCTGCTTGTGAACAAGAGTGCTCACTGGCTTCGCGTCGAAGATGCCACTATGATAGTTACCACGGCTCAACCACCTGCTACTTGCCCGGTAGTCTCCAAGTATTCCCAACAGCTCCAGGAAACAATGTTATTATACCCACTTTTCAGATGGGGAAATTACAGCTCAGAGAGGTTAGGTAGCCTGCCAAGATGCAGAAAGGAAATTCGCCCCCCACTTCTGACTACAAGTTACATGCTTGTGTTATCAAAACATCTCATGTGTTCATTTCACAAACTTTTACCAAGCACCCCATATGTGTCAATCTCTGTTAGAGCATAAAATGGTGCACAAAACTGATATAATCCCTGCCTGTATGGCAATAATAGAATTCAAGACAAATATTATAGACACTAAGGGTCAGATTGGAAAAATATATAAGCACAGACAGTGATAAACACTGTAGAAGAACTGTATCAGGAAGCTCTGCCCAGGGTGGGGGTCAGTCCTGGAGGATGAGTTGACATTAACTAGGAGAAGCCAGGGTGCTGGGGGGACATGTGGGCATAAGGAAATGCTTTCAGATACAGAGAACAGCATGAGTTGGGAAGGAGAAACACCGAGTGGCTAGAGTGCAGGTAGCCCAGGCAGAGTTCCTCAGAGGAGGCTGGGGCACTGTCAGGGCCAGACCACTGTGGGCTTTATAAGCCAAGGTAAATCTTTACTGTTTCCCCTAAGTGCTCCCCCAATAAGCCACTAAAGCAGGAGCATCAGGCTGGCATATTTCAAGACCTATCCTGGCTGCAGCGTAGATACAGATTGTTTACACACACGCCCCTCCTGCCCATCCAGTCCAGTCATTCCCCTTTCTAGAGTCAGCGTGCCTGTGGGCCAAGCTCCTCCTCAGGCCCTATCCAGGGATAGGGCCCTTGCTTGTCCATCTCAGGTCAGAAACCCAGCAAGCTATTCTAAACAGAAACATCTTAAACCCTGAACCCCACCTGGGTGGTGAGAAACCTGTCACCACAGTGAGTGAGCGAGAGCAGCAGGTCCCAAAGTCTATACGACTAAAAGTATAAACCCACTGAGTATGCAAAGTAACAATCTTGCTGGTTTATTCCTTCCTACGGGTTGATTGATTGATTGATTTTAGAATAGTTACAAGTTTATTAGTAAGAGAAAGTACACTCTGAGATGTTGAGTGGGCTGACCCAAGAGAGGGAAGTAGCCCTTCCTGCATATTTAAATAGATGTCTCTATCTTCTTCAACCATTGATTTTCATCACCATTAAAAGTCTGTACTATATTTAAATCCTTCCCCCCAAAAGTTGGGGGAATCTGTATTACCTCTGTGGAGGGCAATGTGGCAATAGCTGTTAAATATTACATGTGCATGAACCCTTTAATTAGCAATTACACTTCTAAGATTATACTCACACACACGCAAAATTAGATATATGTTTTGAAAGATGGAGGAAGATCCTGCATACACATCAGCTTCTAAATTCATAAAATAGCTCAACAGGATACACAAGAAGCTGGTGATATTGAATGCCTGTGAAAAGGAACTGACTGGTTAGACAACAGGGTGGGAAACATGTGTGGTTTTTAAATTTTGAATCATGTGTCTTATTACCTAGTCAGTAAATTAGGGTATATGTGTGCAATGGAATACTACTCAGAAATATACAGGAAAGAACTATGAATGCACTCAACAACATGGATAAATCTATAATACTATGCTGTGCAACAGAAGCCAGATACAAAAAACAACATACAGTATAATTATATTTACATAAAATTCCAATATTGAGAGCCTATGGGAAAGGTACTTTCTAACAAACCTGACATCACCCACAAAGGGATGGTTAGATGAATAATCACAAAAACTCCCTGGTCCAGTCTGCCTGTATACACCCAATTAAGCCCAAGTTATTTTTTAAAAAGCAGACTTTCTTTTATTAATCAACAAATAATCTTGAGAACTAGGTATGGACAGAAGCGAATCCATGGGCTGGTCTCCACTCCTGAACTGCTGATGTCTGTCAGGAGGTGATGGACTGGCCAAAGTACCTGAATCAGCAACTGCTCACAAGGGAGGGAACGCTCTTCCTCCAAGTCACACTTTATTAGTCCTGGAAGGAATCTTAGCAGTTCTCCCATGGCAAGGCCCATGCAATCATCATCATGAGAGGTGGACCAATTATTTTGAGCAGATTCTTCACAACTGCCCAGCCAAAGCCATTATCCCATCCCTCACTGAGACTTGCTATCTTCCACCCCCCAGAACATCAACACCCTGAGTAGGTGGCCAAGACACAGGGACAAATCTGGAATACTCAGCTCAAGTGACCAGGGAGACTGCACCACTGAGCCCCACAAGGTAACTACTATATATGGCCACTCTACAAAGATCAGGAGACATAGCATCCCTACCTAACACATACAAACAAATACAGGGAAGCAGCCAAAATGGGAAGACAAAGAAACATGTCCCAAATGAAAGAACAGAACAAAGCTCAAAAAAAAAAAAAAAAGAAAAGAAAAGAAAAGAAAACAAACAAACAAACAAAATGGAGACAATCTACCAGGTGCAGAGTTTAAAACACTGGTTATAAGGATACTCAATGAACTCAGGGGAAGAGTAGATGAACTTAGTGAGAACTTTAACAAAAATATAGAAAACACTAAAATGGAGATAGAAAACATAAAAAAAAGAACTAATTTTTAGGTTCAGAAAACATTTTGATGGTTGCCATGTGGGAGGAGGGTTGGGGCAGTAGGTAACAAAGGAGAAGGAATACAAATTGGTTACTACAAATAGTCATGGGGGTGTAAAGTACAGCATAAGGAATATAGTCAATAATATTGTAATAATTATACATATTATCAGATGGGTACTAGATTTATCAGTGATCACTTAAATTACATAAATGTCTAATCACCATGTGGTATACCTGAAACTAATACAATATTGAATGTCAACTGTAATTAAAAAATAAAACAATTATTAAAATTTAAATTTAAAAACAAACTACTGATAAACACACACACACACACACACACACGCACACGCACACAATTGAATCTCAAAATCATTATACTAAGTGAAAGAATACTTACCCAAAAAAGTATACCTGGTAAGAATCATTTACATGAATTTCTGGAACAGGCAAAACTAGTCCATGGGGGAAACATCAAAAGAGTAGTTTTCTCTGGGTGGGTGCAGGAATTGACTGGGAAGAGGCGGGAGGGAACTTCCTGCAGAGATGATAATGTTCAATATCCTGATATGGATTGCATTACACATGTATGCATTAGTCAAAATTCTGGACGGTTAACATTGGCTCATTTGTACCTAGGGGAGAAAAAGAACCAAAAACAAATATTTAACACAAGTTAGAGCTATGAATGCTGAACTGTTTAGGAACGAAGTATGAGGCTGGACAATTAATCTCGCGAACTCATCCTAGAAAAAGCGCTACACCCCTCATGGCTGATCATCACTACGGTCCCCTGTGAAGTGCTCCCCTTGGGAAGCTGTGCATCGAGCCCAGTGCCTAGTCCACCCTTCAAAGCAGTTTTGGAACTTTCTGGAATTGCCACCAGAGTTGTCATCATACCCAAACTATGACAATGAAGTTCACAAACTTGTCACTGTGCACATACGTTGGCAGCACTGTACTAACAGCTAGGTAAGGTGCCCTAACCTTGCCAGCGTAAGCACAGTGGCAAGTTCGGGAACTTCACTGTCAGATTTTGAGGACCATGACAGCTCTGAGGGCCATTCCAGAAAGAGTTCCAAAATTGCTTTGAAAGGTGGACTAGGCACTGGCATTGGTGCACAGCTTCCCAAGGGGAGGACTTCACAGGTGACCGTAGTGATACTCAGCAGTGAGGTGTGTAGCACTTCTTCTAGGATGAGTTCAAGAAATTAATTGTCCCACCTCATATACTAATGTTTGCAACTTATTTTGAAATGATTCAAAATATAAGATGGATAGACGGATGAATAGAGGATGGGTAAGTGGGCAGATATATAATAAAGAAAATACAATACAATAATTGTAGAATCTAGGTGGATACTATATGTATTATATTTGAAGTTTTCATAATGAAATGATAGAAAGGATTATTATCAATAAATTTCTAAATGCCACATTAAATGGAATCAGACAAACCTGGGTTCTAATAGAGACAAGGTCATTTCCTACCATCCAACCAGGGACAGGACTTAAACTTGCCAAGTTTAATGTCATAGTACATAAAAGCAAGTTGGTAAACAACATCTGTGTCATAGAGTTCTTGTGAGGATATGAGAGAACATGTGCAAAGGGCTTGGATAGGTTCATTGTGACCTGAAACTACAAGGAACAAAAGAGTCTTCCATTACAAACTCACAGAAATTCTAGATTTTAAAGTGGATAATAAAGATATCTATTTTTTTAACTTCTACCTCCCCCCACCAAAAAAAAAGTAATCTGTAGACACCAGACATAGAGAGAACTGAAAGCCAGAGGAGCAGCACATGAGCTACACTGAAAAAAAAAAGCCCTGGGTAGGGGTCAGAAGGCTTATAGATTGGAAAATATCTCTAAAGTTGAGAAGCTTCGGTTCTAATCTTCTTACAGGGACAATAGACAGGGCTTTGGGATCACTCAAGTTAAATTAGCAGTGAGAGTCCTATATAAAGTCAGGACTTTTGAAGAACTGCACACTTAGTGAAAAGAGGTTTAGAAAAACTCTCCCACCAGCCCAAAGACGTAGTAACAAAGCTTGTCTCTTCCTGCTCTCCCACTAGAAACCAAAACACTAAGCTTGCTCCAAGTGATGGTTTAGAGGTGGACTTGTACTAACCACATCATGCAGCAATCCCAAATTAAAAAGTTAACAAGTATACAAAAAAAAATAGGTCTTAAGCTGGTGATACTCCAGGGCACCTGATAAAACCAAAATAAAACCTTTCTGTAGGGTCATTCCAACAACTCAGACAGTACAGACTCCCACAGAGAAAGAAATCACCAAGGCAAATGACAAACCATACAAAGAAAAGTTTACTATGAGCAGCAATTTTCAGAAACAACAAACAGGAGAAATGGCATTCCAAGAGCTTCTGATAGTTAAACAATCTGAAAGACTCTAAGTATATTTTGAAAAATAAAAGAGGAAAAAGGAAGAAACAGAAACCATAATGAAATACTAGGCAGGTTTTTTAAAGAACCAAATAAAATTTCTAGAAATGAAAAAATATAGCCATTAAAATTGAAATTTTAATGGATGGGTAAACTTGTAGAATAGATGGACTTGAAAAGAGAATTACTGCATTAGAAAATGACTATGAGGAATTCACCACGAAGATTTCACAGAGAGACAAGCAATGAAATGTATGAAAGATAATTGAGAGAAAAGGCAGAGGGCATAAGGATGTCCCACAAATCTGTAGTATGAAAGGACAAAAATAATGGGGAAGAAGTATTATTAAAAGATATTAACAGCCAAGAATTCTCAATGATGAAAAATATGATTCTTCATAGGAAGAATCACTGTTGTCCCCAAAAAGATTATATTACAATAATTCCATGCCTAAACATCTCATATTACAATTGCACAATACCAAAACAAAATCTTAAAAGCCACTGGAGAGAACAGACGCAAAACCTACAAAAGGACAATTGGGCTCACCACAGACATCTCAACAGCAACCACAGATGCCTGAAAGAATAGAATATGTATTCCAAGTATCTTCCATGGGCAGAGAGAAAACTAATTTCAGCAAAAGACTTACTCATAGACTTTTGGAGAAAGCACTATGAAACGATACAAGGTCTATCCGGAAAGCCTCCAACCATGTAATATGAAAAAGAGGCATTTATTGAAGATCCCCCCTCAAAGTCGCAGACACAGTAGGTTTTGGAATCCCCAGATCAGCTTCTGGTTCTCACAGTCAATCGCCCATCTTTGTTGATTGCAGTCCATCCATGTTCCACATTCTCAGGTGTACTGCTTGCTGCCGGTCTTCCAGAACGTGGATCACTTTCAACAGATTCTTGACCATCTTTGAAACGTTTGTACCACACTTTTATTTGCACAGCACTCATCGAATCATTCCGAAACGTTTATAAATCATCCCAATAGCTTCCGTGGAGGAATATTCAAGCTTAACGCACAATTTGATGCACATTCGTTGCACTACTCACTCGGTCATTTTAAATGCCACAGCTATCCAGTCGGTCCACGTTTTCACTCGGCAGCGGCTAGCGCCCCCACTGACTAGTACAGTAGAGTCGGCATTGTTCACGCGTGCACATTCCAGTGCACTCTGCCAGGTTACGTCAAGGCCACACAAACCGTTCTCCTTATGTCGACAATGGCTGCATTTTTTTCCGGACAGACCTCATGTACTTCAGGAGGAAGGAAACATAACTCAGAAGGAAGGAATGGGTGAGCAAAGAAAATGCAAGCCTGTGGGTAACTCTACTAAACCACTATTGGCTGTAAAAATACACGGATAGTGACAAAGGCTTAGCACGTAAGAAGTGCTTGACAAATGTTTTTTGGTCAGCGATTCTTGATTGTGTGCACTTCTTCTGAGACATGATTTTGCATATGTTTTGGGCATGAACACAGAAGCACTTCAGGTTTTGGCTGTCACGTTCCATTTACTTCTTTATTCCAGGAATGTTTCATCATTTCTGGTCTATCAAAAGTATCCCTTCATAATCTAAGTATAACTCTGTATTTATTATTTTATCTTTTTAATTTTTGCCATCTTCTATTGGTGAAGGAGGAACTTCCAGTTAAAGTTTGTTCTACCATTTTGAAACTCCATCCAGTCAATAAATTTTTATTGAACTGGAAAAAACTCTTTCACCCTTTTTGTAGTACACCCAGGAAGAACAGTCCTCATTGCCTGCCAAATTCCAGAGTAGTTAGATTTTTACATGGTGACTCAGGGCTCCAAATATAAGTGTTCCAGCAATCTAAACAAACCCTCAGAAGTCGCAGTGTCACTTTAGTGGTACCATATTGGTCAAGACAATGACAAGCGTACCCAGATTCAAGGGGAGGAGACATCACCCTATCTCTCAATGGGAGGAGTGTCATGGAATGTAGAGATCATATTTTAAAACTATCACCTGAAATTGGAACATAGCTGAAATTTGGTGCAACTAAAAGTGGGAGGTAAAAAATAAGTAACAATGGTGAGATCTATAATTTATTGAGAATATACTATGTTCCAGACAGAAATTACATTCCCTATCTTAGCCAGGAGGAACCTGGACTCATTGAGTTGGTATGAATGTCCATGGTCATTCAGCTAATGAATGGTCAGGTTCAAATCCAGAGCAACCACATGGCAAGGCCATGCTTTTATCCACTCTGTTATACTAATTCTTAAAATCACTGAGCAGTGATAACGTACTCTAGTCCTTGCTCACTGAGACTGCTTGTGAGGAATTCAAGCTTGGAGCCAGCCATTAGGAGAGGGAGGTGGCATCCCAGAGCAGGGGCTTCCTGTATAAACAGGAGGCGCATGGGAAGCGGCACTGTGGTGCAGGGACAATGGGCAGGGAGCAGGCAGAGCCTCCTGTCTCCGGTGGGCGCTCAGGGCTGCGGGTGGTCGGGCAGGAACAGCTGGAACCTGACTCCCCGATGCCTGGCCCAGGAGAGGAACTGCCCTTCTCATGGCTTTCCCAGGAGGAAGTTCCCCACTGATTCTCGGGAAGCCCTTCCCATCACAGGCCTCAGCTGTGCCTGGACCTCCTCTTTCTTCTTTAGGAGCATGTTGTCTTTAGGGCTAATCTGGGATACAGGCCTCCTCTGAAGTCTCTGTGGCCTAGAGGCTTGGAGGGTGTGGGCAAACCAGGCCAGGCTCAGATGGCAATCCAGGAGGCAGCCCACTGAATGTGCACTAAGGAAAAGAAGCACAGGGTAGTAAAAAACAGAAAATACTGGGATATGGAAAGCCAAGCAACCTGACTCCATACCCCAGCTCCAGTCCTACCTGGCTGTGTGACCTTGGGCAAAACGCTTAACTCCTCTGAGCCACGGTTATCTATTCTGAGAAGAGTTGTTTGAAGATTAAATGAGATCATCTATGTAACCAACACCCAGTAAGAGTTGCATAAATATTAACTATGAGTATTTAAAGCACATAGGAAGCCCCCACCTTTGTCCCAGAACTAGTCTACTGCAGCATCTGAATTTCCACCATCACAGAGACTCTGTCACCACTAAAATACCAATTGCCCCATAAGAGACAAAGCACTCCGGACCTGGGAAGCCACAGAAGGTGGGTCTGGGGGAGGGTCCTGAGAAGGCCCTGCCCACCGTCTTCACAAGCTTCTGCAACACCACACTTGGTCACCTCCTACTTCTTTGGCTACTCCTGCTCAGTCATTTTACAGGCTCCCCAAGCCTACCCACCTCTTTTCTTTAGTGTTCTATTCTCTCCCTCTCTCTGCACCCTCCCTGGGTGACTTCATCCTGTCCCATCTATAGGTTAATGACTTCCGAACCTGTCTCCTGAGCCCGTATCAGCTTGTCCAAGTGCCTCCTGGACATCTTCACTTGGATGCCCCATGGGCACCTCAAGCAAGACGTTCCACGCAGATAATTATCTGCCCCGAGAAACCTGTACTTCCAGCCTTCCTTGTCTCAGGGAATAACCAAACCCTATGCCCAGCTGACCAAGTCAGAAACCTGGGAGTTGTTCTGACTTCTCCCTCACTTCCACTCTAATAAGTCATCAAGTCTCACAGATTCCACTTCCTAAACATCTCTCAAAGTGTGCCTTTCTCTCCATCCACCTGCTCTTCCTCAGCGCAGGCCCATTATCTCTCACCTGGACTCCATGTTCTTCAAGCACAGCCGCCTCCATCCATCCTCCACACTGCAGCCAGAATCAGCTTCCAGACACACAAACCCTCCCCTTCACTCCCAGTCTTCCTACGCCACCACAAGCAAAAAGAACACCCTTCTGCACTCCCCAGCCCTGGCCCCAACCACTGGCCATGGCTTTCAGGGGGCCTCAGTGGGGAAGTGACACCATACAAAGCAAGGAAGCCCCCCACGCTCTGCGTAGCCCCACTTCGGACCTGATGGGAAGAGCCACGCAGTAAACTTACTACAGCGTAGGCATGCAGCAGACCCAGCACACCTGGAAGCTGTGCCTGCTTTTCTCCAGCCAAATCCCTGGGGAGACTTCTGGCAGCCTTTGCCTTAGAAGCCGCTAGGACTCTCTCCCATCCTGAATTCCCCTCCTCTTCATCCTGACACCTCACTATCCATGAATACACACATGCAGACCCCTAACTCTCATACTATTAATAGAATCCCTCCCACTCCCACTTTCTATCTCTCGCAGAAAAAAAACTATAATTAAATCTTGGACTGATTCATACTAAAGTGTCAATGACTAATAACATTTGACTGTCTAACCTTTTCCCAGACTAAGTCTTCACGTAAAATAAAAAGAAAAAAACATTAAATGTACAATCTTACATGTTTGAACAACAAACATTTCATGCCAGACATACAGGTACCTCAGGTACTAAGGATACAACGATGATAAGAATGCAGCCACTACCCTCATGGAACTCACTGTCTAGTAAAAGGAGATAGACAAATTAACAAATAAATTACAGCAGAGAATAATAATTGCTGAGATAGAAGAAAACATAGACAAGGTGCCATGGGAGCCCAAACACCCAGCCCAGCCTGCTGGTGTAGATTATTAGGCCAGGGAAGACCTCCAAAAGGAGATGTGTCTTGAGCAGATCTAAAGGATGAACAGGCAGAAGCACAGAAGAGGAGGGGAGGAGAGTCAAATATATGGTGATGGAAAGAAAAAAATAAAGGATAAACAGCAAGCAACTGAGAAGAAGCTGATAGGCAAGTCACCTTTAGCATGCCCAAGTAGGGCAGCCTGAATGCCCACATGACCAAGGATAGACCCCTAGTTTGGAGTGAGAGAAAGGGTGTACAGGAGGAACACAGAGCACCCAAAACATGGATATGCTAAGATGACCATGTGGCCTGTTGAAAGTAGGGGGCATGTCCAACTCCCCTTTGGAACCCTGCTTCTGGCATATACAGCAAACACTTAAGAAAAGTTTGATCTACTGTGGATCAACACTGTGTTGTTTTTGTTCCCAATCAGACTGAAGAAAACTCTTCAAGGATAGAAACTAGGTCTTTTTTTATGTGCACAAGAAAACTTGGTATATACCTTAGCACCTGAGAAGTACACAGCTGAAAGTGCCTCTTGATTAAAGCAACAACATGCTGTCCTCTGGCCCCCAGCACATGCAATGGCATTGGGGGCAGCTCAACCCTACTGTGGCTTCTCTTGGAGGAATTTGACCTTTACCTGACAGGCCATCCCAAATCACCCAGCCAGAAATCTCTTTTCTTCCTCTTCCCTTCTATGCCACCTGTTGTCTTGGGCTGGGGAGCTGTGTGCAGGCCATGTACTTGTCACCTGGAACTCCCTGTGGGCAAAAATCACACATTGCTCCTCTCCTCATACCCAGAAGGGCACTGCACAGAAAGGGGATCAACAAAAGTGTGTTAAGAAACAAATGAGGAGATTGGGAGGTTGAGGCATTTGTTCGTTCATTCTTTCTTTTCTTCCTTTCTCCTTCTGGGTGGAAGACACAGTCTAGTAACTTTCAGGACCCACACAATCAGCCATTTCTGAAATGATCACTGAGCGTCCCATTGTCATTGTCATTAAATGTAAGAAGAGGGAGTTCCCTGATGGTGTAGTGGCTTAAGGCTTCGGCACTGGCGCTGTCAGCGCTGCGGCCTGGGTTCGTTTCCCAGCCAGGGAGCTACCCACATACCAAAAAGCAAAAAATAAAAATAAAAATAAAAAAATAAGAAGGATCCATCGTTCATCTTACCTGTCCTTCATAGGCCCTACCTCAGGGCAAACAAATGGTTGATAAGGAGAAGTTTCTCTTTATAGAAGAGTCCAGGTAATTAATGAAGAAGCAATGATAGAATTAGAATGTCATTATATTGCTAATGAACCCTAATGAATAATGGCTCTAGGCAGTTAAAATTCAAAAGAGAAAAAACTAAACATTAGTGTCTCCTGATGGTACTATGCAACACTATTGGTGAAGTGTTCTTGCTGAAATATCAAACCCGATCTAACCCAGCCTCTAGAGCAGCGGTTCTCAACCTGTGGGTCGTGACCCCTTTGGGGTCGAACGACCCTTTCACAGGGGTCGCCTAAGATCCTTGGAAAACACATATTTCCAAGGGTCTTAGGAACCGAGACACTGCTCCTCTATCCATCTCCAGGAGGGTCCGCCCACATGCAGATACGCCCACATAGGAGTACCCGGCGTGATGACATCATCGCGCCAACCCCATCTCATACACCCTGTACAAATACAGGTGTATGTGACAGGGCTGGGCCATAATGTACTTATGCAGACCAGTCACACGTGTGTAGAGAGCAACTACTGGGTAGAAAGCAGCTGCTGTGTTGAAAGTAGCTACTCTGTTAAAAGCAGCTACACCATGCTTCAAGATGAAATTTCATTTATTTGTAATTAGAAATAAATATTTCACAATATATAATTACATAGTTTTTGTGATTAATCACTATGCTTTAATTATGTTCAATGTGTAACAATGAAACTACATCCTGCATATCAGATATTTACATGACGATTCATAACAGCAGCAAAATTACAGTTATGAAGTAGCAACGACAATAATTTTATGGTTGGGGGTCGTGACAACATGAGGAACTGTATTAAAGGGTCATGGCATTAGGAAGGTTGAGAACCACTGCTAGAGTCTAGATTCTACCAAGACACAGGAAATACAGAGGACAAGAGAGCATGCTAAAGGGCACACAGGGATGCAATCAGCAAAACAAAGGCTATGAGAAATTCTATAGGACAAGTGGCCCACTATCTTTAACAGATTCATTGCCAAGAGAAAAGACAGAGAAGAGAGATATCTATGATTAAAAGAGAACTAAGACACATATTAACCAAATTTAATGTATGGGTCTTGTTTGGGTCTTTAAAAAACCAACTATAAAATGCTTTTGCAACTACTGAGAAAACTTGAACATTAACTGTGTATTTGATACACTCAGTTTTTTAGGTATGATGATGGTATGGTGGCTATGGTTTTTGAAGTACTTTTAGGGATACGGAGTTATATATTTACAAATGAAGTAATAGATATGTCTGGGATTGGCTTCAAAAGAATCTGGTTGGGGAATGATTAAGAAATGGGTGAGGAAACCATATGGGGATTCATTGTACTATTCTCTCTTCTATTTTATGGTTTGAAATGTGCCACAATAACAGGTTTAAAATGAAAAGATCAAAGACACAATAATAATAATATTATTAATAACAATTGCCAGGTTTTTAATTCTTCCTCTGTGCCAGACCCTGTGCTAAATAGTTTTCATAGAGTATCTTATTTAATCTTATCAAGGACCCTGCAACCTAGATACTATCATCACTGTTTTACAGATGAGGGAACTGAGGCACAGAGAGGCTAGACAACAGGCCCAAAGTCACATAGCAAGTAGACTGCAGAGCCAGGATTTAAATCTAGATCTGCTGAAACCTGAGCCCACATTCTCTGCCCTCCACAATCTCACTCACTGACATTGACTTCCTGGGATAAAGGCATCACTCTCTGTTTTACAGATGAAGAAGCTGAGGTTCTGTTCAGCAATAACTAGTAAAGCTGAAGATGTCTGTTCGCTTTGATCCAGGAGTCCCACTTCTTGGGAAACCATAACACAGGAGCACTAGTAGGCATATATAAGAACATCCAGGACTATTGGTAACCATAAAAAATAGGACATAGCCCAACATCCTTCAATGAGAACATGGATAAATAAACCACGGTAGGTACATATAATGGAATGGTGCAACACACTAAAAATGAATGTGTTTGTCTTTGTATATCAACAAGGAACTTTTTACAAACAGCAGGTGGAATGAAAACGCAAACGAGTGTGTTTCTCCAATAGCAGGATACCATTTCTCTAAAGCCATGAGATACAAAACAATACTAAGTACTGCCTGGGAGTGGATACTATGGAGTACAAGTATGCAAACAGCTATGGGAATAGTTAGCACCAAATTTACCATGGCCACCACCTCAGGAAAGAGAGGGTGGTGGGTCATGGAAGGGTACAAAGGGTTCCTCAACTATATCTGTAAGATTTATTTTTTACAAACAAAGATGTATGTCAGTGAGGCTGTGGAGAAACATGAATCCATGAATCCCACATGCTTTTGGTGGAAATGTACACTGCTTCAATCTATAAGGAGGGTAATTTGGTAACATCTATCAAAGTTACAAAGGCACATACCCTTTGACCCAACTCTACACTTTTAGAAATTTATGTATAGATATTCATATGCACACATCTACAAAATTAGGTATATACAAGGTTATACATTACAGTATTGTTTATAAAAGCGAAGGATTGGAAACAACCTAATACAATGCAGCTCTAAAAAAAATCCATAGGTATGAAAAGATTTCTAAGATGCAGATTACTGTGTATTAGATGCTGCTATGTGCAAAAAGTGAGGGAGGGCGTGGGAATGTACATAACATGCTTGTATATGCATAAAATATGTCTAGAGGGATATATGTGAAGCAGGGCCACTGGCTGCCTGTGAGAAGGATAACCTGGGGACAGGAATGGGAGGCTTAGCTGTAAGCTTCTATATTTTTAAACTTTGGTATATGAGAATTTATTGCCTATTCAAAGAATGCCAACATTTCAAAACTCTGAAGCTCAGCAAGGTTCCATCATTTCCTAGCCTAATATCAATAAGAATTGGAATGGAGGTCTGTGAGGGGTGTGCATCAATGACAGTACCAGGCACCAGAACCTTCAGTCCATCTGCACTGCCTTTGTGGCCTAGGGCAGATCTTTTATATTTCTGGATCTGAGTTCCCATCACCCACACAAGGGGGTCCCTTCCTGTTCAGACACGCTACTAGTCCGCATTCCTCAGGAGGGCTGCCTCCTAGCAAAAGGCTAGGGCCAAGAGGTACCTGGTATAGAACATGCCAGAATCCTGGACTGTTCCCACCCAAAGCCCCAGAATCCTGACCACTGTTTCCCCAACAAAAGCCTGCTTGTACCACCACAGCAGACTGTCAGCAATTACCCCCAATTACAAACCCGGAGCCAGCAAGGCCTCAATTAGTCTAAAAGGGGGCCTGAGGAGGGGCCAGCTGCAAAGAGTATAATGCCCACATGTCGCCTCCACCCACGGGGCCGCACACTCCTCTCAGTCAGGCCCAGGGACTTGGATACTTGGTAACAACATCCTGAGGAGAAGGCTATTGACTCGCCTTCTCAGGGACCATTCCCTGCAGGCCCTGGTCAAGCACTTTGTCCCAAAATGCAGTGCTCTAGACTTCATGCTCTCTCCCTGCTCAGACCACATACATCCTCCCCACTTACCACTTTCTCAGGCAAGGTGCACCATCTCCAGGCTATTATTATCTCCTCCTAGGACAGCGGTTCTCAACCTGTGGGTCACGACCCCTTGGAACTGTATTAAAGGGTTGTGGCATTAGGAAGGTTGAGAACCATTGTCCTAGCAGAGCCCTGCAGATGGAGGAATGCCCTAAGCTGATGCCTCTGAAGCATCATGGTTATGGGCTTAGCTCAGCTTCTTAGAAGGAGGACCAGATGTTCATCCCTTCCCAGAAAAGAGTGGCCTCTGTAGCATCTAGAAACAAACTCTTCCCTGATCCAATCTTCTCCTGCAAATTCCCTCAGGGAAACACCATTAGGTTGCTGAGCCCAGGGCTTGGCAAACTTTGAGGTTTTCATGGAATTAGCCCCCTTCTTCTCCCCAGTGAGTACACAAGGCTGTGAGAAAGACTGTGTACATATGTGTGCATACAGATCTCAAGTCTGGGTGTGACAGTGCATGTGGGAAGGACCAAAGGTTATAGGAAATAGTCTCATAGTAGCAGCTAGATTTAGTAAGATGGAAGGAAGGACTTCCTGACCTTGCAGGTACAGAGATCCACGTGCACAGGTGAAACTCAGGGCTCCAACGTCAAACAGCCACTTATTGGCTGGAGGCTTTCAGCAAGTTACTTAACTTCTCTGAGATTCAGTTTCTTCATCTATAAAATGGGAATAGGTTTGTCAGAACAATGAAATGAGAGACTGCACGTAAAGTCCTTGGCTCGAAATAAGTGCTAAAAAAGGATGGCTATTTATTCCTTTATAATAATAACAACAACAACAGCTGGAGGTACACAGTGGTCTTTAGAGAATACTGTCTATAAGGAAAAGGCCCCATTACAGCATATCTGTCTGTCTGTATAGCCCTCTAGTTAGTTCTTGCACTTTGGAAAACTCTTTGGCAATATCTTCTGAAATTAAACATATGCCTATGCTCCAGATACTCACTCAAAAGTAATGAAATGCCCTTCACAAACAGACATGTACAAAAATGTTGACCTCAGCTTTATTTCTGATAGACCAAAACTGAAAACAACACAAATGTCCACCAGATGATGTAGGTGAACAGATAAGCAAATTGTGGACTATTATACAAAATAAAGAGAAATGAATGTCTGACACATGAAACGAGATGGATGAATATCAGAAACATGCTTTTCAGAAGAAGCCAGACCCAAAAGGCATCCGTTATATGCTCCATTTATATGAAGCTCAAAGCAGGTAGTTAACTACGGTGATAGAAATTAGAATATAAGTTACGTTTGTGAGTAGGTATTAGTAAGAAAAAGATATAAGGGAACTTTCTGAGGTGACGGAAATGTTAAAATTCCATGTCTTGATCAGGGTGGTGGTTCCATGTAAAAATACATTTGCATTATATATAAAAATACATCAAGCTGTATACTTGAGATGCATATTGACTATGTAGAAGTGATACAGCATACACACAGACACACACAGACCCCATTGGGGCATGAGGAGAATCTCCTTCAGAAGGCCAGTGTTACAAAACACAGAACTCAGCCCTTCTCCCTCCCTTCCTCTGGACTTCACCAAAGCTAGGCATCGAAAACTGCCCTCCTGCATGGAGTTCTTTGGATGTGCCCATTCGTGGAAAGAAACTCGACCTGGGAATAAGGACCAAGAGGACAGACTCTCTCAGGAGTCCCATGGGCCTGCTTGGGGCTCCCGACAGCACGTCTTATGCCTTGCAAGCCAGTTGCCACAAACGAAGAGTCCTCTCTGTTTTTAGTAAACTTTTGTTTCAGATAGGTCCTCGTCGTGACCAGGGAAACAAAAAGGTGTCCTGTGTCTTTTACCCAAGGCTCAGCAACATGGCTGTGCAGCCATAACACGTAAAGCCACAAATGGCAGAGGACTCTTGGATCCTGAGCTGGCCCCCCATGGTCCAGCCACTCTTCCCCACCGTTTCTCAGAAATTCCAGCTTCATTACAAGGAAAGTGGAACCTCTCAATTCTTTCTGTGGAGCGGGGCAATTTTCCAATTCCACTAGAATGCATTAACACCATCCTAGTGAGAAACAGTGAGAAGTAGAGGACAGAGTCTCTGCCCAACAAGGCTTATAGTTTTGGTGTGGAGAAAGGCAAGAAGGCAACTTTAAACATCACATTGTGCTCTGAAGCATGTGTCAGGGCCTAGTGACAGGGTAGGCACCTCTCAGGACTCAACAAAATGGCTTTGGGCAATGGGAGTCATGCCCATAGGATACCAAAGGAAACTGGCCAGCAGCTCCTGCCATGCTAGAATGATCTCTCTGGTAGCACTCTAGAGGTCTTTGAAAGACAGAGGTCCTCACATAGCCCAGGAGGTCCTCACCAGCCTTTTCTCCCTGAGTTAGGCTCAACCAGGAGAAAGGCCTACAAGCTACTCTGAGGTCTGCCCAGCAGAGGGTAGGGCACACACTCCTGGGGGAAAAGAGGTGCTGGCAGACTTAGGCCCAACATCAATGAGGTAAGAGGAGTCCAGAACTCTGGCTTGCTGTCTCCCCGCCCAGCCACCACAGGGTAAGGGCTTCGGGATTCAATAATATGCCAACTGGAAACAGCTGTTATTGCGTGAGTTCTTCCCCAGAATCAGCAGTGGCATTGCCTGCCTCTCTCTCTCTCTCTCTCTCTCCTCTCTTCCCTCCCTCCCTCCTTCCCTACTTTCTCTTACACTCTCTCCAAGGCACATATTTGGGTGATTCTGTTAATACCAGCCAGGCAGAAGAATACTGGTTGGCCTGAGGCTGTGTGGGTGTATGCAGAGCTGTGCAACTTTCTCGGGCTGCAGCCTGTCCGTGCAGCAGCGAGCTCAGCTACAAAACAGAGATGAAGACGGTGAGTGGCCTGTGTGTGAGTTGAAGTGCACCAGGGGTATGCTTTGTATCTGAGCTTCCCAGAAGAACTCTGAGCAGCAACATCGCCATGGGAACATCCAGGTAGCCACCCAATCACCCTAACCACGGGCCAAGGACATCCGAGAATCAACAGGCTTCTGGGAGTCAGACTTGCAAACATGGATCCAAGAGGTCACTTCATGTCATGAGATAGCTGGGTGTTCCAGTGTGTGAAGAGACTTAAAATGAAACTGACAGTTTACACCAAGCTGTGCAGGATCTGCACTAACACGTGTGACAGGTGACCAAGAGAGTAGTGGAGGAAAGGAGACGTGAAGAGGATACGGGGCTGACTGAGAGAGAAACGGATGGAGGGCTGGGACCTGAGTAGAGGGACTGGGAAATCGTGGGAGTGGAGGTGGGGCTGAGTAGTGCTGACAGTTGGGGAGGTGTGTGGGAATATGCTAAGAAACACGGCCCGGCTTCCCTTTGCCACGTGCACGCCGCAGACGAGGGCTACAGCGGGCTCGGTGCCTCACCTCCCCTGTGTTTCAGAGCCCCTCCAAGCAAGGGGGTCGAGGGACCGGGTTCAGGTCCGGCAGTGGCACGAGACCACCAGAGCAGCGCCAGCTTAGCGCTACCTGCCTGGGGGCCCCGGGCCGCTCACCTGGAGGGGCCCGACCGCCCTCCCCCGAGGTGCTGGCGGCTTCCGCGGCGGCAGCATTTCCGGCTGCGAGGAGGAAAGCCTCTCCCTTCATCCCAGCCGAGGGCATCGCCCGCGCCGGCTGCCGGGGCCGCGGAGGCCGCGCTCCGTCGGCGCGTTTCTGGCCCGGGGTATTCAGGCGGCGCTCGGGCGGAAAGACCGCCGGGAGGCTCCGGAGCTGCCGCTGCGGGCCCGGAGAAACCCGGCAGGAGAGTCCAGGGGCTCTGCCCGGCCTTGGAGGTGGGCACCGCCCGAGGTCGCTGAGCCGGGGCCCTGCGTCGCCGCCAAGCCGCGAGGAGAGGGAACGGCCCTGGGGCCCCACACGCGCCTCGGCATAGTCTGCCCTGCAGGGCGGTATCCCGACCTCGCCGGAAAGTGGGGCCCTCCCGAACCTCCCCAAGAGGGTTGAGAAGTAAACCAAGGCGCGCCTCACTGCTTTCTGGAGAAATCTATAATACCTGCGGAGAGCAGGACTCCTCTTTTTTCCACTCAGAAAATCCTGTATAGGAACTCTTTTCTTTGCCACCATCCCCTACACACACACACAGAGAGAGAGAGAGAGAGAGAGAGAGAGAGAGAGAGAGAGAGAGAGAGAGAGAGACAGACAGACTCCTTAAAAGGCTGAAAAGGGAGCCGAGTTTGGAATTCGGGGAAGTGATGACACACACAACAATGCTGTTACACCTGGCTGCTGCTGGCCAGAAACGGAAATGCCTGCACGGGGGAGAGAGAGGGACAGAGAGCCAGCCTGGGTGGTCAGAAAAAAAGAGGAGAGGAGAGAGCAGCCCCCCAGGGTGAGGCCAGTCCCAGCTGTTTTTTCCCCCTTGTCCAGGCCCTTGGGAATGATGGGCACTGCAGCCCATCTGCAGCAGCCCCAACCAAACTCCCACCCATAGCCTGAGCACAATGGGATGAGGACGAAGAAAAACACCTGCACTCCTGCTCGGGAAGCAGGCACAACGGGTGTGAAGAGTGCTATTTGTCCTGCTATATGTTGGGAGCAGTGGGAGAAAACCACCAAGCCACTCTGGCATGTTTTCAACAGTGGGTGCAAGAGGGTACTTACTAAGATGAGTTTAGGAGAGCCCTGTTCCCTTATGTGGCAGTCAGACCAGGCTTCCCTGCTGACCTCTCTGGAGTGATCTTCAAGATGCTAAATTCCAAAGAGCCCCCATCACCCTGTCCTCCTGTCCTTTAATTTCAGAATATAGCTCACAGGCCGGAGTGGGAAGCAGGCAGCACATGCAGGTGGCCTGTGGATTCTGGAAGAGGTGGTGACAGGCATTGGGCCAGCCACTCCAGACATGCCAATCATTAACACACCTGCATGACATCGACTCAGTCCACCTTCTTCTACAAAGAATCCTGGCCTCATCAGCACGAAGGAGTTTGGGGCATGAGAACTCAAAGCATGGGCCATCTCTCTCACATTTTAAGATTACAGACTTTTTCTTAAAGCTAAGTTAACTGTTTGAAAAAAGCACACCTGGCTTTATTATTTTTCTGCCAGCGCTGACTTCCCCTGAGACAGGCTCCAATGCATGCAGATGTAAGTGGGTCTCATTCAGACTTCTGCTGAAGGTAGGCGAGAACTCACCCCCTCGACCCTGGAGAAAGATCAGAACAAATGTTGTGTCAGGAGAGAGATCTGAATCAGTGCCTCCCTCACAGCCTGTTGTTTTTCTTCCTAGTCTCTGATAGAATAAATACACTTGCAGCGATGGAGACAGGAAGAATTGAGAAGGAAAAGACAGAGGGAAAGGGACAAGGGAAGGGAAGAAGGAAGGACAGAGGGGAGGAGGGAGGAAAAAGAAAGATGCAATATCCATGAGACATTTACTGTGATACGTGCTACACATACACCATTACATACATACCTATAAGTATAAATGTTTTACCCCATAAACCTAAACCTCACACCCTGTACATGTGCATACCTGGGTTTCTGCACCAGCACACGTGCACCTGGGCAGCTGGGAGCTCACGTGTCTCAAGGACAGACCCTCCCCGACTTCTAATGGATGTGATGCCGGTGCACAGACAGATAAAGTCCCCCAAAGTCCAACAACGGCGACCTCCGCGCCTCTGCGGGAGCAGGAGCCAAGCGGGGTCTACTCGGTGTGGTTGAAGCACACATCCAACCCGCAGGATTGCGACGCGCATTCTGCGGAGGGGTCTGGTCCCTAGGTCTCGCGGCAGCGCAGGAACGGGCGGAGGGGCTTCCACCGGGCCTCCGGGCGCCTCCTCCCAGCGATCCTCTCCCTGGCCCCAGCCCGGCCCAGTCACTTGGAGAGCGCGAGGAGGTTTCTTCGTTCATTGACACGCGTTTCTGGGCTAAGATTTTTCCCAAAGCCACCGGCCGCGCTCTCCACACCCACCCCCGTCCGGCCCCCTCGCCGTTCCGCCCCTCCCCCAGCCCCGAGCTGGAAATTGAGCCCCAAGACAGCAGCAAAGGGCAGAGCGAAGGAGTCGTTTTCTTTCACCTGAAAGCTGCGAGGAGGCTTGGCGCGCCTCTCCTCGCTGGGGCCCGAGCTCCCCGGGCACGGGGCCGAATGCGGACCGACCCCACAGAGCGAGCACCGGCAGATTTCAAGGGATTGTGAGAGCGTGAGCGCGGCCGTCCGCCGGGGACCCAAGCTCACTGGGCGGGGGCAGGCCAGTCGGGCTGTGCGGGGCGTTTACAAAAAGTGACTTGGAGATGAACTCGCCCGTGCGCGACTGGCCGCCCCGCTATAGGGGCGAAGGCGCCTGACGCAAGCGGAACTCGGCGGAGCCCATACGAATCAGAACAGAGCGAGGCTCCTGGCGCACTAGGACTCCGGGAGGCAGCTCCGCCAGAGACGCGGGTCGTGCCTTGGGAAACCGGAGGGTGGGGGAGGGGGAGCGCGGCGCGAAGAAAACCCACCGAGGCGGGGACTGGCCTGGCGGGGAGGGGCGGCCGGGCCAGAGCCCCTCTCTGTTGGGCGGACTCCCCATGGCCAGAGACTGAGCTCCACTCCTGCTGGCCGCTCCCCAGAAGAAGGGAAAGAAGAGAGCGAGGAGCGAGAGGCCGCCATCGAGCGAGCGCGGCGGCATCGGCCGTCTCCCGAAGTTGGACTCGGCCGCGAGCGGACTTGTGCGCCCCAACTCTTCCCCGCGCCAACGCCAGCGGAAAGGAGCAGGGGCTGCCTGGCCGCGGCGCGCTGGCTTTGTCATGATGGCCAGCTACCCGGAGCCCGAGGACGCCGCGGGGGCCCTGCTGGCCCCGGACACCGGCCGCGCCGCCAAGGAGACCGAGGAGCCGCCGCCTCCGAGCCCAGGCAAGGGCGGCGGCGGCGGCGGCGCCGGGACCGCCCCGGAGAAACCGGACCCCGCGCAGAAGCCTCCGTACTCGTACGTGGCGCTCATCGCCATGGCGATCCGCGAGAGCGCGGAGAAGAGGCTCACTCTGTCGGGCATCTACCAGTACATCATCGCCAAGTTCCCGTTCTACGAGAAGAACAAGAAGGGCTGGCAGAATAGCATCCGCCACAACCTCAGCCTCAATGAGTGCTTCATCAAGGTGCCGCGCGAGGGCGGCGGCGAGCGCAAGGGCAACTACTGGACGCTGGACCCGGCCTGCGAGGACATGTTCGAGAAGGGCAACTACCGGCGCCGCCGCCGCATGAAGCGGCCCTTCCGGCCGCCGCCCGCGCACTTCCAGCCGGGCAAGGGGCTCTTCGGGGCGGGAGGCGCCACGGGCGCCTGCGGCGTGGCGGGTGCGGGGGCCGACGGCTACGGCTACCTGGCGCCCCCCAAGTACCTGCAGTCCGGCTTCCTGAACAACTCCTGGCCGCTCCCGCAGCCCCCCTCGCCCATGCCCTACGCCTCCTGCCAGATGGCGGCGGCCGCAGCGGCGGCGGCGGCGGCGGCGGCGGCCGCGGGCCCGGGCAGCCCCAGCGCGGCCGCCGTGGTCAAGGGGCTGGCGGGCCCAGCCGCCTCGTACGGGCCATACTCGCGCGTGCAGAGCATGACGCTGCCTCCCGGCGTAGTGAACTCGTACAACGGCCTAGGAGGCCCGCCCGCCGCTCCCCCGCCGCCGCCCCCGCATCCCCACTCACACCCGCACGCACACCATCTACACGCGGCCGCCGCACCCCCGCCAGCCCCGCCGCACCACGGGGCCGCCGCACCGCCCCCAGGCCAACTCAGCCCGGCCAGCCCGGCCACCGCCGCGCCCCCGGCGCCCGCGCCCACCAACGCGCCCGGCCTGCAGTTCGCCTGTGCCCGGCAGCCCGAGCTCGCCATGATGCATTGCTCTTACTGGGACCACGACAGCAAGACCGGCGCACTGCACTCGCGCCTCGATCTCTGAGAGTCCAGCGCACGCCGGCTGCGAGGCTGCAGGGACGCGCGACCCCGGCGTGGGTCGCGGCCGCCGCCGCCAGCCCGACCACGCTCCCGCTGGGGCCGCCTCCTGAGCCAGCGCCCGCGGCCCCTCTGCGGCTCCTCGCTCCCCTCGGCTCCTCTCGTCCCCCTTTGTCTCCGCTTCTCCTGTGCTCGCCTCCCTGCCCTCTCTGCCCTGTCGCTCCCCTCTGACTGCAGGCCGCCTTTCCGCGCGCTTTCTGCAGGCCTCGGCCCCTCTTGGCGCCCCAGCGTCGGAGCGGGACACCCCCTGCCCAAACGCACGGTGGAGGAGAAGCGCCCGAGCCGCGGTGCAGCCGGGCGTCGGCGGCGCAGACCGCTTGGCCTTCCTGCACAGGTCGGTGCGCTCGCGCTTGGCTTCGCCCGCCGGGCCGCCGCGCAGTCCTTGCCCAGGAGCGCGGGGTCTGGGCCCGCATCGAGCCCCGAGCCACCGGGGAAAGGGACGACCGTGCGTCCGCTCCGCGTGCCCTCCTGGAGCGGTTCAGCAGCGGCTCGCCGGGCTCCGTGGGCAGGGCGGGGGCTGGCGGCCTGCGCCCGGGTCTCCACCACAACCCGGCTCAGAAAGAGGCTGCGTTTCCTCCGCTCTCCGCCCCAAAGCCTCGGGCCCCTGCAGGCCCAAGCGGCTGGCTCGGGGTTTGATTTAAACATCGGGCGGGCTATTTTAGGTAATATTTAAAAAACATTTGTAGGGGGAAAGAAAAAAAAAAACGGGAAAACCAGCGAAGTCTTGTGGCCTTGGGGGTTGCTAAAGCAAACCATGAAAATCCTCTCTGCCAGGGGTTTGAAGTAGAATTCAAAACGGCGTTTTCAGAGACGTAGAGGGATACGCTCCGTGAGTCTCCTCTACCAATTAATCAAACACCAATTTCCCCGGGTGTTTTCAGGCCGGCCCCGAGTGCCGGGAGCCCACAGCCTGCCTGGCGGACGCGGCAGGGTCCGCTCATCCTCTCCCCGAGTGTTGTTTTCCAAACTGGTTGCTTCTCGCACCTTGGGCAGAAATGTGAAAGCGGGCAGCAGTCGGACCACGCGGGCTGGTGGCCCGGAGCCGGGCAGCCCCACACCCCTAGACCTGGTGGGTCTGTCACGTGTCGTTTGAAGGACCAAATTTTTTTAGAGAGAACTAGAGCACTTTTGTGGTGGTTGTTGTGTCTTGTCCATTCCCGAATAAATTTTTTGTTCTTTCTTTTAACACGGACTTAATATTATTTCTGTCGCGCCTAAGTGTGTTCAGCAGGTAGGTAAAAGAGGGAGATTTTCAGCAAGATTTTATCCTTTTTCAGATGAACCCGGGTGGAGGGCAGCCGGCGTGGGGGCGTTTGTGGTGGTCGCGGCTGCTTTGTTTTCCCAGAGTGTCTGTTTTCTGTGTCATCGCGGGTCGGTGGCGGCTGGCGAACGTCGATAGGCTTTCGCCGCCGTGGTTCCTTCACAGGCACGACGGTAGGTAGGATTTGTGGTGTGTTTGCACCCATGCAAGTGTGTATTTTACTTCTTACACACTTGGACTAGGTGTGTGAGCTGTTTTCTTTATAGTGCCCTTCCATTTTAAATTTTTTTCCGGTCAAATATAACAGCCCGAAAATGCATTCCAAATAGATAAAATTCTGGTTGCAAAAATGCTCTCTGTAAGCTGCAAACCTCTGTACAACTGTAACGAGGGACTTGTTATTTTTAATAATCAGCATTCATCTACCTTGAGTATGTGCAAGACAGGGATGGACCTACTGCGTGGCTGTAGACGCCTAATTTTTTTTTCTTAATTTTCCTTTACGGAGAGTCTTCAAATAACGAGTAAAGACCGGTGCGTCCGCGCAGGCACACCGGCATTTGACCGGGTGGCACCTCGGGGTACCGAGGCGAATTAGGGGAGGTCGGCTTCCAGTCCTCCCATCCGATGGCAGGTATTAGCCTGCTCTTACCGGGAGTCCAGCGCAGCTTGGACTGGACCCCGCACCCAGCCACGTGTTCCTTGCAGACCGCCCCCCCACTGAACCTGGACAGCAGTGGCCCCAGGGCCAAGCCGACCAGGGGTCGGGGAGCGGCTGCGCGCGGTGGGGCACGAGCCTGCAGGCCTCCCACTTCAGCCGGTCTGGTGGTCACGCGGCGGGAACTTCAGAATGGAATCCCTGTTATGTGTTCTTGGGCCCGAGGGTAAGTGACTGCGGTATAGTACCCGCACCCCTCCCTCCGTCACCCCAGGAGGCTGGAAGGTGGAAGATGAAGCCCTAGAGTTTCTGAGGAGCGTCATCACCCCGAGATAAGCCCTGGAGCCCGCCAGGGCCAGGCGCTGTGAGGAGCAGGCTGGAGAGGGAGGCCCAGCTGGGGCGGGAAGCCCAAGAGGCTGGTCAGGCCTGCTGCCTGGGCGCTTCTGGTGACCCACTGCACCTTTGGCTGGCTGACGAAGTGGAGTTACAGAAAAGAAAGCGGACTGCTGTGTGTTTGTCTGTGCTTTCTGTGGTGTGAACATGTACCTCATGGGCAGTTGTGTCGTCTGTGCCTGCTGCAGATGTGTGCATACAGTGTAAAGTCGTATCCTGGTGACAGGGTGGGCGGTGCCTATGTCTGTCATTCATCTGTAGAGAGAGCATATATTTGGGGCATTGTAACAATCGTATGGCTAGTACTCAGGAAGTTCTTAATGGAACCACAGTGTGTATTGCATTCATAAGTCACTGGTAATGTGTGCAATTATGTTCTGGGGATATAATCCTGGCTTGCTTCAGCTGCGCGTTCTGTTCCAAGACTGGCACTCAGCACCTCCCAACTGCTACCCCAAGCAGAGAAAGCCGAGGAGGCAGAGCCTCCAGTGAGGTGAGGAAGTTGGTTTAGGTCAGCAGTGAAGGACAGAGATTCTCTCTGCCCCACAACAACTGAAAGGCAAGAGGCACCCAAGGCTGGGGAGAGAGAGGCAGCCTCACCAACTACAAAGCACGAAAGGAAGGAATTGGTGAGGGATTCCTGGTCTACACAGGGGTTGGAGGAGGTAAGAGAAAGGAGCCAAATCATACCCCACTTCCCCATGGATGCCCACGGGAAGACATCTTTCTCTAATTCCAGCCCTAGGGGTTTCTCAAAACCCTATAGTTTGCTTATTTTCCTCCAGTGCTAGAAGTTCAGGGCAATGGGTGACTTTCTTCATCTCTCATTTCCTCTCTCTCCTCTTCTGTTTTTCGCTTTTGAGTTTCTGTTAAAGAAGATGACTTCAGGAATTCTCTAAGTGAGGGCAAAAGTATTTAAGAGAGTTCTTAGTATGTAGCAATTATGCCTTAGCATATGCAGTCTGGTCTAAATGGCCAGACCACATGGGTATGCTTGCCAGGGTATACTGTAAATACAGCGTAAATAGAGTTTGATAAAAATACCCAGCCCTCTGCATGTCCTGAATAATGAGTTGCTACACAAGATATTGAATGAGGAATACTCCTATGTGTGCTCTTGCATGCACGTAAACATCCTCACACTCACCACCGACAAGATGAACCCCCCCTTACATTTATACATGAATTCTTGGTTACCCCACCCGCCCTAAGACTGCCCAGCCAGAATACTTGGGTTGGAGGGATCCTGCTCTCCAGGGTACCCAAGAGAAATATTTGCCAGTGCACGACATGCACCAAGGGACCATGGGATGAGGACCTAGGGGGACGACCCCACACCCTATTCCAGAGGGTGTTCTGGGCCTGCTTCCCCCTTGCATGAGTAAGGAGTCCACTGCCCTGCATGTCTGCTTTGGGTGGGCATGAAGCCCAGGACCTTGCACCTAATGTGAAGTACCCTCAGGCCCTTACCTGGGTCTCCCACTAACAGAAGCTGAAGCTCCCAGCTGCAAGGAGCCCCCTGGTGGTGGGTGGAAACCAGGGGCGTACTGAGGCTTCTTGCAGCCAGAGGGGCAGGAGAGGATGGGCCAGGAAGCTAGGTCAGAGCCAAGATAGTTTGCCCATGAATGAGCTCTTTCCTTAATGGAGGCTTGGAGCACGGGAACCACTGGGTCAGGCCCACGAGCCCCACTCTGTGGCACTAAGCTGGTTGTGACCTTGCCTTGCCTGTCCTCTGCCTCCACAGGGCAGCCCTTGCTTCTTGGAGTAGTAGCCTGTGGGACCTGTAGGAAGGGATGGGACCGGGATCCCACCATGTGATGGGGACCAGAGGCATGGAGCAGTTGGGAGCATGTCTCTAGTTCTGCCTCAGGGACCAGAAATTAAAGATTTTCAGAAGCAAGCAGTCTTATTCACTGTCTGCTTTCTAGGGGGAAATGGGGGGGGGGCTCTATTCTGTCACAAAAGAGTGTCTGGGCCCCAGGAACCCCAGATCTCTTCATTTACAAAAAGGGAACATGGGGTCCTGAGAAGAGAAGGGGACAGCCTGAGGCCACATAGCTATCTGTGGGACAAACAGCCCTGGAAATTGTAAGGAGAGACTGACAGCCCTGAGCCCAGCTGCCCACTTGGGCTCTCTGAGTGGCACAGGTGCTGCTGCCCGACATTGGAAGAGCTCAGTGGGTGAAGGAAGAGCCAGTCAGAAGAGAAGGAAGCACAGAGCTGGGCAGATTGGACCTGGGAATTTGTGTGCTGACTGCTGCACAGGCTCCAGTTCAGTGGTAAACTCTGACAAGCTTGTTCTGGAACCATGTGACCCGGGGGATGTAGCTTGTGTGGAATGGGGCAAGCACAGGGGTCTGTTCATCATGGAAGAACTAGTATGGAGCCCTGTGACCTCCTTTAACAACTTGTGAACTTGAGCAAAGCACTCATTCTGAATTTCAATGTTCTCATCTATAAAAATACGTTGCAATGTTATTGCAGCAGTTAAATCTTCTAATGTCTAATGCCTGCTTTATACGTAGGCGGTTTACAGTAGGTGGTTTTCTTTCCCCCACTGAAGGAAGGAAGGAAGGAAAGAAGGAAAGAAGGGAGGGAAGGAGGGAGAAAAGAAGGGAGGGAGGGAGGAGAAGCTTTTGGTAGTAATCCTGCAACGTCTGACATCCTACTTGGTGGCCACCCCACCCCTGCGTGACCCATCAACTTCCTAGGTCTGGGCCCAGGTGACTGCGTCCACCTCGCCCATCCCCTTGACTCTGGGGCTGAAGCGAATCCCGTCGCTGTCGTGGTGAATAACACAGCCCGGGGTTCTTCCAGCCCCCCTCTCGCCCCTAAGGCAGCCTTCGCCGCTACACGAGGCTTTTTCTCAGAAAGGCGGCTGACCTGCGAAGCGACACGGGCCCAGGCGCTTGGGGCCAGGCCCAGCTGCCACTCCAAAGCTCGTGGGCCGGCGCCTCCCGCCGTCAGGAGCCTCCCCCTGGAACGCGGGGCTGCTTGAACTTTTTCCCTCGGTTTTTCGGAAAAGCGGTAGGTAGCCACCCGGCGGGAGGTGGCGGAGGTCAGCTCTTCTGAGAGGCTCCCGTCTCTGTCTTTGTAGAGAAACGGGAAACGTGAGGGGCAAACGCAGGAAGCGGGTTGGGCCGAGCGTCAGCGGGCAGAGACACCGCCCGCGGGTGGGAGCGGGGCAGTGCGGGGCCAGAGGCTCTGAGCACCGGCCTGAGCCGCCCGAACCCCCGGTCCTCGGGCCCGCTGGCGGCGCTGCAAGCGCAGGTCTTCGGGCATGGACTGGACGCCTGCTGGCAGCTCTAAACGAAATTCGGGGAGAAAGGCTGGGCCCATCCGAGCACAGGATGCTCGCCACAGCGGGCATGGCAAAGAAAGCGCAGGAGGCCCTGCTGGTCCCCAAAGGTGAGGGGTGGGCAGGGCAGGGGCCGCCTGAGTCCTCGGCGCTGAGGGGCCATCTCGGTTCTCCCAAGCTGGGAGCCCAGCCTGGCCCTGCTGTCCTTAGTAATAATGCTATCCAACCGAATAAAACAAAGCCTTGCCCTCGCTCCCATTTTCCTCTCTATACAAAGGAAGAAGACTGTTCTAGGCCAGCAAAGAAAAGGAGAGGGCAGGACCCAGGAAACGTGCATCCCTAGGCACGGGGAGGGAAGGGGAATGCGCTTTTTGCTATTTTTGTTTGTTTGTTTGTATCTTGGGGGGAAGGAAATTCGACACATATTTTTTTTAAAATCTCCCCCCAACAATCGCTAAGGGCTGAGTGTGAGCAGAGAGTCAGGAAGCCGAGCCCCCGCCCGCAGTGACACCGGGCCTTTGTCTTCTTTCCTGAAGCCCCCACGACGGCTGAGCGCGCCGAGATAAAGGCCGGGTCAGGGCCCTGTGGATTCCCGAGGGAGGGGGCCGCGGGGCCGTGCCACCGGCCTCTTCCAAAAGACTGGCCTTGCAGGAATAGGGGCTACGGGGCCGGGGCTGCTCCCCCACCGCAGGCCCAACGGGCGCACCAGTCTGCGTGTCCCAACTTGGCCTGAAAGTCTTCTGCCACCGAAGTCCTCGGACCTATTTCCCACTAGGATTCTATCCCTACTTAGAGGCTCCGGGGATGGAGTGGCCGCGGCTCCCCCTGGACCTCGCCTGCCTTGGTCCCCAGAGGGAACGGTGCGCAACTCTTCGGGCGACTCGCGTTCGCTGCCTCTGGGCTCGGTTGGCCAACAGGATCCGAACTCGTGCCGTGCCTGCCGCCGCTGCGCCTGTGCCTTCTCATGGGGACGCCTCCAGCCCCTGGCCCCCAATTTCCTTCGTCGTTCTCCTTCTGATCGTGTCGATGGAACGGGTCTTCGGAGACGGCGGGAGAACTTTTGTGGGCCGATGCGATTGCTTTCTGTGACTTAGAGACGCGTGTCGCCGCGCAACTCCAGCGCCACCTTTGCCTGGCGGCGGCCTTGATCTTCCCAAAACACTCGCGGGGACCTTTTCTCCGCAGACATAACCAGGCGCTGCGAGTGGTGTGCTGCTCGGAATCCTTCGGAAGAGAGGGAAGACCGGCCAGGCGACCTGCGGGTGCGGGGACGCAGGGACCGCCGGCAGCCAAGCTGCGCGCCTCCCCAGCACACACGTGGTGCCCGGGGCCCGGGGCCCACGAAGCAGTCGCGTATTTTCCCCCAGCCAAGGGCGAACCGTCGGTTCGCCTACCTTCACGATGGCTTCTGTGGTTAGGGTGCCCTGACCGCTTCCCCGAGCCGACCAGGGCCGCTCTTTTATCTTCCCTGGGGACGCAATCTGGGAAGGCAAAGCCAAAGCGACAGATCTCGGGAGCGAGGCTCTGCAGCCTCGCCTGCCCGGAGCGCCCTCCACCTCTTCCTTCTCTCGCCCTTTGCCCTCTCCAGCCGACGCCGGGGATCTTGGTCCCCACTGAAACTGGAGCTGCCCAGAGGCAGGCAGATGAGAGATAAAGAAGCCGGCGGCGCCGAGGCGCTGACCGGATCCGGGCTTCCCCGCACCCTGGAGAGGTCCGTTTGAGACTCTGCTTCCCTGAGTGGCACTGACCGGGTTGGAGAGAAACGGGGGAGGCTGAGCAGTGTACACACTCTGCCCTCAGGCGCACACGGTCGTGTTCGCGTGCGGAGTGTGCGTGCACACGTCTCCACGAGGGTGGCCCATGTCCGTGTGCGTGTACATGCATACGTGTTTGCATTTGGCATGCATCTAGGGAGACGGGGACACAGTTACACACGCGTGATGTGCGTGTGCCCACGTCTGTACACTTCTTGCGTGTGTTCTGTCCGCGCGCTGGGCAGGCCCTAGTGGACCTGGCTGCTTGTGGGTAGTACGATCGCTTCGCATTGACACAGGCCTTTACAGCCTTCGGTCACTATTTTCACAACTACCCTGGGAAATGCTCGCTCTCCTTCCCAATTTTAGATGGAGAAACAGGCCAAGAGAAGTTCATGGGCGCCCCGTTTGCGCACAGTTTGCGGGAGACCGCGGGCTACCAAACACCCCGCCCGCTGTTGAGCCTGGACGTCGGCGCGAGGCACTCCGAGGTTGGCCTGTTTAACGTCCCAAGAGAGCCCACTGCCGGCGGCCTTTCGGCCTTGGCCAGGCGCCCCGGGAGACCCAACGCGCCGCCTGCCGGGTTTCAATTCGTTTGCTGATAAATGTGGTTTTCCGGAGCTCGGCGACGCGATTGCCCAGGGCAAGGGAGTTCGGGGCTCGCTGAAGTGCCGGGAAAGAGCGTCCACACCTCGGTCCCAGAGCCTGGTGGGCCTTCGTCTCCAAGGCAGCCACTCCGGCAAACGCGCGGTGACAGCATCCTTTCACCCCAGCAGCAAACCCAGAAGCCCGGTGTGCCACCGCCGGAGGAGTGATGAAACTTGGATTCTTTGAGCTTCTGCTGTGCGGAGATCTCCACGTGCATTTCGCAGATGGGATTAGTCGGAAGTGACAGCAGTACGAGTTACCCCAAATTCAACAGCCAGGCAATGCCTAGGGTTGGCATTGGAATCCCCAGGTAGCTAGATCCCTAGGCCACGGTCCCTGCCTGCGCCACGTCACCTGCGCGCTGCTCGGGGCCACCCGGCTCCTAGCCTCTGTCTTTCCTCGACAATGATGCGAATTCTACCCGAGCTTTCACCAGCGTATTTAGAAAGGTCCCTACACGCTTGGAATCTGTTGGCTGTGTGTGTTGGGTTTTGCTTCTTGCTTCCTCTCCCCGGGCATTTGGTTATCCTCAGCCCCAAGCCCTCACTCCCCAAGACTGAGGTTGCCTGAAGGCTGTAGCTTGACCACATGTTGCCCGGTGACCTTGGACCTCGGCTCCCGGCTCCTGCAGCCTGAGGTCCCTGGTCTCCGGTCTCCAAGGTCGCCCCCACCTGGCAGAGCTTGGGAGCTGGAAGGAAGCCCGTCGCGCGGCGTAGTCGCCTAGCGACAGCACAGCCTCAAGGCTGCCCTCTTCTGGCACCAAAGCGCATCAGCGCCGCCTCCCTCAACGGCCCCACGAGCTGCGCACAGGAGAGGGGCTCGCGCAAGGCCAGGCGACTCCACGGCGCAGAGTGGGTAACCCCACTCTCAGTGGATCCTGGGAGTGGCTGCCTCACCTTCAGCCACGGCCGAGACCCTCCTGTATTTCTTAAACTCTGACCCCTGCTCCCCGCCGGCCCCAGAGATTCCGGGTGCTCGGACCAGACGGCTGCTCTCAGAGCCCAAACACTCCGCTGGCAATCCAGCTGCTCTGCGGCTTCCGCCGGGTCCGCCGCGGACCAGCCCTCGGGGAGGAGTAAGGCGGGGCGTGTAAAGCCGCAACCCGGAGGCGTCCGCCAGGCGCGTCCCCAAAGGCCACCGACGGACTCTGGGGACCCCAGGGAGAACCCCAGGCTGCGCTCAGGCCCCTTTATTCTCAGCACCCTATAGGTCGAGGACTGCGCCCAGAAAGCCCTGCCCTCCCCTTCCGCTCTTTCAACCCCACTTAATAGTCGCCTTGGAGATTGGATGCCTTTTGGTCTCCTCAACCAAATTAAAGGTGCTTCAAGGACCAAGGGGGTTGATTTCCGCCCAGCACCGCAGAGGGCCTCGCTCAGGGTCTCCCGAGTGGTGACAGACTGGTTCAAGACACCTCCATTCTTGCTCTTCAAATAGGCCTTAACCAGTGAGACCAAAAGACATGTTGGGGGTTCCCCGGTGGTGTAGTGGCTAGGCTTCTGCGCTCTCAACGCCGCGGCCTGGGCTCCATTCCCAGCCAGGGAATTACGCCCCCGCCCCCAGAAACATTTCACCTGCTGAAATCCAAGGTGGGATAAAGTCAATAACCATACCTGTGCACTTGCAATGCTATATATTAAGGCTTTTCACATTTTCACCTTTTCTCCATTTACAAAGACAATTCAAATGGAAGAAAATTGGGCAAATAAAACAAGATGCACAAAGAAAACAAAAATTACAGGTAATCCCAGCCATTCCCTAGGAGGTAACCACAGTGAACATTTTGGTGACTTTCCTCTGGTCTTTTATATATTTTAATGAAAGTAAGTCTAATAAACATTAGTTGGGAGAATATATTTTATATACAATTTGCAAGTTTGTTTCCTGCTTCTTTTAATGTTTCACCATGAGTGTTTCTACATATTTTATTCTTTGAAATGTGATTTTCAGTGAATGCTTAATAATCTATCATATAGGTGAACCACAACTGTTTTATATAACAGCACAATTCTCTTTGTTTCAAGTCCAGGAAAGTCTCTGAGTCGCCAAATGTATGGTCTGTAGTTGATCAATAAATCTTTAATCCTTTGCTAGCCCCCAAAGGAGAGTCATGGTCCCACTCTCAGGGCACAAAGGACCCACCCAGAAACTTGGGATTGCCCTGAGCTGGGAGAAGGCCTTCTAGCCCTTGCTGACAGCTATCTCTCTTTGTTGGAGAGAAATGTCTTGAAGGAAAGCAGGGACCAGCTAAGTGTCTAGCCTGCTGCTTGGAACAAAGCCCTGTATCCCTAGCTGTCACACAAGATGGTATCTGTGACCTAGGTTTCTATGCTCAGTATCTTATAATAGGAGTCAAATATGCCTTCATTTGAATCCTGGATCTTTCCCTTAGAAGCTGTGTGACCTCAGAAAAACTGCTAAACCTCTCTGAACCTCATTCTAAAAATTGGAATAATAATGCCACCACATTGAGCTTTTGTAAGTATCCAAATAAATAATTACATCACTTAGCCTGGTGCCTGTACAAAGAAATTCTCAATACTTAGTAGCTACTGCTCCTGCTGCCTCTGCAGCTGCTACTGCTGTTGCTTCTGGCATTAGCTTTGGTCCTGGGGAACATTGTAGTTGCCCTCTCCCTCAACTCCTGACCCCATTGCTGCTGTTAAACACAAGCCTGAATCCTGGCACTAAGCCGGGTCCAGGTTCTCAGGGCTAAAAAAGTCATTTCCAGCACTCTGGTTGGGCTGCTCAGGACCTACTGACAATCAGGCCTGGGCTTGGGCTGTTTATACTAGAATCGTTAAAACAGGAAAATATGCAAACCCTTCATTCACAGGAATCCGGCTATTGTTGGGTCAGAAATGATATTTTTGTTTCTAAAATAAAAGGTACATTTGCTGCTTCACACACATACTCACATATCTCGTGTGTGTGTGTGTGTGTGTGTGTGTGTGTGTGTGCTCTAGAGCTAAGGAGGCAAAGCAAAGATCTGGTTCATTTGACCAGCTTAAGCAGCCAACCTGGAAAGGTCCCTTTGGCATGATTGCTTGTTTACATGTGCTCCAACTAGCATGAACTTCACTGGGTTCTATTTTGCGTGTCCACAGACTAGGCTCTTACCCATCTCCCAAACTTAATAGGGACGCCACTTCTATCTAAAGGAGAGACTAAAGAGGAATTTCATAAATTACATTAGTTCAGCAAGTCTTATCCCAGTAGATTGAAATGCACATCAAAATCTCATGGAGAAAGCTTACAAAGCACAGATTTCAGGATCCTCTTCACACTGCATAGCTTTTGCCTCCCTGAGCTGGTACATGATCTATGTACAGTCTGTATGTATAAGTCAGTTCCCCCAGGTGATTCTGATGAAGCCATGGAGCCCCATTAGGGGACCACTGCTGTTCCCAATTGAATTGAAAGCTGAGGTTTCTCCAAGTGGATCCGGAAAATACAGATTCCAAAGAATCGTCCATTGGGACCACATGGAGTTACAAAGAGCCTGGTGTAAACACTGGATGTTTGTGAGTGTGTATGGGGGTGGGGTGAATATATGTTTATTTTTGTGTGCTTTTGTTTTGCTGTTGTCTGTGTACATGTCAGGCCTCTTTGGCCACAAGTAATATAAATCCACTAGATTTGGCTTAAACCAAACAGTGGGGCATAGGGGCGATTGTTATAAGAGTTTGTAGGTGACTCTTGGAACCCTAGGCAGGATGGAGGCCAGACTTCTTAAAAAGCTGAAACTGGGGCCGAGGGGATGGCAGGAACCCAGGTAGGTTCCCTCTGCAAACTTTTGTTGCTACTCTGACCAGGTCTCTTCTCTGCTCTGTTCAAGGGAGGAGCCCAGTTATAGCTATACAAGGGGGGGACCCACAAAAACCAGAATTATCTTCTGGAGGGTGGGCCTCTTGTAGTACAGGTTTCCACAACTAGGTGGGTGTTCTAGGAACCTGTCTGCATCAGTGCACCCAGCTGGCATTCGGCTTTAGTGAACTCTTTTTTTGGAGACTCTTTCAATGCGTTTGCCCATTTCATGACGGGTGACTTACACAAACAACATGCAGCATGACAACACACCTGCCCACAATGTGCTGAGTATTCAGCAGTTTTTCACCAAAAAATAATAAAATAAAATAACAGCATGACCCTTGTGCCCCACCCTCTCTATTCACCCATTGTTTCCCTATATGAAAAAAAGTCCTCAAAGGGAAACATTTTGCTGATGTTGAAGACAGGTGAAACAAAAAAATGGCAGAAGCACAGAAAAGCATCAAAATCAATGAGTTCAAAAACTGTTTTGAACAGTGAAAAAAGCATCTTGATAGGTGAATTGCATCAAACGGAGAATACTTTGAAGGTGGCTGAAGTTTTAAAATGTAAAATTTTTTTATAAATAAGTTCTGTGGTTTTTTGGTGTCCCCCTTCGTAATCTGAGTCCCAATTCCATTTTCCTGTGAGAGCAAAACGGACCCTCCTGGGTCAGGTCCCCACGCCTGGTCATGTCAACTAGAGCTGCTGGTGACGGGGAGGGTCTGATAGTGGTTTCTGATGGTCTCTTCCTGGAGAGAGCAGTCATGGCAGTCACTGAAGCCTAAACAGACACTCCAAAAGTCTAATTTGCTTCAGTTTGGCCCCTCCAACCACCCAGTCTTTAGCTCAGAGGTACTTGATGTTAACTGCACTCCAAAAATCACCTGGCAAGTCTTTGAAAATGTTGTGCCCAGGCTCCACAACTGGGGTGTAGCCAGAGCATCAGGATTTTTCATAGCAACCCTGGTGATTCAATACACAGCTAGGGTTGAAAATCATAGCAACAACCAAACAGGGAAGCTACCGCTGATTTAGCCATTTCCTAAATACACGGTCTCAAAGTACAATTAATTAAGAGGAAAATTATGAAAACCTAATGGGTTGCACATGGCTTATTTTAAGACTGACATCCTAATCCAAAAAAAAAAAAAAGCCATGATTATTCACATTTGACGTTTTCTAAACATCTTGGTGTAAATGTTCAGTTAAATTGCCTTTTTTGGGGGGAGTCAAATACATGGTGATGGAAGGAGAACTGACTCTGGGTAGTGAGCACACAATGCAACACAAAGATGATGTATTATAGAGTTGTGTACTTGAAACCCATGTAATTTTACTAACTGCCCCAACAAATTTTTTTTAAAAATTTTAAACTTACTTGTTTGAGAAAAAAAAGAAGAAACTTAACTTTTATAAAGTTTCTGAGGCACTAGAACAAAGGATGGCTCCCTGTGGCTTTGGTGAACCCCAGCCCATCCCCCCCACTCCCACAGACCACCTGCCCTTCTTTTCCAAGGTCTCCAGCTTGCTGGGCAGCATCAGACTCCCAACACTGAATCATACTGACCTTTCTTGCTCAAACCCACCGAGGTTCCCACCTAGGAGCCTTCTGACACAGGAGACCAAAGTAGAGAGACCCCACCTCCTCAACCAAGCTGGCTAACACTGATCAAAAATGTATCCTAGTCCCTGGTAGGCTTGAGGAGTGTCTTCCTTTTGTTCAACCAATCATCAAATATTTCATAAATAGCTATGGTGTGCAGGCACAGAGTAGAAAAAAGAAGTATCGCCCTGGAGAGATCCTGTCACTGGCAGAACTGCAACAGCGACCCCTGTAGGCCTGGCCTTGTATAGCGCCTAAGGAGCATATTAAAGAGATCCCTTCTTCAGCTCCGGTTCTTTGCAGCTTGGCCCAGGGTTGAGGGTCAAGCAAACCTAATGGGTGACAGACGGGCATAAAGGAGAAGGGAGTTGTCATTTCTGGTTGTGTGCAGAAATGGGGTTGGGGTTTGGGGGATGCTGCTCTTCCCAAGCCTGAACCACCCTGTTCCCTGCTCTCAGAGCAGGTGGCACAAACAGCAAGACCAAGCTGCCTTCTGAAAGCTGAGAAAGGGAGTCAACACAAAGACCATTGACTGATGGAGGATGTACAGAGGGTGGGCTGGGCACACAAACCATGACCACTTTGAGGCTATAGAAAGGGCTTGGAGATGCCCAATACAGCCTAGGCTGGCACTTTCAAAGTGTAGAACCCAGACCATCAGCATCACCTGAGACCTTGTTAGAAATACAGATTCTCACTTGAAACCTGTAATTTTGCTAACCAATGTCACCCCGATGAGTTGAATAAATACAATTTTTTTAAAGACATGCAAATTCTCAGCCCCACCTCAGACCCCCTGAATCAGCAACTCTAGGGGTGGGGTCAGCAATCCAAGACCTGTAAATGATTCTGATGCACACTCAAGTTTAAGAACCAATGTCTGCTCAGGAAGGGAGGCACCCATCCCAGACAGCCCTCACGTAAAACACATAGTAAGTCTAACTTTCCGCTCTTAGATCCCCAAGCAGGTTCCTTGGAGCCAGGCAGAAACTTAGATGTCACCACAGCAAGAATTACTGCCACTGTCCTCCCCACCCCCACCCCCACAATCTCCCCCTACACACATATACATACTCCCTGCCAGGAATGACCTTTGGCCTTTTTAGAGGCCAAGGAGCTAGGACAGAAGCATCACCCAGATGGGTTGCCTGGAGTCCTAGAGCTGTTACTATACCAGTGCTGTTCAAAGGCCTTTGGCAGTTGCCTACTCTCCTGCACAGGCTGTTGGGAAATTCTGGTCCCTGAGCTTTGGAGTGGGACTCCATTGGTTCACCATTGGACAAAGGTGATCAATCAAAAACAGGTTCCAAAGGGAACTGAAGCTGGGCATATTCACTAGTTGGTGGGTCATTTGGGCATTACTAGACAGTTTATCCCCTGCAGACCTCTCTCCGGCTCAGCCATTTGAATGTCAGGGCAGTGAGGCTCCTGCTCCATACTTACCAGGTGGCTCTCAAAGTGGTGACCTGAACCGCAGCACCAGCATTTCCCGGGAAATGTAAATTATCAAACCCCACCCCACTCTCAGAATCAGAAATTCTGGGGTGGGGCTCCGCAATTTGTGCTTCAACTGTCCCTCCAGGAGATCATGAGGCTCCCTTGCCCAAGTTGGAGGACCACTGACATGGAGCTGGCTCAGCAGCAGGCTGTCCCACAGACCTAAAGGAGTAGGACCCCTGCGGACGGTTGGTCCAGAGGCCGAGGACCCTGACCACCCCGCCCCACTCCGTGCTCCGTCCCTGCCAAGCGCCGCGGGGCCGGCAGCCTGGGGCCGCCGGTAGTGGCCTCGCGGGGAGGCATGACGGCCTGAGACTCCACTCTGCCTTATTTTGTTCCATTCCGGGAGGAATAATTTGTTTCGTATTGGAATCAAAGCGCCTCTCGCGGCGCTTCCGTTTTATCTCAGCCGCTCTTGGGCCGAGTGGGAGGAGGAGGCTGGGCGGGGGCGCCACGGCTGCTTCCCATTAGCGCGGGGATGGTCCCCATTACACGCCGGCCTCGCGGAGAGCCAGTCCCGCTAACAGGACGCAGCTGACCCGCCTCTGCGCGGCGACACCCGGAGACCCACGTCTCCCCTCCCTCTTACAGATGGCCCCAGAGAAAAGCGCGGCTGGGTGGCTGAAAGCAGCCCTGGAGGTCCAAAGAGCTCACCTCCGCTGCTTGGCCCTCACGGTGTCCACCATTGCTGCGTTAGTGGCGTTCGTTGGGGTCAGGCTCTGCTTCCCCAAGGGCACTTAGAGCCCTATTTCTTCAGTGGAAGTCAGTTCACAGGGCTCTGGTCTTTCGGACCGGAGCACCTGTGGAGGAAGGCATCACCTGGGAGAAAAATGTTTCCGGTTTACCTGGGCCCCTCACAGTGAGGGGCTCAGGGAAGCATGGTAGACCTGTTTTTCTCCTAGTTTGGTATCCATTTCACAAATAGTACAGAACATCAATGAAAACAATACAAAAAAAGAAAAACCACTTCACCCTACCTTGATACCGCCTGCAGACCAGGGGGATGCTGAAAGCAGACCACCACCCACTGGGGAATGCGGTGGTCTCCATGCCCTGGCCAAATCCATAGCTGTGCCTTCCACATCCTGGCTCAGAGAAACAGCCAGACGCCCTTCCACCCACCAGGGCAAAGAATGGTACGCAGGAGGCCCTAAAGTTCCCATCAAACTTGCTTTGATTTCTTTTTTTTCTTTCTTTCTTTTTTTTTTTTTTTTGTAATTGCATAAACAATATTCTAATAATCATGGCAACTTAATGGTCAGTTGGAAAGCCAACAATCATTCAAAGTCTGACCACCAACAAAACAATTATTTTCATTTTTCCATGTTGCTACACAGCTAACTATTTAACAACTGCATGATACCCAGCCACATGGATGTGGCCTAATTTATTTACTCCCCCATTTAGGATGTTCCCAAGGTTTTCACTATCACAAAGAAAACACGGCAATGGATATCCTTGATATCTGACTGTTTCTTTCCTTTAAATTACTTGTTGAGGAGTCTATACTATATTTTAATAACTTTTATGTGATTATACAGGCAATATATAGTTGGGTTTTTTTGCAGGGAATTTGAGAAATTCAGAACAATATAAAAAATAAATAAAAACCCACCATAATCCCAATTTCCCTTTTGCTCGTCCAGCTTTTCTCTCCCATGGACTCCTGCAGCACGTGTCCCTGTATTCCTCCGACTTCCCTCTCTTTCATCTGTCAGGACTTACTTTGCATTTAATGGCTGTTTCTATACTCCTTGATTATAATATTATTGAAGCAAACACCACATCTTTTTTATGTGAATAATAACCATAATAGCTTGTTTTTATTGGGTGCCTGTTCTGTGTCAGGCATAATTTAACATTATCTCACTGAATTCCCACCATCTCCTTTCACTGTATGAAGAAATTGAGACTGAGCAATATTAAATAATTTGTGCAGTGTGACCCAGCTTACAAATGGCAGCCCTGGGATTACCAGCCGACTTCACATTTCTGCCCCTTCCCCCGTATAAACTTAGAGTAGAATTGCATCGATAGATAACCTGTAAAATCTCTTCTGATCCAGTATTAGATTAATCTAATTGTGATTAATTACCTGCTGTATCTTTGCACCATTTGTAATACTTTTGGACTAAAAAGAGAATTTAAACAGTGAGGGCTTTATTATCTCACAGAAGAGAAGACAGAGATTAGTACCTCCGGGCCATGGGTACAGTCACTCAGCTTCGCACATGAGCCCTGCTACTCGTCATCGTTCACCTTTGTGGACTGTAGCAGGTCCAAGCAGCACATTCAGGTTGTAGTGTCTAATGGGAAAAGGAACGTCTCCTGGGCTCTTTCTTAGGAGTCTGGACCACTTACCCAGAAGCCCTCAGCAGGCATCCCCCTCCATCTCATGGGCCAGGACTGAGCCACAGGTTTGTTCCTATTGCTGGCAGAAAGATGAAACCACTAGGTCTGGCTTAAACTAACTGGGGTCTGCCCAGGATGAGGGCCAAGTAACTCCAATATGGCAGAGGTAGTTACTTAAATACTGCAGTACCTGAGTTACCTGCATCCCTAAACAGGTAACTCAAGAAGGAAAAGAGCGGGGAGATGGCTGTTAGAGAGCAAGCTAACACCATCTTAAAGGGAAATGTACCAAAAAGTTAATGTATATGAGCCAAAGTGAAAGCAATTTGATATGCCCTCCTCCCACTTGGAATTTTATTATTAATCTTTAAATCTGTCCATGGATGTAAGCAAATCAGTAAACATGTAGGCTGTTGGCTGTCAAATGTGTCTTAGTTAGACTATGAATTTTCTTTGAGGAAAGAAAAGGGGGCTCAATTGTATGGCCTTGAGATTGGACCACCATCAGGACAAGAAGTGTCTCTGTTCTCTGTGGTCTGTCTTTGCTTCTCTTGCACGTCTCCCTGCTCTCTGCCTTATCAACCTTGCCCTCAGACCTCTGCCTGGCTCCCTTCTGGATTTGTTGGCCACCAAGTCTGCTCCAACCCCAACTCCCCTTGCAATTTACAAGCTCTCTTGGAAATTCCTAATTCCTTTCTGCCAAAGAGGTGAGTCTATTTGCGGCTGCTTATTCTGTCAAGACAAGCCACCAAGCCATCTCAGAGGCTGTTGGCCTGGCCAGCATCCAGAGTGGGGACCAAAGGCAAAGAGAGGCTCTCTTTCCACCAAGACTGATAGCTGTAGGGAAGACATAAGCTGAAACTTTTAGGGGCACCCAAGTGGAGAAAGTCTGCCTGAGAGTGAAGCCAGCACAAAGGAAAGCAGAGCAGACAGGAGGGAAGCTGAGTTCTGACCACATTGTTTGAGCTCCTGGTTCCAGCCATACCTGGAGACTTGCCATGAGATTCCAGTGGCATAAACCAATACATTTCCTTTCCCTTTAAAAAAAATTATAGGCAGCTTCAGTTGAATTTTCATCACCTGCAAATAGCAGACTGTTGACTAATATGTGGGCCCTGTCTGAAGAGTTAGGTCATCAAGGATGTCTACCGGGGTCCAACAGAGCCACAAGTTGAGGCACAAGAGTCCTCAAGGCCCTAAAAGCCCAGAACCACAGGTAGCACTGCATCTGTGCCCAGGTCAAAAGGTGCGAGCCTGAACAAGGGAGGGGGCATCCGACCACCTCTGCCGAGGTCGCCGCCTGGCCACAGGGAAACCACAACTGTGTGACCCCTCCAGGTCCTCGGGGACTGCAGCTTTGAGAGGATGGCAGATATGTCCTGGACAGAAAGACAGCCTCACAGCAGTAACAGGCCTAGTGCTGCAATGGCAGTGAAGCGTCACCACCTTCAAGTGGCTTCACAGGCAGCCAAGCTCCACAAGGGGGCGGGGCAGTCCCAAGTGGAAGAAGGTGAGAGAACCGCCTGTGAGCTCTCAGACCCAGTGGGAAGTCTTGCATTCCGCACATAAAGGCTGAAGCCATTGGAGTTGAGGTTAGGGCTGGGTACCCTTAGCACCCACAGATGGGAAAGCCTCAGTGGATGGAAGGCTCAAAAATTTGTCCTGAAGATGCTCTGAGGAGGTGGCAGATGCTCAGAGGGAATGACCACACGCTATACCTGTGACCTGGACAGTGCGATGTCCAGTTCCATTGACCTGACACTGAAATAGCAGAGATGCCAGGCCCACAGGGACCATGCAGCCTAAGACGCAAACAACTTGGCCGTAAAGAGGACCACAGCTTGTGCTCTTTCGTACCCGAGTTTGTGGAACAGCATTAAGTCCTCTAGATGTGGTCTCTGCCCTGTCCAGGGCGAGCTGGCAGTGAAGGAAAGGTCCTCGTGTGCCTGAGCAGACCTGGGAAGAGAATCCCAGCAGCAGAGACCTGTAGGAGCCCAGCTTTTCTGTGTTCCAGGGCCTGTGTCCCTAGGTGCCTGGGTGCCACCAGGGTGAGGTATGAGGCATCCTCTGGAGCCGGAGGGGACAACCACAATTCAGCCATGTGGCCTCTCTCAAGAGCATAAATACAAGTGCCTGAACCTGCAACTACTTAAGAAGCAGAAACCAAGCTCCAGCAAGCAAATACACTGACGGGAAACCTGCTTTGCAGGTGGAAACACCAGAGGAAACTCTAGACTCAGAGACTCTGAGATAGAAAACACCTCACACATCATCCACACCCTCAGGAAACCAAAAGCCAGAAAAGGCAGGGGGCTTGCCCAAGGTCACATGAGTTGGTGACACAGCCAGAAGCCAAAGCCAGGACTCTCAACCCCAGGTCTGGGACTCTGTGCCCTGTGGTGTAGGACCTTCTCCTGATGGAATTCTCCGTGTTTCAGATGAAGAAAGGGACGAGGATTTCTGTGCCATGCATTTAGCTTTGCACCTGAACTTCACACTCTGGAATTTTATAGTGGGAGCTCATCCCTATCAGTTTCTTGGGGTAAGCCCATGGCCTAAACCATTAAGCTGCAGCCTTACTTACTGCCCCCAAACCAGCACCAGCTACTACTGAGTTAGATGGTAACTATAGTAGCCATTATTTATGGAGCGCCGTGTTATCCAGGGTTGTTCAGAGAAACGAAGGCCGGTTTGGGGGTGGGGGGGTGTTGATTGAAAGGAATTGGCTCACATGATTGTGGGGACTGGGAAGTCTGAAATCTGCAAGGCATGTTGGCAGGCTGGGAATTCTAGCAGGAGTCCACGTCGTGGTCTTGGGTCCAAATGCAGTCTAGAGGCAGAATTCCTTTGTCTTCAGGGGACCTCAGTCTTTGCCTCCGAGGCCTTCAACCGTGTGGATGAGGCTCACTCACATTATTAGAAGGAAATCGACTTTACTCAAAGTAATCACATCTGGGGCGGGGGAGAGTTTGCCACCCTAAAATATGCCTTTTGGGATACTGATTATTTTAAGCTGATTATTTTCAAAAAAACAAAAGACTCTGGGAAACACTTTAACCTGCCCCCCCCAAAACCCCAACTGCCTAAAAGAATTTAGATAGAGGATTTGCTCAGGAAGGGAGCTATTATCATATATAACTATAGTTTAATGTGAACTAAGTGTGATAGACAGGGAGGGAACCGAGCAAGCTGTTTAATAACAGTCCTCTCTGTGTCCCATCGTTAAAGATAGCTCAGCAAACATTTATTTACCAAACATTTGCTTTTTCCATCTCCACGTGAATTGCCTTCCTGCCCTTTAAAGTCCCAAACCACATCCCTCCCCACTTTTGTTAGGACAAGATCGCCCATAAGCCTTCACTGCCAGATCAGTCCTGGACTCCTAGACTCTGATGGAACCCCTGTAGGTACATACAAAATAATTTTGGTCATTTTCTCCTGTTAATCAGTCTCATGTTAATTTGATTATTAGTCCAGCCAGAAGAATTTAGAAAAGTTTGAGGAAAATTATTTTTTTCTCCCCCACATATCTAAAACAATAACTTCATATCAACATCTAGACTGGTGTTTGACCAAACAACTGGGCACTACACGAGTGCCACATAACACTGTCACAAAGCCCTGCCTTTTTGCCAGGCATGCAGATAATCTCAGCAACACCGTATGAGGCAGCTGTCATCACCCCCAACTTACAGAAGACAAAAAACAAGGGCTTAAGCCCACAGGAAATTGTGACCCAAGCCTGGAAGCTCTGTCTCCCCTCCTGTCCATGACTTCCTTCTACCTCACCACTTCCTCTTGCTCAGTTGCTAGAGGAAAAAAAAAAAAAAAAAGATGCATTCTCAGTTACTGATGCACCCTAGAATCACTGGGAAGAACTGGTTTAAAAGACAAACAAACAAAACACAATGCTAAGCCCCGACTCCCAGAGACCTTGATTCCTTTGGTCAGAGGTGGGCCCTCTCCCAAGTGAGTCTAATGTGCAGTAAGGCTGAAAACCCCCGTTCTAGCAAGTGGGGCAGTAAAAGGCAAGACTACTTCTCCTTTGCAGAGTATAGATTGCCCAACAGAACATACACAAGCTAAAGGAAAACAAATAGCTATAAAATTGCCTGTGAGAAAACTAGAAATACACATGTATTTTCTCTCTCAGCATGAAATTAGCCATTTCCCCCTCGCTCTGATGTAGCATACAGTGTGTACTTCCTTAATAATTTAATTGGAAATGCAAAGGGGTGAACTTGAGTATAATTAATTCAGGCAATCAGCGTTTGGTGAGCACTGGCTGAGTGCTGGGCACTGCCGGGCAACCAGAGGCCAGATCTAAGGGGGTTCCCGTCTTCAGCCAGCTAGCCGCTCCGGAGGCAGTCAGAACCACCAACAACGTGGGGAATGCAATGACAGACCTGTGACGCAGGTTCTCGAGTACAGAGATGGTGACCAGCCACAGACAGAGCAGGTGAAATATAGGTTTGATATTGCAAAGTCTGGGTTTTCAGTGACTTACACCCTGAATGGGTGTCCCCTTTGTGTCACTGAGGCCTCAGGTTGCTTGTGGCAGCCAGCGCCCTGTGAAGGGAATCAGCCAGGGCTCCCAGATGCCCACTGGGATGCACATTGTCCTTGCCTATTCCAGCAGTCCTTGGTGAAATGAGAAGACACCCATTTAGAGACTCCTGGTGTGAAAATATCCTTTCTTTTCTAAGCTGGTCATAGAATTTGATTTTGCTAATCTCTTGATATGCCAAAGCAATGACTGGCAAGTCTATGTTGTTTCCCCAATAATTGTGGGAGCTCCTTCACAGGTTCATGAACTCTAAAATCCAGGGATCCACCACACTAGACAATGACCTGGGGCTTCGTATGAGTGGGAATCTCTGGGGACTTCAGCTTCTGCACCCAGATTTGATCCCACTCTGTCCACCCGTGGGTTGCCGGAATAAAACATGTGACACACACAGATTGTCAGCATTTGAAAGAGGATTACATATGCTTTAGAATGTGATAGTGACAGAATTGTTGAACTGGGTATTTTCAGGTATTTATTAGGAACAAATAAACAGAATTTTGTACTATGTAAGGTAGAAAATGAGGACAGCTTAATTTTGCCACTACTAAGAACATGGACTTTTGGGACTGGTCACTCCTGACTAAACCAGAAGAGTGGACCTCAAACCTTGGTTTCTGTCACCCAGACTTGAGAAGCTGAATTATCACTGATGTGGTTCTTTGGAAGCAACTCACATCAACAGGGAAAGGGGCTCACCTGTGGTAAGAGGGGCTACTAATATATCGAGGTAAACCTCCTACAATAAAACAAAATGGTCTTTGAGTGGGGAAGAACCTGAGAAGGAAAAAAAAAAAAGATTCAAAATCAACGTATACAAGGAAAGTGAGAAATCTTGGGGGGTGCCCCTTGCCTCCCCTCTGTCCCAGATTCCACTCGTCCTAGGACTGCAGCCAGTGTGTTTCCATCCCCTCCGGGGCTGGACCAGTCCTGCCAAAATCAGGAAGGGATGGACTTGACCCTGGGCCAATGGTCCAGCCAGGATCAAGGAAAAAGAACCAGTAAACCTGCACTTCCAGGGAGCGCAGACCTGTGTTCCAGTGAAGGGGAGGACTTCCAACAGACACCATAAGCTATGTTCGTTACAACAAACAAACAAGCAAGCAAACACACACACGATGACCACGCATTCCTTTTATAATCACACACGCCTTATATAAAAAGAATAATATAGACAAGGGGTGGGGGTGGGGGACAGAGGTAAGAGTAGAGAGAATCCGGAGGAACCTTGGAGTCCTCACACTATTCACGAAGGCAGCCAACTTGACTGCCAACACCAAAAGAATTATCCTGTTTTTGTCATTCCTCAGCTCTTCAAAGCCTTACCCCATCTTATCGTGCATATTTCCAATGACCCATGTCCCCACGCACTAAGTGAAACGGGAAGGGAATCCTGCGTTTGGACAGGACCTGGGAAGACAGTCCCAAGACCACCAGCATCCCGAGGGGCGAGGGGCCCTAAGGCGCATCTGGGCTGCGGGCGTGGCCGCCAGGTGGCGCCCTGAGCTCTGCCCACGTGGCCGCCGGCTCTTCCCTCCCGGCAGGTTCCCGTGCAGGGCGGCCACCCACCCCGGACCCGAGGGGATGCGCCTGGAGCCCGCGGACCGTGGAGAAGCTCGACCTCAGCCTCCTAGGGCAGGGCCCGAGGGACCACGGGTCCCTGCGAGGACACTGGCTCGCTCTCGCCTCCGCCCTCTGACTTCGCAGCCCCCTGCCTGCCACGAGGCGGGGGTGGAAGGGGCGGAAGACGAGACCGGAGCTGGGCGCGGGGGAAAGCAAGGCCGTCCAAAATGAGCGAGGAAGCATACCCTGTGGCTGACGCCACGGGAGAAGGCTCCAGAACCCCGACCTTCATCCCCCTTTCCCGCAGGCCTCGCCTCGCTCTCCGCCCTCCCCCCGCCTTTCTTCCTCTTCCCGCCTGGGGCAGAAACAGAAGTGTGCGAGTCCGGAGGAAACGGTCCCCCGAGCTCCCGGCGCTCCCAGCGCGGCGCCGACGCGGGCCGCAGGGGAGCGCGAGCCCGCCAGAGGGCGCTGGAGGGCGGGCTGGCCGCGCCGCGTGCGGAGCGGTCGCTGCCCGGGGTAGACTCCTTCCAGGCGGGCCAAGTGACCTGGGGCCCAGAGGAGGGAAGGTCTCTCCCGGCTGCCACCCGCGGGCAGAATTCTTGTCGGGCCCAGAGGGCCGGCTTTCTGTTCCGCCCACTGCTGCACCCCCAGCTCCTGGAACAGTCAATAATAGGTGCCATAGTCACCAAATATTGATGGAGCGCCTGCTAATAATGCCAGGAAATTGGCCCTGGGAAGAAGTGAGTGGACAAAACAAAGCGATGTGGTGTGTGTGTGTGTGTGCGCGCGCTCGCGTTATTTATTATTATTATTGTTGTTATTATTATTGTTATTTTAAAAGGAGAAACCTGAAATGACAGAAAGCAGATCCCTGGTTGCCTAGGAAGGATGGCCATTAAGGGGCACAGGCACACTCGTGGAATGATGGAAATAATTCTGTATCTTTATTGTGGCAGCGGTTTTGCAGGTGTGTTCAACTGTCAGACTCATTGGATTGTGCATTTTATTTTTCACCCTTAGGGTTAAATTGCATTCCAATTTAATTCTTCTATAGAGTTGACACTACTGTGCTTATTTTTCTCCATATGTGAGTCTATTCTGTTTCTCCTATTCTCTCCTTTTCATTAATGTATTTATTCATTTTATTTTAGTATTTATTTATTTCCCTTTCCCCACCCCAGTTCCATTGCTTATTAAAAACTGCTGTCAGAAATTCAGAAGACAAATACCAAACTGGGAAACATGATTTTCAATTCATACAACAGAATAAGAGCTTCATTTCTCTAATACAAAAGAGCTCCTATAAATCAGTAAAGACTAAACTCCCAAATTAAAACAGGACAAAAGCTCTGAAAAGAAAGTTATAGATAAAAGACTCTTAAGATTAAAATAGGAGTTCCCTGGTGGTGTAGTGACTAAGGCTTTGGTGCTGGCGCTGTCAATGCTGCGGCCTGGGTTCGATTCCTAGCCAGGGAACTACCCACATAAAAAAAGAAAAAGATTAAAATAATTCTCAGTGTCACAGTGAGAGGAGTAAAACCACATAAAATTGCTGATACTCAACAATTATTTTTGTCTAAAAAACCCAGCGATTTCATGTGGGTAATATTAATACAAATTAAAATGACATTGAGATACTAGTCTAATTTTTTTCATATTGGCAAAGATTAAAAGGTTTGTTTACACCTTGTGTTGGCAAAGCTCTGGGGAAACAGATGTTGAGGGCAGAAGGCCAACTTGTACAATCTGAATGTAAGTTGGTTTGACAATTGTCTCTCAAATGACAAATGCAAATATGCTTTGACCCAACTATCCTACTGCTAGGAAATTATTCTATAGATATTTTTCACATACTGCAACATAAACAGTTAATTCACTACAATGGCGTAATCTCAAACGAGTAGAAAGAAACTAAATGTCCCTCAGTTGGTAGGCTGGTTCAATGAATTATGGTACATTTCATACACATGCTCATGCACGACAAAGCACCAGTAAAAATAGAATGATGAATCTCTTTAGGTACTGATTTGAAATGATCTCTAAGATACACTGTTACTTTTTTTTTTTTTTTTTTTTTTTTTTTTTTTTTTTTTTGGTAGTATGCGGGTATTTCCCTGGCTGGGAATCGAACCCAGGCCACAGTGTTGACCGCGCCAGCGCCGAAGCCTTAAGCCACTACACCACCAGGGAACTCCCACATTTTTTTTTTTTTACTTCTTTTTTTTTTCTTGCGGGAAGGGGGTAGTTCCCTGGCTGGGAATCGAACCCAGGCAGCACCATTGAGAGCACTTAAGTCTAGCCACTACACCACCAGGGAACTCCCTCACTGTTACATTTTTGAAAACCATACACTCAAGCAAGGTTCAAAACAATGTGTATAGTATGTTACCATCTGAGTAAACAAATATAAATGTATATGTTATGATGCCTGGAAAAATAGAAAACATTTGTTGTGCCTAACAAGGGGAATTGGGTAGGTGGAAAATAGAGGTAGGAGGAAAATGTTTTATTGAATACTGTTTTATGCCTTTTGGATTTGAACCCCATGAATACCCATTCAAAACAAACTACAAATGTGGCAGCCAGCCCTGGCAAAGCTCTCAATATATCCTATCAAAATACCACACTGTAACCCAGGCCTGGGCAGACTGTTTCAGGGCAAGGGATACTTCTCGAAGTGTTGCAGTCCACTGGCTATTTATTTTATTATTCAGGCAGTCGCCTCAGAATTGCTTGGCAGTCTACTGGCAAACCACGATCAACCTCTTGCTCAGCCCTGCTCTAACCAAAGCATTAACAGAATGAGATTAGATACATAGATAAACTCAGCAATGAGTGTCCCTCCTCCAAGAGTCTGCCCTACTCTTATGATATGTATTGTCGCAGGCCATTTTGTCTAGGCAAAGACCTGTAGAGCCATTTGGTAACACTAGACCTAAGTAAGGTCTTACGCAGGTACTGGTCTGAGCTTCCTGAACTCCTGGGCCAGCCTTGGCCCTGAAGAATCAATGAGGCTTCCCATAACAGGAAAGCAGGGACCTGGTGACAGTTTAGAGGCAATGGGAGGAGGCAAAACTAATCCAAGTGGAAGACAGCGTTAAGACACAAGGCAGGAGAGCTGCAAAGTAAGACAGGTACAGACCGCCAAGAGAAAATAGGTTCAACTAAGCCAGAAAAGAGGGTGATCTGCAGTGGACCAGAAAGTCAACCTGGGTCTGGTCAACCTGGGTCTGGGAACCAAGGTGGACAGGGGTGGTCCATTTACTACCACTCTCAAGACCCACTTTTATGCTTCCCATGCCCACAACTCTGGGCTCTGCAAGGTTGGAGGTTCTGGTCCTGAAAGGACCTGCACTCTTAAACTCCAAGCTATAGTTCATCACCAGGGTTCTGTCCGTGAACGGAAGCAAGGGTCATTGACTCTGATCAGCAGAAGCGGGGAGAGCTGCTTTCATACCACGGACAAGGGAAACACACACGGAACTGAGGTGATCCACTTCAGTGCCCCGGGCACTCCCTTGCCTCATAACAATGAGTGGGCACGTGTAGCAACCCCAGCCTGAGATGAGTATGATTACCAAAGGCCAAACCACCAGGTAGGCCTGAGCTTTGAATTTTTTTAGCTGAGGTGATCCCTGATGGCAGTATTCCATGGACTGCCTTTTGGGGTCATCATGATGGACCCAAGTTTCATCACCTGTAATGAACTTCCTTAAGAAGTCCTCACCTTTTTCAAAAATTTCAAAAAAGTTACAGGAACTTTTTCCGCTGTTAAGAATCCAGTACAGCACACTGTGTGAACCGAACATCTGAACCCTCTCCCATTTCGATGTGCACTGGGGGGGAAATGTGGGTATCTGTGTGTGCGAGGTCAAGAGTGATGGAGGGGAGGTACATGTGACCACACAGAACCGGTTATATCCAGATATGTCTCATGTAACAAAAAATATTACAGAGGAGGCAAATTTTATTAGCCCACCCTTGTAGTACATTTGTAGAAGACATATAACATACAGGTTAAAAATGTTGGGAAAATTGATTAATGAATGAATTAATTAAATAAAAATGTTGGTCCTGGAACCAGACTGTCAGAGCCCAAATCCGAGCTCTGCTGCTGACTTGCTGCATGACCAAGGCAAGTTCCTCACCTTCTGTAGTAGGCAGGATAACAGCCCCTCCAAAACTATCCATGTCCTAATCCCCAGAACCTGTGAATATATTATATTAGGTCACATAGCAAAGGAGAATTAAAGTTACAGATGAAATTAAGGTGACTAACCCAACTGACCTTAAGATAGGACGATTCTGGGTTATTCAGGTGGCCCCAGTGTGGTCACGAGCATCCTTAAAAGTGCATAAGGAAGGTAGAGTCAGAGACGGAGCTGAGACAACGGAAGCAAGGTGGGAATGACGCTGTGTGGGAAGTGGGGGCTCATCGCTGCTGCCCTGGAGCTGGCAGGGGCTGGGAGCCCACACGGGCGGCCCGGGAAAGCTGGAGGAGCCCGGGAAACGGACTTTTCCCTCGAGCCCCCAGAAGGAAAGCAGCTGCTCACAATTTGATTTCAGTCCAGGGAGACCCATTTCCAACGGCGGACCTCCAGAACTCTTAAGATAATAAATTAACATTACTTTAAACCACTAAGTTTACGGTGTTTTGCAACAGCAGCAATAGAAAACAAATACACCTTCTCGATGCCTTAGTGTCTTCCTTTATGAAATGGGGAAAACAAAATTGTCTCATAAGGTGGTTGTGATGATTAAAGGAGAAAATGCAGGTAAAACCCTTAGAAGAATGCCCAGTATTTAGTAAGTTACTCAATATGTGCTAGAAAAATAATAAATATAAATAATTGAGGGAAGGAACCACAAGGGGTGCTGAAAACATGAGGTGAAATGTTGCTCAGGAACGGGATGTTAGAATGGCGACCGAGGGTAACCCCAATGCTTATATACTAATTGCAAAAGGGGGAAGTGCCTTTACAGTGGAGAAATCTGGCAACACTGTCTGAACTCAGTCTTCAGCCATAATATCGCCAAAGGTGGGACACTCTGACCTGGATGTCCCTCCTATAGGATGCTATACAAAATACAACATCACCTTTGAAATACTTCTTAACAGAAAAGTTCACCTGAGTCTAATCAACCTATGGAGCTGACTGTCGGTTTGAGGAAATGCAAGAAATAGAGGAAGAAGTTGAATAACAACATGAAGAAGCACGAAGACAAACCCTGAATGTGGAGACAGTCTACAACTTGTCTTCAAAACTTCTGTCATCACATTTAAAAGGTTATGAGGGCGTGGTTCTCTTCTCCACATTCAGGAACTAGGCCTCTCCCATCTGTGATACTGCCTTCGCTAGCACACCTCCTATAAGGAAGAGGGGGGGGGGGCATGCATCACCTTGCTTTTACTAGGCCACCCCTGGAAGGGATGCCCCCCCCAAAATCCAGCTGTAAATGCTTCATTTTCCTTTTACATGCCGGACAGCCCTCGTACATTAGTTTCCACTTGTGTTTCTTTGGCCATAGCTTCATCTGGCCTCTCCCTAACTGCAAAAGAGCTGGGGAAAGTGCTGGATGCTTCGGAAGGAGAGGAAAGGTGTTTGGTGAGCATCTAGCCAGTCTCATCACACACATAACACCACTTCCGTGTCTACTAGTACTGCAGGCCTCAGCATGGCCTCTCCCAGGCAATCGTGAGCCTGTGCACACTCAGTCCGGTGCTATTCCTTGGTCAGACATGGGCCAGTAACCCAATGTCCTCCTTTCTCTCCTCATCCCACACAGCCAATCAGTCACCAAATACCAATGTCTCCACCTTACACATCTTTAAATAGCCATTAACTCTCCAACTGCAAATGCCAGAGCTTAGTACATCAGCCTCCATCTGGCCTCCCTTCAGCAAGGCTCCTGCTCGCAGGAGGCTTATATTTTTTTTATAAGGCTGCGAGTGGTCAAATAAATAAATAGAGAAGATAAGCTAAGATCATGACAGGTGGTGTGAAGGAACCAGAAGCTGAAATGGTAGAGAGTGACTATATGGGACGTGGAGAAGGAGCTAATTTATAGAGGTTGGTCAGTGAAGTTTGCATTGAGGAGGTAGCTATGGCAGGTAATATTACCCAGAATTATTCAGAGAAGCAATGTTTCCATTTCTCTGTGCTGTTGCAGAACCCTGCCACTCCCTCTTTAAGTGGTAGAGCCTAGGTTCCTTCCACTTGAACTTGGACAGATCTTTAACTTGCTTCACTAATAAAATACAACAGAAGTGATGCTATGTGACTTCTGCGGCTAGGCCATGAAAGACAGTACAGTTTCTACCTGAGTCTTTGGGGACGTTTTTCTAGGTACCAGCTATATAAACAGCCAAAGCTTCAGGCCTGGCTTAGCTCCTAGACAACTATCAGCACTGACTTGCCAGCCATGGGAGTGAGCCGTCTTGGAAGCAGATCCTCAGTTCTCGGTTGATTTGCCCCAGTTGATCCTGCATTGAGCAAACTGCATCTTTCCCATCAAGCTCTGCTCACATTACAGATACATAAGCAAAACAGATGACTGCTTTTTGAAGCCACTGATCCTTGGAAGGTTTCATTATGGGGCGAAGAACTGGGCTGAAGCCTAACTACTAAGGAGCCAGCCACGAGGAAATCTTCATAGAGCATCGTTAGCATTGCCAACAAAAATCAAAAACAGGAATAAGCTCGGTGCACTGAAGGAATAGATGATGCCACATGGCTGAGGGGCAGAGCAGTAAGACATGTGACTAGAGAGAAAGGCTGCAGCCACATTCTACAGAGCCTCATGCACCTTGGTCAGAAGTTTAACATGTACTGAAAGTTCAGTGGGAGCCTTTGGAGGGTTATGACCAGGGGATTTGGCTTGTCCTCGAAAAATGGCTCTGGCTGCTGTGAGAAGAGTGACCTGTAGCAAGACTGCATGGAAGCAGGACAACCAGTCAGCAGACCCCTGCAGTTGTCCGAGATGAACACGGTTGTCACTAAGTGGTGGAGAGAAGGTAGATTCTAAGCATATTTTATAGAGGTGATAGGCCTTGCTGATAGCTAAGATGAGAGGTGAGGAATGAGGAAGAATAAAGATGAACTTCTAGGTTTTTCTCTCAAGCAGCCAGGTGAATAACTGTGCTGCTGGCTAGTTGGCGGAAGGCTTGGAAGAAGCAGGGTTGGGGTGGGGAAACTTGCCTTTCCCTAAGGATAAGGAATTTCCCCTATTTCTACTTGATTATAGAAAGAATTCAAGCTGGTTAAATAATTTTCACTAAGCACGTATGGGCAGGCAAGTACAGGGCTTCTGGATCTGGTGGGAGTGGAGATTCTGATAACTACTTGGTTAAAAAAAGCCTTTCTATTTATTTGTTTGCCTATATAGCTTTAAGAGCCTCCGTGCAGAGTGTGGTAGTTATAATTACTATGGCAAAGATCCCAGGTGGAAGCTAAAACACACCCAAAGGAGGAAATTGAACTCAACGTGCAGGGGACCCAGCCAAGCCATTTCCCAAACCATACATGTGCCATTAGCCAGTCTGGAGAAGAGTCCCTGGGGGACCAAGAGGAGGAACCAGGCCTGAGGTTGTACTTTAAGAACGGCTAAAACGCATCAGGGGAAAGAACTATGAACTTCTAGAAGGACTCTCCTAGCAGACAGAAGACGGAGGCTGTTGCAAGCAGCTGGTGGATTTCCTCTGGGAGAGCGGGGAGGAGATACGATGTGGCCAAGAGGAGAGGAAGGGATCTTAGGCCTTCCTTACCCTTCCTCTAGAGCACTAATTTGAGGAGCTTGCCCAATCCATTCAATTCCCTCCCTCTATAGGAAGCACCCCCAAAGCTCAGAAGGAAACTGCTCTCTTCATCTGGTCTTCAGCAAGGGTCATTCACCTGTCCAGGCTTCCTGGAAATCCCTTTAGAGACCACTGGGCAGATCAACAGAGCAAAGCAGGGTGACCAGCCAGGCGCTATATGGGCAAAGGATGGGCAGTCCCAATAGCAGGGACAGGACATACAGTGACTTAGAATTCCTTTGCTGACTCCCAGGGCAACTTAAAAGTCTCACTTCCACGGACTCCTCTCTCCTGTATTTTTCATGTTTTCTTCACCTTGCCTCCCTGTTGTCTCCTCCATGGGTCCATAGTACTTGCTGTCCACATACTACTTCTTCCCACTCTCTCCCCAAAATACAGCAAGGGGTCTCAACTTTAACCATGAGCCACCAAAGAGCCAATATAACTCATAACCGAGCATTGCTTCATTTATTTATTCAATCATTATTTATTGAGGTCCTACAGTGTGGTCATTACGGAGGCTATTAACACGAATCCAAGTAAGAGATTCTAAGAGACTTAGACCAGTATGGTAGTAGTGGAGATGATGAAAAGCGACTGGATGCTGGATATATTTCAAAAGGTAGAGCCAACAGTATTCCCTGATGGACTGGACATGAGATGTGAGAGAAGCAGAGAAAGATGCTTCCAGGATTTTTGGCCTTAGCATCTGAAAAGGTGGTGTTGCCATTTTCTGAGATAAGAAACACGGTAAGACAAGTAAGTTGAAATAACTAAATCAAGGGCTTGATTTTTTAATATATTAAGTTTGAGGTGCTTATTTAGACATTTAGTTAGCAGTCTGGATTCCTGAGAAAGGTCCAGGCTGGAGATAAAAAATTTCAAAACCTGCCTTTCTCTGCTCATAAGCAAAAGGAAACATTGGACTCAGGGGGAGCCTGCAGAATTTCAACCAACAAATATCGGGAAGTATAAAAGTAACCAAGAAATCTGGAAGTGTTGTTGGGAGTTGGAGAATGACTTCTCTCAGAGATGGAGATAATGTGTGTAAATATACTTTGGAGCGTCTAAGTTCCTGTACAGATGGGTACTCTCATCGGAACGGTCTGCGATAGTTCCCTGCCCCATAGAGACCGACATGGGAATAATCTTACCCCGCTAAAATGCAGATGGATCAATGGCCTTTCTAGATCCCTTCCCTCCCAAGGTCAATATCACTATTAAAAACCAACCACTGTTTCCTCCTTCAATAACCTTCTTTTGTTCTCCCTTTACCTCGGCCTATCCCTTCTCCTACCTACAACAGAAAGCTGCCAGCACAGTAATGAAAACAAGAGGGCGAGAGGAAGGGAGTGAGGAATAGGGCGGGGCCGTACTCAGCAATAACAAACCTCAAATTTCTTACGTGTATTTTTTTACTTTTTAAAAATGTATATTTTTAAGATGTTTGTTGTCAATGTAATTACTATTCTTTTGTTGGTTATTTGTTTTGTCTCCCTGGATGCTTAGGTATTTCCCTCCTTGAGTTTTTGGGGGTTTTTTAATAGATTTTATTTTTAGAGTAATTTTAGATTCACAAAAAAATTGAATGGAAATTACTGAAACAGGAGAAAGTTCCTATTTATCCCCTGACCCCTGTAAATACACAGCTTCTCTCACTATCAATACCCCCCACCAGAGTGGTGCATTTGCTACAACTGATGAGCCTACACTAACACATCATTTCACTCAAAGTCCATAGTTTACATCAGAGCTCACTCTTGGTGTAGCACAATATACAGGTTTAGACAAATACATGTTATGTATCCACCATTATAGTATCATAAAGATACTATAGGGTAGTTTCACTGCCCTAAAAATCCTGGGTTCCACCTAGTCATCGCTTCCTGCCCCGCCCCTTAACCCCTGCCAAGCACTGATTTTTTTTAACCATCTTCATATTTTTGCAGAATTCTTTCACATTTTTCTAGAATATCATGTACTTGGAATCATACAGTATGTAACCTTTTCAGATTGGTTTCTTTCACTTAACTAGTATGCATTTAAATTTTTTCTGTATCTCTTCATGACTTAGTAGCTCATCTATTTTTATCACTGAATATTCCATGTGTCGATGTACAATGTAGCCATTATATTGAGGTACACTGTTATTTACCTATTCACCTATTGCCTTTGGTAGGTGGCTGTTCATCTGGGTTGTTCTCTGGATGCTTTCAGCATAGTCTCCCTATCTTTGATCTTCTGCAGTTTCCCTATAAAAAATGTAGATGTGGACTTATTTTTATTTTTAAATTTTTATTTATTTTTATAGTTGGAATTCAGTCGGATTTCTGAATCAGAGGATTCATATTTTTCATCAATTCTGAAAATTTTTCAGGCATTTTCTTTATTCTTTTCTTCTGAAACCCAGTTGTTTGTTTATTTATTTATCTATCTATTTATTTATTTATTTGCTTTTTGGTATGTGGGTAGCTCCCTGACTGGGATTCGAACCCAGGCCGCAGCGCTGACAGCACCAGTGCTGAAGCCTTAAGCCGCTACACCATCAGGGAACTCCCACCAGTTGTTTATATGTTAGACCTTCTCATTGAATCATTCATGTTTCCTAACATCTCTTTGTTTCTTTGTATTGCAATCTAAATAATTTCTGCAGATCTATCTTCTAGTTTATTAATTCCCTCTTCGATTATATCTAATTTGCTTTTTAACCTGTTCACTTAGTATTTTAGATTTTTTCATTGTAAAATACATATTACAAAAAATTTACCATCTTATTCATTTTTAAGTGTACATATCAGTACACTTAAGTATATTCAGGGGGTTCCCTGGTGGTGTAGTGGCTAGACTTCAGTGCTCTCAACAGCATGGCCTGGGTTCGATTCCCAGCCAGGAGAACCCTCCCACTCGGCAAAAAAAAAAAAAAAAAAAAAAAGGTAGTACCCTGGTGGTGTAGTGGCTTAAGGCTTCAGCGCTGGCACTGTCAGTGCTGTGGCCTGGGTTCGATTCCCAGTCAGGGAGCTACCCACATACCAAAAAGCAAAAAAAAAAAAAAAAAAGTATATTCACATTGTTGTCCAAACAATCTGCAGAACTTTTTCATCTTACAAAACTGAAACTTTAAACAACTCCCCATCCCCCTGCAACCACCATTCAACTTTCTGTTTCTATGAATTTAACTATTTTAGATACCTCATATAAATGAAATCATACAGTATTTGTATTTTTGTGACTAGCTCGTTTCACATAACATGATGTCCTCAAAGTCCATCCATGCTGTAGCATATAACAGAAATTGTTCCTTTTTAAGGCTGAAGAATATTCCATTGTATGTAGATACCACATTTGTTTATCCATTCCTTCATAAATGGACACTGGGTTGCTTCCATGTTTTATCTATTGTGAATAATGCTGCTATATATAAACATGGATGTACAAATACTTCTTTCGGACCCTGCTTTCAATTCTTTTGGGTATATACTCAGAAGTAGTTGTAACATTTTACATTCCCACCAATAATGTTCAAAGCATCCAATTTCTCCACATCCTCATTAACACTTGGTATTTTCTGCATTTAGGATGATTGCATGAGGTTTGTTTGGGGCAGAATAAAGCACAATTGTCCTGTATCAACAAACACAGACTTCAATTTTTAAGTTCCTCATTTTTGAGGGAAGTTTCCAATCACCCCACTTGTGGTGAATTGTTCATTGGCTAACCTGATCCAGACTCCTAAATGGGGAGTTCCATTGATGTGTGAGAATAACTAGTGTGACAGTGTTTTCCCACAGCTTCTGAAGATCAGTCCCCAGGGAATCTTTGGAAATAGAACTCTGAAGAAAAGTTGGGGGAGGAAGGGACTCCTGAGCAGCAGAAGACCACAGCTACTTCCTCAGGGTGACCACAGACTAGCAGGTCGTGTAAACAGGTTTCTCTATTCCCTTTCCCATCAAGAACAAGACTGATTTTGCCCTTGTCAAAGAATAGAGGCTCACTGTGCTCACATGGAGAGGATTTTAATCAGAGAATACATTCAGCCTTTGGAGAATGGAGACTTTCCACCCTGAGCATCTTGGTCATGGAGTGGACCCCTCTGCTAATGGGCTCTGAGACCTAGCACCCCGTCCCCGCCACCCTTGGTCGCACTCAGAGGACCACAAGAGGTCGCCGCCGAGGTTTCCACCAGCCCATAAACAAGAGCATGGCACCATCCCTTCCAGCAGCTCGCTCACAGCCGCCCACGACTACGATCAGCGCCATCGATCAGCGCCATCTGGGTTCCATGTCCAGTAACCACTCCCATGGAAGTGCCCAGTGCCCTGGGAAAGTCATCCCCCACCACCCCAGTCGCCCCAAAGCTGACCTGGGTCACTGGTGGGAGTGCTAGTTTTTCAGGATGTCCACTCTCCCATTCACGGCCACAGTGTTGGGAGTCCCCAGAGCACTCGTCATCTCCCCTGGCCTCCAGCAGCACGATCACCTGTGACCTGGCTCAGGAAGCCGCAGGAGGTAGCCTGGTGGCCAGCCCAGCAAAGCCAATGCCGGGGCTCTCATCCTGAGTGGCCACCACCAGCCATTAGACTTAGGAAGCACTAGCTCTTTTGAGGCTCTCCCCCTCCCCAACCCACTCTACCCCACAGACTAGGCAGGCTGCAGCAAGCAGAAGCAATCGGGTTCTTTTATATCAAAACAGCAAAACTCCAAAAAGGACCTTGGAGAGCCTTGGTCTTTACTGTCCAAACCACATGCCAGCCTTCCTGACACCCTGTAACCGTGTGCCTCACACCAAGTGGTAAATAAACAAGCAGTCAGGAAATGGTGACTTTCTTTGGTGGAAAGAACAATGCACTAGGAATCTGGGAGCCCAGAACCAGCCCTAGGTTCTGAACTCCCTTTGGCTCAGAGGCTTTGGCTCAGAGGCTGTGTGATGTTAAGCAAACTTCCTCCAGAAATTTCCTTTTTCAAGGACTACAACTAACTCACCTGTGGACCCAGCAATGCTCCAACTTCTCTGAATGCCCCTTTGGTTAAACTGTGCCTTGTCTATTTATCTTTACAGAGCATTGAAAAACCCAACTTTATGAGAAATCTTGGCATTACTACATGGTTCTTTCTTACACAACAACCCAGGCAAAAATCTGACTGTGTGGGATCCTCACTCAGGGAAGTATGTAAAAATGAAATGACTCATGCTACAGTAGTGAGACTGGGGTGGGAAGTGCCAGGGTGTGTGAGTTGCTTTTTTAAAAGTTAGCTCAACATTGTTATATTTTCTATATAATGGTAAATTTTAACACAAATTTAAAATTATACAATAGATTCTTATAAATTATTCAAATTTACATAAGAGAGCAAAATGTGGGGAAAAAAACACTCGCCTATCCTCACCACCCAGTAATTTATCCCCCATTGTAAGCCGGGTACCCCAGGAAGTATACTCTGAGTCAAATTTGTGTTCAGGTGGTTTATTGGGAATTATTCTCAGAAACAACATTTGCAAAAGGATTGAGAGGAGCAAGATTAGGCACAGAGAGAAGTTAAACTGCAAAGCCTCTGCAACAGAGACTGCAGCAATTCCTCCGGGACCTCTGAAGTTAGTGGGGCCTTTCAGAACTGTCCCAAATTGAGGCAAAGGGGGCAAGTGTTTGTACTGCATAAAACCAGTCCCTGGAGGCAACCTGTCCCCAGGGAGGGGCTTAAACTTGGCAAAGCAGCTACATGCAGCTGAGGGCAATGCCTGGTCATGCACTCTGCATGAGGATCAGCAGATAGCATTCCTGGCAACTGGTGAAGTGACTTGGTCCTAAAAAATGCATGTGAATAACACCTTACAGTATCCAGTACACCCATATACTCCTATTGCCCTTCCCAGAAATAAAACCATGACAGTGAAGCGTGTATCCATCCAGACCTGTTTTTGAATTCATACATTCAAAATTTTCATACACAGGTATATATGTAAATATCTTCCTTTTTTTTTAACTTCAAGATATTCATAAGATATGCATTATTCTATTGCTTTGTTCACTTGTGTTGGCAATCTTTCCATTCAGGTACAAATTTCTCTCTTTCATTATATTTTTAAACAATTGCATAATAGTCCATATTGTGGATGTTCAATTTCATCCAATGATTTTTTGACATCTGTTGGAATGTTCATATCATCATCTTCAAGCTTATCTGATTCTCAAGATTGTTTGAATTGAAAATGCATGAGCACAACAAAGAACATTTTAAAAAATGATCCAGGAGTTCCCTGGTGGTGTAGTGGCTTAGGCTTCTGCGGTGTCAACGCTGCGGCCTGGGTTCAATTCCCAGCCAGGGAACTACCCACATGAAACAAACAAACAAAAACAAAAAAATAAAAATAAAAAAATGATCCATAATGAGAAGAGCTGCCTTATCAGATAGCAAATCATAGTGAAAGGCAACAGTAATTGACACAACATGGTATCATTGAGGGAATAGACAGTTGAATAGAATGAATAGAAAAACACTGAAACAGATTGTGTGTGTGAAAATTAGTTTATAATAAAGATGGCATTTTCAAATCAATGAATTAGAATGAATATTAAGTGTATGATATTGGGCACTTAAATATTTACAAATTGTTATGGTTTACCTCATACCATATACAAATAAAAATCCCAAACATTTAAGAGTATAATATAAAAAAACAATAAGTATTAGAGGAAAATATTATCACAAACTCAGTTTATAATGGAAAGTTTTTCTAAGCATGAAATGAAACCCAGAAACCCTGAAGGAAATTTTTGAGTTTTTATTGTATAAAATTTAAAACTTTCTGTGCAACTAAGTACACACACACACACACACACACACACACACACACACGAGATTAAAAACCAGTGATAAATTAAGGTAAAATGCTTTTTTTGGGGGTGGGGTAGTTCCCTGGCTGGGAACCAAACCCAGGCTGCGGCGTTGAGAGCGCCGAAACCTAGCCACTACCCCACCAGGGAACCCCCTGATAAAATGCATTTAATCATCCAAATTACAAATACATAGAATATATAATCAATAAAGAAGAGATAGTGACAAATTGTAAAAGGCATGAGAGGAGGCAGTTTGTCACCCCAAGTATGCCTTTTAAGGATACTGATTATTTTAAGCTGCTTATTTTCTTTTTCTTTCTTTCTTTCTTTTTTTTTTTTTTAATGTGGGTATTTCCCTGCCTGGGAATCAAACCCAGGCAGCAGCATTGACAGTGCCGAAGCCTTAGCCACTACACCACCAGGGGACTCCCCAAGCTGCTATATTCAAGAGACAAAAGACTCAGAAACTTTGAACTTCCTCCTACCTGTCCAAAAGAATTTAGGTAGATCTGCATCAGGAAGGGAGCTATTTTCATAGACAACTATAGCTTCATATGAAATAAGTGTGATAGTAAGGAACCTAGCAAGGCCTGTTTGATCAAAGTTCTCTTTGTGTTCCATTGTTAAAGATGGTCCTGCAAACATTTATTTACCAAACATTTGCTTTTTCCATCTCCATGTGAACTTTGAAGTCCCAAACCACATCCCTCCTCCATTCTTTTTAGCTCAAGGTGGCATAGAAGCCTTACCTGCCGCATCTGTCCTCAGTGCTCATATTCCTATGGAACCCATATATGTACATACGTAATAAATTAGGTCATTTTCTAGGGAGTTCCCTGGTGGTGTAGTGGCTAGGCTTTGGTGTTGTCAATGCTGCAGCCTGGGTTCGATTCCCCGCCAGGGAACTAGAACAAACAAACAAACAAACAAAAACAAATAAATTGGGTCATTTTCTCCTGTTAACATGGTTTATATTAATTTGATTATTATTAGTCTAGCCAGAAGAACTTAGAAGGGTAGGAGAAAAATTATTTTTTCTCCCCCAAAGAAATAAAAATGTAATTTATAGAAGACACAAACGTCCAATAAAGGTATGAAAAGTTACTATCCTTACTAATAATCAGAAAAATGTGAATTAAAACAAAATAATACAATTGGGAAGGCAGAATTATCAAGAATTTAAACATCCACTAATATCCATTACTGGCAAAGTTATGGAAGAATGAGTGCTCTCTTTTCTTGTTGAGCAGAAAATGAATTGGTAAAGCCATTTGTAAGGGAAGTTTAGCAGCTTCTAACCAGAATATAAGAGGCTGTATCTTTGGTCCATAAATGCTGATTCTCTAAATTGATCCTAAAGAAATACACATGTATACAGGAAAATACATGCCACAATCTTGAATGCAATATATTTTGTAATTGCAGAACATTTTTAAATGACTTAAATATCCACTAATGAGAACATTTAATCAACTTATAATACACGAATGCTATAAAATACTAAACAAATTTAAAGGAATGAAATAGAGCTTACATTGAAGTCTTTAATACAGAATGTTAAGAGAAAAAAACATTCATATGTTCAAATATATGTATTCTTGTATATATGTATGTATGCATACACATTCAATAACTTTTAATAGTGGTTATAAACCTACGAGGAGACTAATATTGGCTCTTAGGATAAAGTGGCACTTTCACTTTTTGTAACTATTTTTCTGTGTAACTTGAAGATTTTACAATAAGCCTACATTATTTTTGTGATTTAAATCACAATTCCAAAAAACAAAAGGTAATACCCACCAACTGGTACAATAAAACAAATGGATGTAAAGAAGAACAATCAGGAGTTCCCTGGTGGTGTAGTGGTTTAAGGCTTTGGCACTGGCACTGTCAACGCTGCGGCCTGGGCTCCTTTCCCAGCCAGGGAACTACCCACATACAAAATAAATAAATAAATAAAAGAAAAGAAAAGAAAAGAAAGAAGAACCATCAGCTGTAATCCTATCATTAAGAGAAAACCATTGTCAACATTTTAATGTAAATCTTTTCAGATCCTTTTTCTGTGTATAACTAATTTTTTAACCTAGTTGAGACTGAACAGCATTCAAATTCCATTTATCCTTCTTTTTTCACTTTAAGTTTGTCTACAAATTACCTAGTCTGCAATCCTCACTCCTCCATTGAAGTCACTGTCTTCATTCAGCCTCTGCGTCTGTGTCAAAATCAATGCTACTTGCTCCAGAAGGACTCTCCCCTGCTGAACACTAGGCCTAAGACTCCAGATCCTAGGCACAAGTCACAGGAATGGCCCAGCAGGAGCCACTACCACCTGGTATAGAGAGCTTCAGACTATTTTGGAACACATGGGAAGTAAAGGCCCACAAAGTGCTGGGCTGATTCGACTTGAGGATTAAATTAGGGGGCTGGGGAGCCACTGAGTGTAGCTGATTGTTGAAAAGAAATAGTCAAAAGACCACAGTTAGTAATACACACACACACACACACACACACACACACATAATTTTATATATTTTTATTTATATATTTTATTTATATATATTTTATTTATGTACATTATATGTATATATGTGTGTGTGTGTGTGTGTGTATTACTAACTGTGGTCTTTTGATTTAGTAATACACACACATATACACACACACATATATATATATCTCTCAGGTAAGGTTCGGCTCTGCTGCTGGGAATCAGAAAAACTCCTCTCATCTGGCTTGCAAGGCAGTGTGAGCTGGAATGAGAGTTTTCTGACCATGCTTTCTGCAATAGGGATACCCTTACACTTGAGCCTTGTTCAATGGGGAGAGTGTTTACTTAGACATCAAGAGCAAATCCACACTTCTGGTTTACAAAGGACCCTTGAACAATGCTTCTGTAGACTTGAACAATGAGTAGTAGGAGCAGGCCACGTTTAGGAGTGGGTCTTAGCCAGAAAACTAGTTGCAGCATTCCCCTAAGCAAAGCTGGGTGTGTTAGGGTGTCAGGGAGTAAGCTGACCCTGCACGTGGATAAGTGGGCCCTGGCGTGGGGAAGACGTAACAAGTTAGATTACCATCTGAATTTAATCTAGGGTGATCTTACACAATATGGGATAAGAATCCATGTATAAATTTATAATCAGGGGAAGTGAACATTTAGCATACCAGAGTCTCCAAGAAGGAGACAGAGAATCTGATTACAGAACAGAAAAGTTACCAAGATAGTGAACTATTTTAAAATCTTTCCAGTAATTGTTTTGCAATAAATACATACTCAGATGTCACATTATTATGTTGTATAACTTAAGCTAATACAATGTTACATGTCAATTTTGTATCACAATAAAACTGGAAAAAATAAAATCCCTTTTCATAAAATAATGGTCTTCATCCCTCCCAAACTAGACCCTAAAAAATTTAGAAGTTCCTTTAACAAACATACTTAATGATTAATACACCAACACTACAGCAATAAGGTTGTCTTTGGAATGGCCAACGTCTCCATGATTAAGGTCCAGACTTGCCACCGCTCTCCATCCCCAGCTGTTCTACCATAGTGAGGAGAGTCATCAATGTTTGTGAAAGGTGGCAGAGGTGTTGAGTTTCTGTAATCAAATCTGATTATTCTCCCAAAAGGCTGGGACAGGACACAAACAACCCTAAATAATTGATCCCACGAAAATATTCGATTTTCAAATGTATTGTGATAATTTTATGGTAAATTATCCTTTGTATTCATTTTATTAGTAGTTCCTGAGCATGAATGAGTAAGTTACTCCAGCAGTCAGCCTTCTCACTAAGGAAGCTGTACGCATCCCTAGAGCATCAGTTTGCAAGTGGGCCATTCAGGGGTATGCAAAAAATAATCAGTAATGGCAAAAAAAAAAAAAAAAAAAGTGAAAAATGGAAAATGTTAGTTATGGAACAATAAATGTTAAGTTTAAATCATCAATTTAATGGAGACACTTCAAAATTAGATCACATTAGCAGATGATGATCTGATTAGCAGAAAGGACACCAGGTGAGGGCGTGGCTATGAACCCTTCCCCCAAACCACTCTTCTACCAATCATTATGCAGTTTCAGAACAATCCATTTGCAACATCTCTAGAACTTCCCCAACCATATAAATGCATCCCTAGCCAGACTGTTTGATTAGTTTAGTTACTGACTGAGTAAAAGTAAATGTATTATCTTTAATCGTGATTCTTTTCAAGTAGGTTTTTTAATGTTTAACGACTTGATCATCATTATCAATAACTGTTTACGAATTTTTAACTGTTAACGAATTTTGTAAATTAAATCTGTAGTTCGTCCTTTTAGTGTAGTAATTTTTCTTTCCTAACTTATTACCTCATTTCCACTATTTACTTTAAGATAGGCACTGAGGAGTTCCCTGGTGGTGCAGTGGCTTAAGGCTTTGGCGCTGATGCTGTCAGCACTGCGACCTGGGTTCGATTCCCAGCCAGGGAGCTACCCACATACAAACAAACAAACAAACCAAGGGTACAATTTATAGAAATGGGTTGAAAAGGGGCACACAAGTGGACAAAGGTTGGGAACAACTTCCCTAGAGGATCCTTCCAACAGAAAGTTCTACTCACAGCACCAGTGCGGCATGTGACAGAAGACCCACCAGCCAGCTGCTCTTTCCCAGGGCTTTGGCATTTGCACACACTGAGAGGAGGGTATGACTTCGGATTGCAGTGGACTAAGAATGGAGTAGACCTCCAAAGGGAAATGATTGTCCATATGGCAGACCCAAAAAAAGGACACCATAATTCCATTCCTTCATTAAATTATCCAAACATTTATTGAGCATGCAATGTGTACCAGGCACTATACTAAATGCTCATAATCGTTTAACAGATGAGGACAAATTCAAAAACTTTCAAGAAACTTGCTCAAGGTCACACAGCCAGGCCAAAGGGGCTAGGATTCAAACTTCATTTACTAGTGCTGTATTTACTATTCCACAGTTGTCTCCAAGGCTTGCCGACTATTTTAGGAGTAAACCGAAACAAACAAACAAATTCTTTTTAAATAGATGAGGTTGACTTTAAAAGTAGATCTATTTCAACAAAGTCTGTATTAAAACTTATTTACAATTCCTGAGAACACATTGCTAGTAGTGGTGGAGCATGGGAGAGAGAGAGATTTCCCAGGAAAGATGGGTGGGGACACACTCATGGAACAGAAACTCCCTAGATCAGATGGTAAGAACCTCAAGCAGCCCATAGAAAGCCGATGGTTGAGGTGTTTGGAATGAATAAAGTAAACAGACTCTTGGCTGCAAGTGAAAGCAACCCAACTCAACTAGCTTAGACAACCACAGAAAATGCCTCAAGGGCAACTGCAACTAAGACTGGCTCTTTCCGCTTCCTTCTCTGTTCTGAGCATCTCTCTGTATCCTAACTCCATTCTCTCAGACAAGTTCCTACAAGTGAGTGGAAGATAGCTGTTGGCAGTTTTGAGACCACAGCTCCCAACTACCACACCGAAGAACGTCATCCTTCCTGTAGTGCCCATTCAAACATCCTGGTACAGGACTGGGGGAGTTAGGGAGCAGGGAAGGGAAGACAGCCAGTGGCTTTGATTATCCAGAAGAAATGGAAAGACATGAACTTGTGATGAAAACATTAAGTGTTCTCCACGTGGAGTTATAATTCTAATTGGCCTCTGTTCTTTCTGCTTATAATTACATCATCGTTTCCACAAATTCAGAAAAGATGCAGATGAAACAGAAGGTTAACAAGCTCAAATCTATCCCTCATTTACATTAACAGCATCATTATTTTCATTTTTGAGTACATTCTGTTGATTAGCTTTTATGCCTATTAGCTCTTGATAGATTGTGACACATGGAAATTTGAGTGTGCTGATCATCTCTGATAACCATCCTAGATTTTTCTGGAGACGTTTTTCTTTCTACGTTGACTCTTAACTTCTATTTCTGTTTTGTAGTCCATTAACAAGAATAATTTAGGGAGGTTCCTCTGGTGGTGTAGTGGCTGGGCTTCAGCGCTCTCAACACTGTGGCCTGGGTTCAATTCCCCTCCCCCCCAAAAAAAACCTAAGAATACAAGAATAATTCCAAAGACTGAAATACAATGTTTTAAAATTGATTAAGCATTGTATTCCCCACTACAAAGATTGCAACCAATATTTGCTTACAAAAGAATTTATTAGAACCCTAGATTTGCATAGAAAAAGAAAAATGGCTCAAGGGGAACTGGATTGATTCCAGTCCTAATCAGATGTGCTGGGACCCAGAGTAAGTCCTTTAGTCTTTTTTTTTTTTTTTTTTTTTTTTTTTTTTTTTTTTTTTTTTTTTTTTTTTTTTTTTTTTTTTTTTTTTTTTTTTTTAGTATGTGGGTAGTTCCCAGGCCACAGCGTTGATAGTGCCAATGCTGAAGCCTTAAGCCACTATACCACCAGAGAACTTCCCTTTTAGTCATTTAAATTTCCATTTCATTCTCTCTGAAATGTTTACTATTGGGAGGAGTAGAGATAACAGATGCTTAGCACATAGTATGGGAGGTCTAAAAAGCGGTGCTTATTGATTTTGGCCAAAGCCATTCTCCTGCAGAGGTCCTGAGAGATCCTGATCCCAGTTGAGAGGACTCAGAAGTGCTCCACTACATATTTACTGGTCCACCTTACACAGAAAGCAATCAATCACCAGCTTACAGGGATTTTCCCTCTCTGAACCCAAATTGCCCTACACAGCTCATGGTCCATTTGATCTTCCTATTGCACTGCCTGCTGTAGGGCATGTCTTGCATTGTTAACACTATTAATTCCCACATTGTTTAATGTTTCACCATCAGTTGCCAAACTGACCTCATTTCCTGCCAAGCTAACCTCATTTCCGTTTTTGATAGAGTTACTAAACTGCAGACTCCGAGAATACTGCCGACACAGTGTATCTGGATTCTGCAAGGGGGGTGATAAGGTCACATGCTCTCTCTGTGGCCAGAATAGCCAAAAAAAAAGTGAGAGACTGGGTAGATAGCAGGAGCCAGAACTGGCTGAACAATTCCTCCTGAAGTCCTTTGACTAAACCAAGAAGGAGCCGTTTAGTAGGGGGAAGTATGTAGGTACAGAGACACTAACCTGGGAATGAGGAAAACTGATGTGGTCGTGAAAATATCCTCCAAGATCTGCTATAGGAAACCAACTCATTCACGTAGCGTGTACTTACTGAGTGCCTATGTGGGGCACTGTATAAGGCTGAGAGAATAGAAGACGACCAAACAGACAAGACTCCTGCCTTTTTGGAGCTTACGTTCTAATGGGAGGAGAGAGACAATGAACATAACAAATTATCTAGAAGTTTCTGAAACTCGTGTTACCAAGGAAACCATGACTTGGGGCAGGAGAGGGGTGCTCCTTTAGGTGTTGGTTGTCTAACGATCTAAAGAATGAGTAGCTGGCTGTGTGAAGTTCTGGGGCCATAGCAATCTAGGCAGAGGGAACAGCAAATGCAAAGGCCCTAAAATGAGAGTATGGGGGTTCCCTGGTGGTGTAGTGTCTAAGGCTTCGGCACTCTCAATGCCAAGGCCTGGTTCGATTCCCAGCCAGGGAACCACACCTCCCTCCCCCAAAATATGAGAGTGTGCTTGGTATGTTTAAGGTCTAGAAAGAAAAGCAGGTCCTAGTAACTGAAATGAAATGAAAGAGGTGCAAAGGGGCAACGAGCAGAACCTCCGTGGAAAGCCTCCCAAGGGGTTTCACCATTGATCTCCTTTCAGCCCTCAAGTCAGCAGAAATAGGGCCTGGGGCAGCCTGATTCTCTCCCTCCCACCACCACCACCTCGGACTATAAAAAGTTGCATCTATTTACCCTAGTGTTCCACGGGCATATAATTTCCTTCACAGGCCATGATGTGGAACATTGGGAAGCACTGCTATAGGTTTTTTGTAGATCATGTTAAACACGGTACATTTTATTATTTTTTTTCATTACTTTTTATTTTATTTTTTTAATTCATTTTTATTGTTAGACTTATTGGGGTGACATCTGTTAGCAAGGATTACATAGGTTTCAGGCATACAATTCTACAGTGCATTGTCAACTTGATGAAACACTGTACATTTTAATTCCTGTGTAGTTTCAAAGGACAAATTTAGAACCATTGCCTAGAAAATACAAAAAGGCATGTACTTCAAAACAAGGGGGAACTTTAAAACTATCAGAACCATCCAATGATAGAATACGTTGCCTCAAAAATTAGCTTGGTAAGAGGAAGAAAATAAGCATTATTGAATAGGAAGAGTCAATATTATAAAGATATCAATTAACAATAAGTTAATCTGTATACTTAACATAACCAGGATAAAAACATCAAGTTTATTTAACTAGACAATTTAAAATTTTATATTCCAAGAATATCTGGAAAAATTCTGAAAATCCATTCGAAGCAGAAAAATGGGGAGACTACCTTTTCTAGGTATTAAATGTATTAAACATAGAATAATTAGAACAGTATAGTATAGGGATGTGACTAGGCAGATACATCAATGAAACAAAATTAAAAGCCCAGAAACATATATATGTAAACCTTGTATGCTATATATATGCCATATACATATATATATGCTATATATGTATTTATAAATATATTTTTATATATAGCTTATTATAAAGATGGTATTCTAAATCATTTGGGAACAGATGGATTATTCAATAAAATGTGTTGGGGAAACTACAGAGCAAGCTGGAAAAAAATAAAAGTGGATCGTTACCTCATACTTTACAGCAAAATAAATTCCAGGTGGAGGAAAGGCTGCAATGTGAAAAATGGAAAGATTAAAGGTAATAGAAGAAAACATGGAAGAGTTTTTGTATGTATTCAGTCTTGCTGTGGGTAAGCCTTCCTTAGCATGGTAAAACAAATACACAAATAAATAAAATAAGCTATAAAATAAAATGCTAACAAATTCCAGCTTTCCCCCCAGCTTTATTGAAATATGATTTTAAAATGAAATTGTATGTATTTAAGATGCACAACATGATATTTTGGGATACATATGCATTGTGAAATGATTACCACAATCAAGCCAATTAATACACCTGTCACTTCTCATAGTTACCATTTTTTGTTGTTGTTGTTTTTATTTATTTATTTATTTTGGTGGTGGTGGTTGGTGATGTAATAGAATAAAATATCAATCATTCTGGCTCCATCTTGCTCAAGCCTGTCCAGTTCCCATAACTTTTGCTTAGTCTTGCACATAGATCTGTAAATCAGGAAAGGAATCTAACCTGAAGCCTAGAAGTTACTGAAACAACTCCCTGCTCAAAACTACCTCCCCAAGAAAGTAAGGAAGGTATGTACAAAAATAATGATTGTTTATCAAGATTTATGAGAACCTCGTGACTGAGACCTGAGGAGATTGTCGAGCAAAAGCAAAGAAGTTTCCCTCTCTTCCTTGGATCTTTGCTGACATCCAAATGTCTTCAGTCATCAATCACCTCCTGACCTCAAATACCATCCATTCCCCTCTTCCCCTCACATAAAAGAAGCCTGAATTCTGCCTCAAGATGGTTCTTTACGACACTGGTCCGCCGTCTTCTCAGCTTGCTGCCTTGCCCCAACTCCTTGGTTCTCAACTCATCAGCTGTCATGGGGCAAGCAGTTCAAGCTTTCACTTGATTTCAGTGAGAATTCCTGAGATCTACTCTCTTAGCAAATTTCAATTGTACCATACATTAGTCACCATGTTATACATTAGATCTCCAAAACATATTCATCTTGTAACTGAATATTTGTGCACTTTGACCAACATCTTGCCATTACTCCCCTCCCAGACACTAGTAATCAACATGCTACTCTCTGTTACTATGTGTTTCACGTTTTTAGATTCCAAGTAAGCTCATGCAGTATTTGTCTTTCTGTAGCAGTCTTATTTCACTTAAATTCACTAAATTCAGATCCTTTTGTAGTTCATAAACGTGATGATGGGGTGTTCATGCGCTTGTGTGAGATGTGCCACCCACAAACCTTGTTACGACGTCGGCACATTACCCGTCTGACGTAAAAAAATAAAATAAAAATAAATTCAAGTACTAAAAAAAATTTTAATCCCTTCATGGAAAAAAAAAGTCATAATAAAAGTAAACTGGGAGATTTAATTTAAATTGAGCTAATTAAAACACATATATTAAAAGTCTAGATATTGACAAGAAAAACAAGAAAAAATAGAAAATTAGGTAAAAGGATGTGAATAGACTGCACACAGGAAAAAACACACAAATGGCTCTCATATATAAATAAAGCGATGTTCAACTTGATTCATCATAAGAGAACTGCAAATAAAAACAGCTAGGGATAACTATTTTGACCTACCAAACTGGTAAATTTTTTTTAGAAGTAATTAATATCCTGACAGCAGCGTGGGGAAAAACTACTCTCCTAATTGATAAAAGGAATGTAAATTATACAGCCTCTGTTAAGAGCAACTGGCAATGTCTGTCAAAATAGCAAATGCATCTGCTCTTTGATCCAAAAATTCTGCTTTTAAATAGTTATCCTACAAATTTCCCTACATACATGAAAAAGCTATTCATTGCAGCCTTGTGTGTAATAAAAGGTTGGAAATATTCATAAGTAGATTGACTTAAATTATAACGTATCTGGAGTTCCCTGGTGGTGTAGTGGCTAAGTCTTCGGTGCTGTCAACGCTGCGGCCTGGGTTCGATTCCCAGCCAGGGAGCTACCCACATTAAAAGCAACAACAACAACAACAACAAAAATTGTAACATATCTGTTCAATGAAATGCTATGCAACTGATAGAAGGAAAAAATCACCTCTAAGTAATGGTTATGGAATGTTTAGGATATTAAGGGGGTAATATTCTATATGGTATGCTAATACTTGTATTTTACAAAAGAATATTAACATGTGCTTGCAGAATGCATAGACTTACTCTGGAAGTAGTAATAATGGTTGTCTCTGGGGAGTAGAACTGAGGGGCTAGAGGGAGAGGGAAGGGGATAGAAGAGACATTCTTTTCATTGTATATTATTTTATACCATTTGATCTTTATATTGCACACATTATCTAATTTTTGAAATAGATTACAATTGAAAATATGAGGTGAAATGTTCATACATGTGTTTGTACAGGTATAGAATATAGCCATCTTCTTAACAGTCCTCATCAGACAGATGATGGGAAGAAGATTGGAGGTGAGGTTTGACTTTTTACTTCTATACTCTGCTATATTGTTTCAATGTGTTATCTTAAGCATATATTGCTTTTTGAATTTAAAAAAGTTAATAGTAGATTCTTCACCAGAGAAATGTTGGTACAAAGATGATGAAAAGACTATTTGTAGCGTGCTTTGTGGGGGGACTTCCACCTGTTGGAAATAAAACTCCAGGGCTGCAAATAAATACTTGGAGATTCAAATATCTCGGCAAAGCAATTTTTACTTCTGCAGAAGGGTGCATAGCAGCACAGCAAGGTCTAGACCAAAAGCACCCTGGGCAGAGAGAATCATGCGCGCTTTTATCCCTAACACAGCCTTAATTAAGCCTGCGTCTCACCCTGTTGGCTAGGGTTTCCACCGCACAATCTTGTCCTTACCTGATTGGTTACTTCATATTTTATGATATTTTATGAGGGGGGAAGGTAGAAGGGAATTATGGAGACAAAGAAAATTCCAGAGAATAGGTGGCATCATCCAAGTGAATGAATGAATTGAAGAGATACATACTCTCAATCTCTCACACCACTGCTGTTTTACATGTCATTTCTTTGAAATGAGTTCTTGTTGATTCTTTCTTTACTTAAAAGGAAATAGAGTAAGTAAAGTCCATAATATTTTCCCTTGCAATTAAAAAAAAAAATTCCAGGGTGGCCCATGTGACTCCTGTGTAAACAGTATGAGTTGGGGGGAGAAGGGAGGGGCCTGTTCGAAAGTAGGTCCTTTATGTGGGATTCTAAGTGGAGACATTGTACTCTTATTTAGAAGAAAGGATATATAATCCCATAATTCATATATTCCCACACACCTTGGTGGGGAATTTCCAGACCAGACAGGTCTCTAGGCAGCCTTCAATATAAAACATTCCTTAGTTCTAGTAACTCCAGGTAGACTGACTTTATTACTCCATTGGATTATAAGCTCCTTAAGGAATGGAGGTCTGAATTTTGCCTTTTAGAAAAATGACCCTCATCCTTTAGCACAAATGTACATAAACTTGCCAAAGAAAGGCTCTCACTGAATGCAGGTTCATCTTTTTTTGCAGAGCTGACATAATGCAGACTATGCCCAGAACTGTATGGTAACATATTGTTGTTCTAACCTTTCCTATCACCAAGAGAAATGCAATACAATTTTCCTGGTAAAGAAGGCTCAGTCAGCACGTTTTGTTTCTGGTTAGGTAAAGCAAGATTATTTGTTCAAAGTCAGTGGACCAAGAAGGGTTGGCCAGAACATTGCCATAACCTGGATTTACGTAACACCAGCAACACCACTGCAGGTCTAGAGCCTGGGATCTTTAATAATTAGAGACCCAAGTGGGTCTCTAATTACTATTGATCCCTTTGTTACTGGGTTCAGGTGCTACTTGCTGCCTCCAAAAATTGAAAGACAAGTTTGGTGTAAAGAAAAGTAGGTTTATTCAAAATGCCAGCATTCTGGGAGGATGTCGGATTTCTGTCCAAGGCCATCTCCCCATTACCCACGTGGCCAAAAGATTTTATAGACTTGTAAGAAGGGGAAGAATAAGGGAAAGGGATAGATGGTCCAGCAATTCCTGGTCAATTTGAAAAAGAAAAAAACGATGCTTCCCAGTGGTCTCAGGGATTAGGGTGGATAGTATGCAGATGTTGAAAAGACTTCTTTCAAGTCAGTGTAAACAGAGTCTTTGAAATTGGTATTCACAGTAAACAGAGTAATTGAACCTGCATTAAGGCGGAAAACAAAGAAAAGAAAAATGTTTTAAAAGGTTTTAAGCTAAATTATATAGCCCAATGGAACTAAAATTTAGGGTGTTAGATCCTGAAAATAGAGAACACAGTATCACCCTTACGGCCTTGTACTTACTAAATGCGTACCGAGTAAACGAAAGCACTAATGTATAAATACATGGCCAAATGAATAGACGTGTTTGTCTGTGTTTTCTCATGCCCCCCCCAAGAATCTAAGCAAGCAGTATGCCTAGTGTCTTTGAATAATTCCTTACCCGTAGTAGGGACTCAATAAATATCTGTGTAACTAATGAATTATTCATAATAGTGAAAATGAAAACGAATGTGGAAAATAAAGTAATAATGATTAAGTACATTTTGGCATAGTCCTTTGATCAAGTATGGTATAGTCATTACAAATGTAATGATAATAATTATATTAACTTGGAAAATAGATACACTGTTAAGGGGGAATGCAAAATGCAAAATAGTATGTAGGTATGGTCGATTTTTACAGTAATGGCTCCAATGAACCACACATGCCTGTATCTGGACTTTTATGAAGTCCCCTCTCATATTGACTCTGGGCTTTGCCGAGTGACTTGCTTTGGACAATGGGACATTAGCAAAGGTGGTTTGGACAGCAGCTTGAAAACTGCACAGTGGTCTTGACCTCTCTCTCTGCTTTGGAACCTAGCTGCCCAGGTAGCATGCTGGAAATATGCCACGCCGCCCATGGCCAGCACCAGACACAGGATGTCTCATTCATACAATGAGGCCCGATTTAACATCCAGCCCCAGTTGAGCCACCAAAAGACTACAGTGGCGTGAATGACCCTAGTTGATAATAGAAAAAAAGCCCAGTTGAGTTCTGCCCAAATTGATGACTCACAGAATTTCAAGCAAGTAAAAAAAAGGTCTGTGGTTTTAAGCTCTAATTTGGGGGGTAATTTTATATATTAGCTACTTTGCTAAAAAAAAAAAGTGTGCATGTGTAAAAGGAAAGCGGTAGTACCATTTACACAGAAAAGAATTCACAGCAATCCTGTGATAAAAGGTCAGATGAGGGGACCTCTAGACTAGGCATGACTGGACATGGCCACACCTACCAGCACAGAGACCAACATAGTCTAGAGAAAAAGTTATTTAAACAAACAAACAGACAGTCAAAACAGGCACGCAAATGGGTACAGAGGTTCAGTTTATAGTGATGAAAATAATGGTGATGGTTGTATAGCATTGTGAATATATATCATTGAACTGTACATTTAACAATGGTTAAAATGGGGAGTTCCCTGGTGGTGTAGTGGCTAAAAAAATGGTTAAAATGGCAAATTTTATGACACACATATTTTACCACAATTTTAAAAACCAACACAAAACCATATAATCAGTCACTCATGACAAACTTTGTCCCAAATAAGTAAGTCTTCCTCTAATATGCAGTACGATGGCCACCACTCTTGTAGTGGGCCAAAATCAGCTCTGGGTCACTTTCTCTGCTTCCATGTAGATTTAGACTGAGTGATGCAACCCAATTCTGACATCCATTCAACAGGCATGAATATCAGGATGGGGTGGTGGAGCTTACCTTCCTCAAGGGAATGAGATGCCAGTTGGCCAGATCCCCACACAATTCCTCACTCTCTCCTAGGAGGCACCAGGACATGCTCTGTATCACAGCCAGCCCATGACCCCCGAAGAAGCCTTTAGCTTCAGAACACCTTTTCCTGCCTCCTGCAGCTAGCTGTGCCATTCACAGTGTAACTGGCACTTTGCTTCCTGCTCTCTGCCAAACCTGGCTTCAGACAACTCTAGCACTGAACAAAAGATGGCGTATCTGGCGGAAACCTCCTGGCAGAGGAAGGGAAGGGACTTTAAAACAGCGCCTCACTCTCCATCGCCTTGTGAAACGAGCCCTTAGGGTAGAGTCCAGGACCAACTTAATTTCCAGGATTGGGTGGAATTCCTCATTGGAATGGTCAGCTAGACCTCTCCCTGGAAAGGTGTTTGCCCAGTGCCTTCCCAGTGGCTCTTTTATCCTAAACTTGGATCTGCTGGGACTGACTCATCCCTCCCTTGCGGCACCGATACTCAATCTGAGGCCACAGCAGCTGCTGAGAAATGCCGGCCTGGTTTGCAGCATTCTCTCCTCTCCCAAGCCTGCCCCGACCCGGTCCAGGCTGCCTTCCGCAGGTTTCCCCACTCTCTGTCCAATTCGGCATGGAGGTTTTACTTTTTTCCTACCCCACGCAAGTGAAAATTTGTTACTAATTTCACCACTCCTTATATTTGTGTGCTGTTTTTAGCACTTCTTTCTGGAAGCTACTTTTGCTCTGTTCCTGGGCCTGGGTAATTACCCCTTCTAACTCAATTACAGGACCTTAATTTTTTTCCCACTTCCTCTTTCCTTCCATTGTTATGCAGAGGGAGGGGAGGCTGCGGACTGTGCCAGGGGAATTGGATTAGGTAGTAGGATATCTCAGTAGCTCTCTTCCTGGTTCTGCCTCTGCCTGTGAGTCTCCCTTCCACAGAGCCCATACCCGCTCCGCACTGTCTTCCCACCTGCAAAACCATCCAGGGCCAGGAATGTGGAAATCCCTAAGGGTGCCTTGGGTGATGGCATTGTAGTGCAGGAAAGGTTTCCTTCGACCCTCCTAGGGCCCCTGGCTGGGTCTGAATATTAGCTGGCAAGTAACAGGAAAAAAGCATACAAAAATTACACTTTTATATGTACATGGGAGCCTTCACAAAAGAATGAGGAGCTGAAGAAGTGACCAGAGCAGGAAGCTTTTATATCTTTTAGGCAAATAATACATTTGTGAAGAATTAACAAGATGTGGGATTGGGGCAGTCGTAAATAGTGAAGATATAAATAACTGGGAAGATAAGGGTGAGTTTAACAACGGTTGTCCCTGGAGACAAGAATGTCCTCCTTCCTCCCCGGACCTTAAACAAGGGAGTTGTGTGACCTGTTTCAAGGAAGAAGGCGGGGAGGTCAGAGCAACCCTCCTGCTTCTGCCACTTTTAAAAATTCCTTTAGCTTAAGATATTTAACATGCCCAGGTGCCATACACAGGCTGTCCGGGAAGTATCCAACCGTGTATTATAATATGAACACAGGCGTTTATGGCTGGATTTTTTCCAGACAGCCTTCATATTTCAGGGGACCTTGTCCTGCATCCCATCAGCATCTTGTTAACCACTTACTCAGGTGAACAGGAGATCCTGACATTACAAAATAGCAAACTCAAAAGATAACATACAGGAAGAAGTCTGTAGTGTTGGGAAGAAAAGTAATTTGGTTCAGGGCAGTCAATGCTGAGAATGTGTATATAAAATCTCCATCCTGGAACTATTTTCTCAAATGATGATCATTATCGTTTTTGAGGGGGCAAGCACCTCTTTGAAAATCTGATAAATTATACAGACTCAATCCCCAGGAAAATGTACTCATAAACATAGAAACCAAACCTTAGGGACTCACTGCCTTCTTGGGTCCTGGGTAAGTGGTGTAGGGAGTTGAAAGCAGCAATCAGGTTTTTTTTCTTTGTAAATCCCATCTAGAGTTCAGCATAGTTTGGAGAAAGCATTCATTTGTTCATTCATTCAACAAGAAACTCTTTGAGAAACTTCCAAGTGTCAGGCCCCATGCTGGGCCACATTGTGAGGCAGAAAGAGGTGAATCGGACACAGTGCCTGCTCGGGGGATGCTCACGGTCTGGCTGGGGAGACCTACAGAGATCAGACAATGAGTGTACAGTGATTGGAGAGGCAGCAGAGTGAAGGGTGGGAGCCCGGAGGGGAGGGGGCAGAACTACTTCCCATAGTCCCCCCAACCCCCACCCTGCACCAGCAGTCAGTTCCTATACTTCTGACTACAAAGCAAAGTGGTTTGAAAGAACCCAGCTATTCCCTGAGGGGCTTGCTGAACTGTCCTAGCCAGAGCTCTCGCCCTACCCCCAACCCCACTCAGCCCCATCCAGCTCTCACACCTCCACTGGCTGGGATGGAGCCGGTTTTCCTAGCTCTCTGCAACAGGCTCCCGGGGTCCTATCATAGGCATACATCCGCCTCCACCTGCTACCAACCCCACTGGGAGCTGTTGTCAGATCCCCAGGTTAGCATTTAAATAAGTAACCAATCTCCCTTGTACCAGCTCCTTTCTCTGCTTAGACCCCATTCATTTCACTTACTGAGCTGCAGGGAAACAAGGAGTAACAAAAATACCTAATTTTAAGGGAAGTACAGATTTGTAAGAACCCCAGGGAATCCCGGTATGAGCCTGTCTTTATTCACAGCACAGAAGGCTGAGATGGGCTGAGCTGGGCCTGGCTGGGCTTCCGCGTCACCTCTTTCCTGAAGTGTCCCTTCTTGGGAGCCTTAGGGAAAAGTTGCTAGTCTCAAGTTCGAGTGTCAGCAATCCTACTTCTCTGGGTTGGACACTAGGTTGCATCTACTTATCTTAGCTGATTTCCTATCACAACTCTGCCCACTGGCCCCTGAGGACCCCTTAGAAGGTTCTGGATGTCCCACTTCCCCTCCTGGGTTCTGCTCTTGCCTCCTGAGGGAGAAAGTCCCTTCCCTCTTTGGTCTTCAAAGAGCCTTGCCCAGGGCTTCTTTCTCCACTCACTCGCAGATTTCTCTGACATGGATACTTGCGAGTCCTACTGTAATGTGCATTTGCTTTGTAGACTTTTCCATTCTATTTTAGAAAAGTAATAAGTTTATAGTTTATAAAATAAAGGCAAAACCTTTTAGAAGTTTGTTAAGTAAAGATAAGTACAAGATATGTATGTGCTAAACATAGAAAGGATGGAAGGAATGAGATACCTAATATTCTTTTTTTTTAATGTGGGTAGTTCCCTGGCTGGGAATCGAACCCAGGCCGCAGTGTTGACAGCGCCGAAGCCCTAGCCACTACACCACCAGGGAACTCTGTCTAATATTCTTGAGGTACTGAATATACATGAGACACTGGAAATCTAAATATTCATGATACTCTAAATCAGTGGTTCTCAACCTTCCTAATGCCACGACCCTTTAATACAGTTCCTCATGTTGTGGTGACCCCCATAACATTATTTTCGTTGCTACTTCATAACTGTAATCTTGCTACTGTTATGAATCGTCATGTAAATATCTGATATGTGTTTTCCGATGGTCTTAGGCGACCTCTGTGACAGGGTCGTTCGACCCCCAAAGGAGTAGCGACCCACAAGTTGAGAACCGCTGCTCTAAATATACATGAGAGGAGTTCCCTGGTGGTGTAGTGGCTTAAGGCTTCTGTGCTGGCGCTGTCAGTGCTGCGGCCTGGGTTCGATTCCCCACCAGGGAACTACCCACATACACCAAAAAAAAAAAAAAAAAAAAAAAAAAAAAAAAAA
>PVJL010000314.1:347219-363960 GCA_004026885.1 Lyroderma lyra | reverse complement strand
CTGCTCAGCTGGCTGATTGGTGAGCTACCTTGGTGGCCAGGTGTACTGGGCTGTGTATTTCTTTGGCATCAGTGTGTGTCATTTATTGAGGAAACTTCCATCTGTGGGCATGCCCTTGCTCAGACTTCTACTCTGGTCCTTGTTAACTGCACCATTAGCAGGGAAGGCTGATGCAGCCATAAATGACACACAAATATAATGTCCCCCAGGATTCAGGTACTGTCATGCTTCTATCCCTTTTCATCCTATCCTAAATGTGTCAACCTACCTCGTGTCTTTCTCTGTGCGTTTTCCTTGATTTCATAAAGCACGTGAGTTGAGCATTTAACCTGGTTTGAGAGCCTTTCTGTCCTGTGGCCTCTGAGATAGCTGGCTTGATGCTGCACTTGGAAGCTACCATTCCATTACCATGTAACATCGACTCTCATACCCCTTATTTCCCCAAGTCCCATTTGGCTGGTTATGATAACGAAGCTCGGTGTGAGCTCCCACCCTGCATGCGTTTTGCTCCCATATTTTTTCCTTCCCCATCCCAAATTCTTCCCCTGATTGCAACAGCCTTGGGACCCTGGCGACTAGATTACCACGGGTAATACAAGTGCCATCTTACGGAGGCAAGGCTCAGGGCCCCCATATCTAGAAGGACTGCGAAGCTCATTCTCTCAATTCCCCGTGAGCCCTTTCCCTATTACTGGGGTTCTTGGGTTTTGTTTGTTTGTTTGTTGAATGTTAGGACTTCCTCTGCTGTAAGCTCCTTGAAGGTAGACACTGTTTTTGTCTCTGCTGTCCTAACATGGGGTCTAAGACATACCAACTGCCCTGTGACTGTGTTAAATTATCCATTTGATTCATTCATCCTGACAGTTCAGCCCTTACATCTAATCTGTGACCAAGTCCTAGCACTTCTACCATAATTGTTCTTAAATTTGCTTCACTTCATCTCTATTACCACCACCACACCCTGCTCTAAGCCAGTCTAACTAGGTATTTTTCCAGCTAAGAATATATCAGAGCTTCCCTGCTTTCTCTATAAACCCCCTAACCTTTCTCCACACAGCTGATACAGTGAAGAAAGAGAGAGAGAGAGAGAGAGAGAGGAAGAAAAACTGATTGACTATATAAATCTGGAACCCTTGAAACCTGGCATATTCTAGGCAATTTCCTGTTCATGAAAATAGTATGTTTGTGACCCCACAAATATATAACAGAAAATCAACTAAAACCAGCACTAAGGAAGAGTGGAGATATTAGCTCAAACATGTGAAGTTTTGCTAATTTGCTGGATTTAGGCTTGTCCAGACCAAAAGTTTCAAATGATGTTTTTTCTCTCTCTCTTGCTCCTGCTGATAATTATCTTTTATTCTGTATGTTAGCTTCTTTTCTTTTTTTTTTTACTTTGTTGTTGTTGTTGTTTAGCTTTTATTTTATAACCATAAACTTAACTCCGCAACCCAGTTAGACTTGGAGCGGGGCAAAGACAACATGGAACCCAACTGAACTGCAGCAACAGCACAAAGATTATGGTGTGTTCGGAGCAGATGGGGGTGAGGGGTGCTCTCCTCAGCTACAGAAGGAATGGTCTGATGGTTATAAGAAAACAAATCAGGGAGTTCCCTGATAGTGTAGTGGCTTGGGGCTTCGGCGCTGGCGCTGTCGGTGCTGCGGCCTGGGTTCGATTCCTGGTCAGGGAACTACCCACATACCAAAAAGCAAAAAAAAAAAAAAAAGAAAGAAAAAAGAAAACAAATCAAATTTATCAGAGTTGTCCACAGTCAGCCTGGTGATCTTCTTGCTTGTCTTGCCGTTCCTGGACCCAAAGCGCTCCCTGGCCCCCACGACGTCCATGACTTCTTTCACCTTGGGGAAGAACACATGCTTGCCATCCAGCCATTCAGTCTTGGCAGCAGTGCAAGTGAAAACCTGGGAACTGTTTGTGTGGGGTCCAGCATTTGCCATGGACAAGATGGCAGGACCCATATGCTTCGGGATGAGAAAATTCTCATCACCCAACTTCTCCCTATAGATAGACTTGCCGCCTGTGCCATTATGGCTGTAAAGTCACCACTCTGGCACATAAAGCCTGGAATAATTCTGTGAGAGCAGGAGCCTTTATAACCAAATCCTTTCTCCCCAGTGCTCAGGGCACGAAAATTTTCTGCTGTCTTTTGAACTTTGCAAACAGATCTAAGGAGATGTGGCCCACGGGCTAATTGTCAACGTAGAACATTGTGGAGTTGAGCAGGACTTGGCGCGGGTAGCTCCAGGCCGCATCATCTAGAAGGCCTCGGCTTCATTTTCTGACCTGCTCTTTTCATACAATGGAAGAAAGCTCTAGTTTTACTTAATTATATCTGTAATCTCAGGGAAAAAGAGGTTCTTTCCCTATACCAATTATGAACACGACTTCCATTGCTCCAGTTGAAGTCAACTGCTTCTCCCAGAACCAATCACATTCATCACTGTGGCCAGAGAAATGAAGGTTTCTGATTGGCCAGCCTGAGCCCCCATTTGTACCTGTGGGATAGGGGCAGAATTCTCACATACCTTATTTTGCTGTGTAGGAGGTCTGGCAATTATGTTTGCGAACTCATCCTAGAAAAAGTGCTACATACCTCACTGCCGAATATCACTACAATCACTTTCAAAGTACTCCCCTTGGGTAGCTGTGCACAGATGCCAGTGTCTGGTTTACCCTTCAAAACAATGTTGGGGGAGTTCCCTGGTGGTGCAGTGGCTTAAGGCTTTGTTGCTGGTGCTGTCAGCGTTGCAGCCTAGGTTTGATTCCCAGCCAGGGAACTATCCACATGCAAAAAAAAACAAAAACAAAAACAAAAAAACAATAACAAAACAATGTTGGAATTTTTTTCTGGAGTAACCATCAGAGCTGCCATCATATCACCCTTGATGTTCTGAATGTCATCCAAATGTCTTTTTTTCAATATTTCCTTTATCTTTGGGTAAAGAAAGAACTCATTGGGGGCCAGATCAGTTTAGTAGGGAGGATGTTCCAATACAGATATTTGTTCACTGGCTAAAAACTCCCTCACAGACAGTGCCATGTGAGCTGGTGCGTTGTCGTGATGCAAGAGCCATGAGTTGGTGGTGAAAAGTTCAGGTCGTTTTAGTTTAACTTTTTCACACAGCCTTTTCAACACTTCTAAATAGTAAACTTGGTTGGTTGTCTACTTGGTACAAATTCATGATGAAATATCCCTCTGATGTCAAAAAGTTTTGCAACATCATTTTGACTCTTGATTTGAACTGATGGAAATTTTTTGGTAGTGGAGAATTGGCTGACTTCCATTGTGCACTTTAACACTTTGTTTTAGGGTTGTATTGGTACACTCATGTTTCATACCAGACTTAACATGGCCCAAACATCATCTTGCCTCTCCAAAAGTTCTTGGCAAACCTGGACTCTGCTTTTTGTTAATCGATGAGCTCCTTGGGACTATTTTTGCACACACCTTTCTCCTGCCAAGATTTTCAGTCAAGATTTTCCTGTTTCTCTATTGATGTTTACTTTGTCTGCTATGCTTCTCATAGTCAATTGACGATTTTTATTTATTTATTTTTTTTAATATGTGCGCAGTTCCCTGGCTGGGAATCGAACCCAGGCCGCAGCGTTGACAGCGCCAGCGCCGAAACCTTACGCCACTACCACCAGGGAACTCCAGTTGATGATTTTGATGCACAATTTGATCAATTTTTGCAATGTTTTCGTCAGTTCTGCTTGTTATTGGTCACCCTGACCTCTCTTCATCAGTGACCCTTTCTCTTCCCTCAGAAAAACATGTGATCCATTTGTACACTGCCATTTTCTTCATAGCATTAACCTCATAAACTTGAACTAACATGTCCCTGATTTCACTTCCACTCTTGCCAAGTTTAACAAGAAATGTAATGTTTGTTCATTGCTCTAATTCAAGTTCCTACATTCTCGCAATGGCACACAAAAACATGCAACCATAATGAATGCCACTGAGCAAGCCACTGCCACATGTCGGCATGAATACAGCTGTGAGACGCAGATATACCAAGGTTGTGAAACCTTATTGAGTTGCTTGTACAGTGCTGCCAATGTAAATGCACAGTGGCAAGTTCGCAAACTTAATTGTCAGAACTTATATAATGTGCTCCCATGTATCATGAGCACCCACATTTTTGGCCAAAATTTTCAGGGAAAAAATCTTTTGTTTTAGTTTTTTAATTCAAAGTTTTATTTGTTTATATTTAAGTACTTGGAAGGAATTTTAGCATTTACTTTTTAATGTAACTCATATATTAAATATAAAACTGAAAGCAGCAAAGAAACAAAAACTCATGGACACAGTCAATAGTTTAGTGGTTACCTGAGGACAGAGGTGGATGAGTGGAGAGAAGGGAGGAGGAGTCCAGTATACGGTGATGGAAGGAGATCTGACTCTGGGTGGTGAGCACATGATGCAACACATAGAGGATGCACTGTAGAATTGTACACCTGGGACCTATGTAACTTTTACTAACCAAAGTCACCCCAATAAGTTTAACAATAAAAAAAAATGATTATCATATTCCAGAGTATTATTTTGTATACAGAGATAATTATTAATTTTTAGAGTTACACTTTTAACTCATAAGCATAAATAAAAGAATTAAAAGCATTTATATGGAATTAGTACTGCCTATGTATAATGCGCATCCCTATTTTTCCCTCAGAAATTTTGGAAAAAGAGTGTGCATTATGCACAGCAAAACAGAGTAAGTTGTCCCAGCCTGGCCCATGTGGAGCAAGGGATTGGGGCTTCCAAAGGAAAAGTGAAGACAGAAGTAACAGAAGTTCAGGCCCTTTTTGGAGAGGGATTTTACATGTACCCAATACTTTTTTTGCCTCTGTTCATTGACATGAACACTCTTTCCTCTGCCTAGAATGTTCTTCCCACTCCCTTGCCTCTCAAATTCTACGTGCCTAACTCCTACTTGGACTTTAGGTCTCAACTTAAATGTCACCTACTCTGAGAGATGCCTCCCCTGACCCCACACATTAAATTACATCTATCTGACTGACATTCTCATAGCAATTTTGTAATTTAAAAAATTTGTTTTTAATTAAATTTAGTAATGATCGAAAGTCTGTCTCTCTCAATAGCCTACAAGCTCTGCCAGGGAAAGGATCTCCACCGCTTTGGATCTTAATTTTGCCCATTGTTGAATTCCTAGTTTCTAATTCATTTCCACGTGGTAAATAGTCACCCCTTCATTTATTCAGCGAAAATAATAGTGATAAATGCTAAGGACACAGGTAAATATGCTGCTGTACGGGTTCCTCTACTCAGTAGCAACTTCTGCATATGCATTGGGCCAGTGTTTTTCAAATTGCAACTACAATTCTTAAAACATGAAATAGAATAGAAAATAGAAATGGACTAGAAAATATGAGTGCATTGTACATGATAGGGATATTATTCCATCCCATCTTTATTTCTGCACATAATATTATAAAAATACACACACACATAGTGGGTTCCAGTATAAAATGCATCTTTTACTGGGGGTTGTGTCAAAAGGTTTCAGAAACCCTGCATTAAGTTGCCTGGACTCCAGTGTGTTCAGAGCAATCCCGAGCTCCAGATATTGAGTCACGTCATCACTGGGAAATAACACCTGGGAAGCTCGTTCAAAGAATCAGAGTGGAAGTGGAGACAATTTCAGGATGCTGTTGCAGGCTGAACTCTGGATTTCTCTGCTTTGGTTGGCTTGTGCTACATCCTTAAGGCCATTTAATCATATGTACAGCCAGGTGTGTTTTCTCTACTTTTTTTTCCCTTCAAATAATAGATGACATAATGGTTTTCAAAGTTGAATACAAAATTAAAAAAAATTTTTTTTGCTGTTATGTATGGTGGGGCCATAAATTGCACAATCCTAGAAAATGGTAAATTAACTTAAATGCTGGAGGAAGAGGTCAGGGAGGCTGGAGGTCAGTAGTTAGTATGGTGTAGAAGGTACAGGGGCTATTGTCCTGAACAGATGGTACATGAGTCCCTATTTTAGTATTTGCTGGCTATGTGGATTCAGGTGAAGGGAACTACTACACATTACCTAAAGACTCACTCAGAGCAAGATACTGTGTAAACTGTGGGAGGTATAAAAATAAACACTATATCTATACCCTGTCCCCAAGGAGTTTGCAGTCTGATAGGAAATACAGTTGAGTCTCCGTTTCCTCATTTTGAAAATGCACACCATCAGCCTGAGGGAGAAGATGGAGTTCCTGTGGGTCCTGAAGTGGGACTGCAGCAAACCAGCAGCCAGGGCAGCCTTCAAGGCTATCTACAAATTTTCTTCAGGACCAATGATGTGAGGGGTGGTACGTTAGTGGGGGAAGACAAATACAGAAACATACTATGAAGACAACAAGCAGTGTTTTGGCTGTCACCGATGAGTTATATATACTACTTAAGTGAATGGCAAAAACACATTCTGCGGTGTGGATGGAAGCATGGTGCCTTCCGAATGGTGCGACCATCATATGACTGATGATCATCCAACAACAAAACCATTTACTGCACATAAAATTATTTGGACAAACCATCAATTCAACATGAGCAGCTCTCCAGAACAATGTGTACCTTATTCCCCCAGTAGAAAGAAGATTCAGGAGTGGGGTCCTACCTCCAGCACCTTACAAGTAAAGACGATGAAAAATAATTGAAGCATGTAAGATATGGAGCTTTTCATGGAATTGTGAGGCAGACAGCTAGAGGCAGGAATTGGGTCTCCAGCACATCTGACATGTCCTGTGGAAAACAACTGCCCAGAACAGGGGACTTCTCTTTCCCCACCCAGACCCCTCCCTTATCTGCAGTTACCATCAACCACAAAGGGAAGTTAAAGGGTACAAAATACTCAGTGGTTTAAACTGGTCAGTAAAGCCTGCGCAATAAGGGTTACAATGACCTTCATTTCACCTAAGCCTCATTATACTATCATTATAATATCATTCATATGACCGGAAGTTCCTTAGTATCACATAACACACTGAATTCTGGGAAGGAGCTTGCACAGTTAAAGGATGTTAATAGCTCCCTGTCAATCAAAGATGGCAATCGAAAGGTCCCACGCCCAAATAGGCACAACCCTTTACAACTGAAGAGAAGAGAAACTACCAAATCCCCATCAGTCAGGGCTCTTGAGCCACTCTTGCTCAGACACTTCTGCTGCTGCTTCTCTGGTGTGTATTTTTGCTTCTAATAAACTACTCTTACACCACTATGTTTCCATGTCTCACTCAGTTCTTTCTTTGGGACACCAAGAACCTGGGCAATGCACAGAGCAGGGCCTGTGCACTGGTGACAACTGCACTTTCGCTGCTTACTATTGACTTGATTAAAATTGTTTCATTAAAAAAAGAAAAATTCATATACTCATAGACTTACTTCCTTTGGCTGTTAGGAAGATTAAATGAATAAATTCAGATACAAATGGTCATGTTTCCCCCTGCCACAGGACCCTTGCTTTGACTGTTTTGATTGAGAATATTTTTGCCCCCACTCTGCCTCCTCTAAGCTTCCCTCAGACTGAGTTCAGTTTTCCCTTCTTTAGAGAAATGTTTGCTTTCTCCTGTCAGTCAATTTTCCCATTATTATTTACTCCATGGCATCAGGCACACCCACCTTACGGCATTTAGCTGTAATTTGTGATGACTTCATTAACGACTGTTTATGGCTCTGGAGCATATGCTGTAGGATAATGTTGTTTTGTTGTTGAGTGAATGAACGAGTGAATATTCTCAAGAGTCCTGGAACATTTTTCTTACCCTCCAAAGAGTTTGCGTGTTATTGAAATTTGAGAAACACTGCCTTGTATGAATTTCTCTTGGTAGCTAGTAAGGAGACACGTGACAAATACTTGGTTTCATTCTGAAAATTTAGTATGAATGGAACATCCCTGACCTCTCTGACAGTGTACATTTTGATTTTGTAAAAGGAACATTTATTTCCAATCTGGGGGATTGAGGACTAGGAAAATCATTGCACATTTCACTCAGGTCCCAACCCTTTCAGATTGAGCAATCCAGGTTTTTGTTTCAAGACCCGTCTTGTACCTGCAAGCTTCCTCATTCATTTGCATAGGTATTTCAAGACTGCTCTAGAACTGTGAGCTCAGCTTAATTTAAGTATCAGAAGTTAGTGCAAGAAGCCTAACTATCTTATCTATGTACATTTTGAAATAAAGACTTGATTAAGATGCAGAAGCTAAAGAAAGTTAACTCTTAGGTTTGGGTTTGCTTAATGAAAAAGATATGATAGAGCCCTTTTTTTAGCTGAAGAATTCCCTTTGTAGTTAGGGCAAATCTATTTTGCAAATCTGAAGCCTTTGTGACCTGAATATAGGCTCTCCAATAAAAGGTCAGCAATAGGTGAAGGATGGTGAAACTGCAAACAGGCCACTGGCATTAGAGTGTGAGACATTTCTGCCTTTGATGTCTTCTTTATGAGCCAGAAAATTCTTGATTCAGCCTGTGTAAGGTAGCAGATTATTTAAAATGTTAATTTGATTATATTACATTATCTTCCATATCTATAAAAAAAACAAAACAACAGGTTAAATTGGAGTCCGCTGCCTTGTCTTCAACAACAAACAAGGCTGTGTGCCTTTGTTGATAAATAGCTCACATTCCACAAGGCAGAGTCACACCCAAACCCCTTGGGAACCAAGGCCACAATCTTTGATCTACCTAACCCTGCATACCAGTGATAATTGGTTTTAGAAGTGCCTGATTTAGTATTTTTCAACATTCAACTTATAGTTCTTTAGTAAATAACACTATTCTAGAGTTGCAAGTTAATAGGACTGAAGATTAATTGTGCTTAAAATACAGTGTGATCCGCCTTCTCAATTTACAGGGCTAGTTCCTGAGCCTACTTTCGGTCCTTCTAGTGCCCTCAATGCCACACCCGCTGGAGCACTAGGCCCCACCCCTTCCTCTCTTGCTTTTTGCCTCTCCTTCTTTAATGACAGACATACCTCTTGCTAAATTATATGATATATACGTCACATATGTATCTTATACGAGGGCAAAGTATCCAGCCACATAACCGTTCTTGTTATATTGGCAATGGCTGGATGTTTTTCCAGACAGCCCTCACATATATCTAATAGGTAATGCCTGAGTGAAGGGTAGCAGGGTTTGACATATTAAAATATGCCTTTATTGGAATCCTGATTATTTCGAACTTTTTCGAAACTTTGACCTTACTCCTAACTGTCTAAAGAATTTTCAGGTACGTCCAACCTGTCACCCAGGATGGCTTTGAATGTAGCCCGACACAAATTCTTAAAACATTATGAGGGGGGCTCCCTGGTGGTGTAGTGGCTAAGGCTTCGGCGCTCTCAATACTGCGGCCTGGGATCTATTCCCAGCCAGGGAACTACCCCTACCCCCAAGAAAATTATGAGGTTTTTTTTTAGACTTTTTTTTTATATAGCTCATTAACTATCATTAATATTAATGTATTTTATTGAGGCCCAAGACAATTCTTCCAATGTGGCCCAGGGATGCCAAAAGTTTGGACACCCCTGACTTAAATCTGTGGAGGATCTTCTCCAGGAAGGGAACTACCATCATAGTTAACTGTATTTTAATATGAACTAAGTGGACCGGTCAGGGCAAAGTCGTCTGTTAGACTCCCCTCTGTGTCCCATTGTTTCTGGGCGGCCTGGTAAGAATTTGTTCACCGAATGTTCCTTCCTTCTTATCTACTTGTGAATTGCTTACCTTTCCTTTGAAGTCCAAACCATTATCCACTTTCTCCCTAGCTCAAGATGGCACACACGCTTCAACTGTCCCATTTGCCCTGGGGTCCCATAGTCTAACGGAATCCCCATATGCACACACACAATTACATTTGGTTATTTTCTCCTGTTATTCTGTCTCATGTAAATTTGATTATAAGACCAGCCATAAGAACTATGAGGGAAAAGAGGGAAAGTTTTCCCTTCTCTCACATGAGTGTGATAAAAACTTTCAAATAACATAAAAGAGAACAACTAGAACAATTAATTCTCCCTTCCACTCTGTTTCCAGCCTCTAGTTCTCCTTCTGGGCAATCACTGTTAGTTTATGTCTTTCTGATAATGAGCTATGCATATTCAAATAGTAGCATGTTATACTGTTCTGCATCTTACCTATTTTATTACATAATATTTTGGAGATTGTTCCAGATCAGTTCATATGCCTCATGCTTTTAAAAGTTGTATAACACCACACAAGTCGGCTAAAATTTCTATGTGTGTATGTATGGATGTGTGCATTCATGCGCTCGTGTGTGTATGTGTGTTTTATTAAAGTTTTCCCCCAAAAGCCTTATATATGTCTTACTTTACTTTCCAGGAGCATGTAGTGCCCAGTCCCCCTTGTGTCCCAAGACCTGGCATTCTCCTCCTTTCAGAATGCCCTCCCTATTCCGATAGGCCCCAGCCCTGTAGCTTGTACACTGGTGTATCCGGACTCTGAACCCTTTCCTAAAATAACATGGATAAAGATGTGAGTAGAGCAGAGAAATTGGATCTTTAGAAGAAAAGCTTCAATTAAAACCAACTGACCACTGTGCCTGGACCTGACAATATAGAAGGGAGCAAAAAAGCATTCCAACCCGTAAGTTTCTTGCATCTCTCTGGGTAGACAGGCTGGAAAACCAGTGATAATTGGGTAGAGAGGTAGGAGTCTGTTGTGCATGGGTTTCATATGATTTCAAATCCACTTGTTTTTGGCTTAGGTGAAGTTCTTATGACCCACCTATGGCCAAGGGACATTTAGATATAAATACTGGGAGTTTGTGGTGAGGACTGTTTGAGAGTTTTGGTCTGGGCAAGGGGATGCTTTGCTGACCTAAACAGTTCTCCAGAGATCCTGAAACATTTACTCCTGCCGGGCCCAAGGTGACCCTGGTTGGCAATGGTGGGAAATGGTCCCTGGAACGCTAACCCTCGAAGCAGCATAGCCTGTCTGTCTGCCAGCACTGGTGTCTGTTCCTTAGCAACATGCTCTGGCAACAAGAGACTTTCGGTTTGCACTGGTAGCTGGAAGGTCAGCTTGCAGTTGGTTAAGCCGTCTCTTCAGGAAACCAAACTCATAAATGCTGCACCTTTACGTGTGGACTTTATTCCTTTTGCTTCCCCTTTCCTCTGATTCATCTGTCATTTGTTTGGAGCACGTTATTTCTTTATTTAGTTTATTAAGAGATATTATCCTCCATGCTAATGACTTGTGAAACTACTATAATTCCCACAGGGAACCTGTGCTCAATAAATTGCTAGCAAAGACAGAATCAATCTCTGAATATAACCTTGCTGCTTCTCCCCAAACAGGAGCAAAACAGTCTCATAGTAGAGCAGGGAGAGAGGCCAGCAGTCACAGGAAGTGAAATTGAGGCTGTGGGCTTGGAGAAGTGTTGGCCAAGATCCTAAGGCAGATGTGGCTTGGATCGTGGAGGGTCGTAGGGAAAATTTAAAAAACTTGAACCCAAATCCCTCTGGGCCTTCAGGGCCAAAGGGTGTATCTACACCCTAAGAAGGCAGGCAAGAAAGATGTCACAAGGAAGGATAAACTTACTGTCTGGTGCTTATAAAAACACACCTTGGGGAGTTCCCTGATGGTGTAGCGGCTTAAGGCTTCGGCGCTGGCGCTGTCAGTGCTGCAGCCTGGGTTCGATTCCCGGTCAGGGAGCTACCCACATACCAAAAAGCGAAAAAAAAAAAAAAAAGATATTAAAAAAAAAAAAACACACCTTGACTCTTCACAAACCTATGAACATTTCATCAGTCAAATATCAGTTATTCCTAGAGAGTTTCTCATTCAGTTGGGAATATCAGCAAAAGCAGCACTTGGGAACCTAATGAGGCCATTTGATTGGGTCATGAGGAATGACTGACAGGCACTTCAGCGAAGTTAGGAGCCTAGAAGATCTGGGATTCCATTGCCTCCGATTTTAAGCAAGCTTCTTAACTGCTTTGGGCCTCAGTTTCTTGCTGTGTAATGAACTCATTCAAAAATAATTGGGAGTTCCCTGGTGGTGTAGTGGCTTAAGGCTTCGGCACTGGCACTGTCAGCGCTGCGGCCTGGGTTCGATTTCCAGCCAGGGAGCTACCCACATACCAAAAAGCAAAAAACAAAACAAACAAACAAAAAAACCCCAAAAATATTTGATAAGCATCTCATATATTAGACACAAATCTTGGTCCTGGGGAGACAGTCAATAAAAGAGACAAATATGAGGGGACCAAATATTTTTACCCCAGATATCCTGTTCAAAGCTAGCAATTTTATATCTGTAAGTGATATTACTGATAAACAGGCATTTGCGAAAACGTTTTTTTTGCCTGGTGAAATGACAGAAATCCTTGCCTTTTTGCCTCCCCTTCTCCCTCAAACATCACTGCCCTCCTTATCTGCTCCCTAAGTTTTCTTTTCTATTGCAGTTTGTGTTTCCTTAAGTGGCTGCTGCTTACCCTTCCACCTTCCTTTCTGCCCTCCATCTGTCTCTCCCTTTCTGTCTACTTTATTCCCTGGTTGGTGGCCCTGGTGTGTGTGGCTGGGCCTTTTTGTGCGGGTCTTTGAAGACAGCTGGGGAAGGGGAGGAGAGAGGGCGGCAACATGCCAATAGCTGTGGGCAGGACAGGATGTTTGAGGCTTTGTTGGCTCGCTCTGATACTCGAGACCAGCATCCAAGCTTCCTCCCCCAGAATTTGGGGATGATAATTAACTTGCTCTCTGGCTTTGTGCAAGTTTTTTCACCCCAGGGCTTCTATTTCTCTCTGTGTAAGATGAATGGGCTATAAGTTCTAGGTCTCCAAGTTTCAAGCTCCAAGCTCTAAAATTCTAGGAAAATAAGCCCCCTAATACTCTGCATGTGGGAATGTAAAGGGTACATTCCATATAAAGGATAATTTGGCAGTAGCCTTCAAAATTGCAAATACCTATACCTGTTGACCCAGGAATTCTACTTCTAAGAATTCATTCTGTGGTTATACTTCCATATGTACAAAATTATATAAATTCACGGCTATACATTGTAGCATTGTTTGTGTATGAAAAGATTGGAAACAGTCTAAATATCAATAAAGAACCAGATAAATTGTATCTTTACAATAGAACATTACATAGACATAAAATAGAATGCAGGTACAATGAAGTATAACAGAGCAATGAATGAACAAAATACTGTTACATGCAGTAGTGTGTTAATATCAAAACAACGTAGAGTAAATGTAGAGCAAAAGAAATCAAGCACAAAAAGAATACACATTGCAAGAATCTATTTAATTAAAGTTCAAAAACAGGAAAAAATAGTGGTTACCCATGGAGGCAAGGCAATGACTTGGAAGGGGTCACAAGTGCATTCTGAGATGTTCGTTATGTTCTCTTTATTGATTTGGGAACTGGTTACACCAGTGTGTTCAGTTTGTGAAAATTTGTGACATGCAGTTTTTTGTATGTATTCTATACACCAATACAAGTTTTAGAAGAACACAGAAAATCTATATGCACTGATATACAACAATCTGATACATATTATTTGAAGAAAATAAGTATAACTAAAACACTTCCATTTGTGTAAAATGGGGAAATACATCTGTATTTGCTTATACATGCATGCAATACTTCTGGAAGAATGCTCAAGAAAATGACAACATTGGTTGTGTGGAAGGAGATTTTCATAGCTGAAAGAGATTTTTACCGTATGTTTGGTTGTACAGTTTTGAATCCAAACCATGTGAATATATTACTTATACAATGAAAAGAAAGCACTCAAATTCTAAAAAGAAAATTAAAAAAAAACTCTGTGAGTCTAGTATTTGGAAAGAAAGAAAATAGGGGAAAAAATACCAAAAGATTATATATCAAAAGTATAACTCAGAACTCAGTGGGGTTATGGAGAACAATTGAATCTTCTAAAATTGGACAGCTAGAACCCTCTGTTTACATTCACAACTTTAGCCATGATTTTAAAATTAGTCATAAGTTGTTTTTTTCATTTAAAACTGTGTTTTTTTAATTGATTAAAAGAGCAAGATAATACATATAATGATTATAACAAATTAGATAATTCAAAGATCTATAAAGAAAAAGATAACTCCTTCCCACCCACACTCTCCTCTCTCAACCCTCGGATGTAACCCACATGATCAGCACAGTAGTGTAAATTCTTCTACCCCTTTCTCTACACTCACATGATACGTATAAAAATGACTAGCAATGTACTAACAAGATCATTCTGCTCTTTATCAATGGAAAAAGTGCATTTTACACTTCAGCAATATACCATGGACATCCCTCTGGGTCAATAAAAATAGGTAACTCATTTTCATCATTGCATAATATTCCATAGTATGGAGACAGTACAATTGATTCATGGATTCCAATACCTATGAATAATCAGGTTGTTCCCAGTTTGTTTGTGTTTGTTTTGCACTACAAACAATACCATAACCATCTGTATTAGTTTCCATTGGCTACTTTAACAAATTACCACAAACTGGGTGGCTTAAAACATTAAATTTTATTCTCTTACAGTTCTGGAGTCCAGAAATCTGAAGTCAAGATGTCCACAGGGCTGGTTCTTTTCAGAGGCTCTGAGGGAGAATCTATTCTATGCCTTTCTTCTAGCTTCTGGCAGCTGCCAGCAATTTTTGGCATTTTTGGTTTGTAGATACATCATTCTCATACCTGCCTCCTTCACATTACCTTCACCTCTGTGTCTCTGTATCTCAAACCTCCCTCTGCCTTTCTCTTATAAGGACGCCTGTCATTGAACTTATGGTCCACCCTAAATCTAGAATGATCTCATTTCAAAATCCTTAACTGAATTAATCTGTAAGGATCCCACTTCCAAATAAGACTATATTCACAGGTTCCAGGTAGACATTATTTTTAGGAGGACCAACATTCAACCCACTATGGCATCCTTGTTATATACTTACGACTGGTAATTTCCATAGTTTTTCTACAGGGCAGAGTTAACCCTTTCACTGTGTTAACTGACTTCAAGTTTTTTTTTTTTCCAAAATGTGTCAAAAAGCCACAAAAAAGTTGATATTTTGACTATTTAATGCATTTAATAATAACATTTTGGGCTGCTTTGTATATAAATGACATTATTTTTATTTTAAATTTTTGTTATGTGGTAATAAATTTACCATTATATTGAATTTTAGCAAAAAATACTCAAAATATACTAAGTAGCATCAATGAGATTTAAGTGTAAATTAGAACCTAATGGCATTGATGACATAAAAATTTTATTACAAAATGTTACACAACATGGCATGCAAGTCACAGGAAAACATATTAAAAAATCTTGTAAATGGAGAAAAGTCCTTGAAACAGTCACACTGAATAACAATTTTACAATAATTACAGTATTTATATTTTTAAGTAAATATGGTTAAGGTGGTACATTTTATTAAAATAAAGTATTACACTAAAGTATAAAAATTTCCTATTGTTATTTATTCTTAAAAAACACAAAAATACAGGAGTTCCCTGATGGTGTAGTGGCTTAAGGCTTCAGTGCTGGTGCTGTCAGTGCTGCGGCCTGGGTTCGATTCCCAGTCAGGGCGCTACCCACATACCAAAAAGCAAAAAAAAAAAAAACCAAAACACACACACACACACACACACACACAAAAATATGGAAAAATGTACATCTGCTTTCTTAAGGTTTTTTTTTTTTTTTTTTTTTGAGCTCATGGGGTAAATTAGAACTCTGCAGTCAGTGAATGGAAATATTCATTTGGATGTATCTCAATTTCACAGCAAAAGGGCTAATGTATTTTTGGTCAATGAGTAAGTATGTATACTTTAAATTTTGATATTTCCAGATTACTCCTAAAAAGTTTGTGGCAATTTACCTTTCCACCATTGATGTATCAGGGCTTGTCTCCACATGTATCATTGATTACTCTTGGTAATGTTTGCCAGTCTAATGAGTGAAAAATGGATTATTGCTTTAATTTCCTTTTCCATGACTATTAGTGAAATAAGCATCTTTTTAATTTGGATTTTATCTTCCATTTAATTGCTTGTATGCTTTGCCCATATTTTTAAAACATTGAGCAATTTGGCTTTAAAAAAAATCTGTTTAAATGCTCATCCTCATTGGCTATCAGGGAAGTGCAGGTCAAGGCCACAGTGAGATGCCACCTCACGCCTGTGAGAGTGGCTATTGTCGACAAGACAGGGAATGGCGAGTGCTGGAGAGGATGTGGAGAAGGAGGAACTCTGGTACACTGCTGGTGGGAGTGCAGACTGGTACGGCCACTGTGGAGGGCAGTGTGGAGGTTCCTCAGAAAATTGGGAATGGAGCTACCATTTGACCCAGCAATCCCCCTTCTGGGGATCTGCCCAAGGAACTTGGAAACCTTTGTCCGCAGAGACTTGTGTACCCCAATGTTCATTGCAGCACTGTTCACAGTGGCCAAAACATGGAAACAACCAAAGGTCCCTGCGACAGATGACTGGATGGGGAGGCTGTGGTGCATGTACACGATGGAATATTGCTCGGCTGTAAGAAAAGATGAAATATTGCCATTTGCAACAAAATGGATGAACCTGGAGATCATCATGCTAAGTGAAATAAGCCAGACAGAAAAAACAAAGAACTGCATGATTTCACTCATATGCGGAATATAAAACTGAAAGCAAAGAAAAAAAGAAATGAACAAACAAATAACCCATGGACACAATCAATAGTTTAAT
>PVJL010000314.1:0-347119 GCA_004026885.1 Lyroderma lyra | reverse complement strand
GAGAAAAAAAAATAAAAATCTGTTTAGAGAAAAGTCTTTTATGTTAGACATACAATGTGTTTCCCATATGTTTTGCATAGTTCTATTTCATCTATTGTTTTTTTATACTTGTCTTATTGTGTACACAAAACTTTCAAAATACTTATGGAGACAAATGTTTTTATTTTTTCTTTAATGATTCTGGGCTTCTTGTGTTGCTTAAGGTTCTTCTTCACTGATATTACTGTGCTTTTAAAAAAAACTTCCTCTAAGTTTTTGACTTGTATATCTTTAATTCTTCTGGAATTTATTTGTATATGGCATGATTCTATTTTTGATTTATTATACAGTCAATTAAACCAAGATCATTTATCAAATAAACTATTCTTTTATCACTGGCTTCTTTGCCACCTTTGCTTTATATTAGGTTCTACTTGTAGATTCAATTACAGACAACTTAACTATTTATTTGCCTGAGTTATTAAAGTAGTAGTTAAGTTACAAACTCTACAATACAGGAGCTTCACAGTAAGTTAAAATTTTGGTTTTTATTAATTGAAATTGGAGTGTGCCACCACTAAGAAAGCAGGCCATGACATTTCCTGGTTGAGGTCAAAGATAATAGGAGATAAGGAATGTGAAACGGGCTGGGTAAACCATAAGACTCTGCAGACAAATGTTGGCTGTTATCGCAAAAACGAACACACAGATAAGGAATCTTGGGCTTGGAAGGCTAGACTTTTGCTTTTATGACCATTAAGAATGCAGGGATTGAAGGGACCTAGTAGTGTTCCCATCCCCAGAACTGAAGCGACAGAGGGAAAGGGAGAAGGCAAAGTACTGCGCGTAGGAATCGAGGAGTGTGTTTCAAATCACAGAACGTAAAATTGAGAAGAGAAGGCCAGCGAGGAGGAGACCCAGGAACAAAAACAGCGGTCTCCCGGGAGGGGTCTGCGAAGGTCGGGACAGGTGGCGGGTATCTCCCGAAGGTGGTCCGCAGGCGTTCTACTCCATCGGTCCTCCGGCTGCAGTAAAGAGTAGTACCGAGTCACTTACTGCCGGGTGGGTAGCCCGAGACGACTAGGCAGCAGTGCCGCCTCTCGCCCTGCCCCGCCTATCTGGTCCCATCCCGTCCCGTCCCGTAGGGCTGCGGCGGCCGTTGCGGGGTCGAGGATTGGCTCGAGCGACGCGCGGGGCGGAGTGAGGGCTGCTGGGAGGCCGGCCGGGGAGGCGCGCGAGCGCGTACGCGCGGGCGCGGCCACGGCGGCGGCGCGCGCGTGCTCCGTCGGTCGGTGCGGTGGCGGAGCAGCGGGCCAAGGGAATGGGTGGCGGGCTGTTGTAGCGCTGCGTGGGACAGGCGGGAGCTGACTGAGAGAGGCAAGATGGGGGCGCCGCAGCTGGACAGTCGTGGAGGGCTGGGTTGCTGACCGCGCACCCGGAGCCGGGAGCTGGCGGCGGCGGAGCGCCGGGCAGGTGAGTGCGGCGGCGCGGGACCCGGATATGCGGCGCGGCTGAGGGGCGGCGCGGTCGCGGCGGCCCGCTGAGGTTCCCCGGCGCGAGCCGGCGGCGCGCTCCTGCCAGCCACAGCCTGTGGCGCCCGGCGTCTTCGATGTCCGCGCCGCGCTTCCTGCAGGCTCGGAGGACGCTTGGCCCGCGGGGGCGCCTTGCTCGGCTGCGGCCCTCCCGGGTTTCTCCTAGGTGAGCGGCGCTTCCCGGCCTCGCGGCAGAGACGCAGCCCGGCACTCCGGGCTCCCGGTGCTTTTGGTCGCGTTCCTTAGGGGCGCGCCTGGGGAGAGGCGGTGTTCTCGCCCCCTGCGTCTGTGCTAACGCCCCCGGAGCTTCCAGACCCTCAGGTGTCTGCGCAGAAGTGTATTTTAGGGGCGGGGATCCTGGACTGTTGGGGTAAGGATCATGTTTTCAAATCCTAGCGCCGCTACTGACCAGCCCTGGGGCCTTGGGCCAGAGTGTCCTGATTTGTTAGTGGGACTAATAATACGTACTTCACAGGGTTGTTGCGAGGTTAAGACCGGACAGTGTGCATGACGGAACAGCAAGTGATCGGGAAATGGTAGGCTATTGGGAGTAACTCTGGTGCAGCATCTTCTGTTACCTTTTGCTAACCCCTGTCTGCCCGTGTACGTTTGGGAGGGGGCACATATTTCCGAACTACCCTGGTGTTGCAATAACCTCCATTGGAGTTGCTTAATATTAGAGTCTGTTGTCTTACAGTAGCCAGAATAGAATCCTGTAGTCTCATTCTAGAATCCTGTAGTAGTCTCTGGCTAAGGTTGCCTTGGAATACTTGACTCAGGTACCGAGCGGGAATTGCTGCTGATAGAAAACCGAGCGAATTTAGGATTCACCTGGAATGGAAGACGGTGGGACGCCTGAACTTGAAGTGCTTTGCTATTTAAATAATCTTAAATGACATTTAAACTCTTGTCACTTGTTACAGAGTATAAACACGAACAATATGTAAACAGACTCTTTTTTTCTGCATTGCTACATCCGAAGGGAGTGACAAGTGCTTTTGTAAACATCATTGTGGGCAGTGTTACTGTCTGGTGAAGTCATCACAATTAAATTAGATGAGTACTTATTTTGAAGCACTGAATGGATGTTTGGAAATATGATTCCTAATTAAATCATCTCAAGCGAGTCAGAATTATCAGCAGTTCATTAATCATTTGGGGATTTTTATGCTATGCTGTAAGATTTTTATGGTAAAAGCAGAACTGTTAACTCATGATAATGTAGCATAGGAGAGGGTGTTTGGGATAAAGATCTTAACCTAGTTTGAGGAGGCAAGTGTGGAACAAAGTAAAACTCTTAAGCTTTAAAACTGGAATTGCATTCACTAAAACAAAAACGACTAAAAATAAACAACTTTATTTTACTTCTCCTGGTTCACATTCTGATGAAGGTCTTCCCCCTTCAGGTTGTTTTTTAGAAGTGTTGAAAATTGAGTTGGGTTTTGATTTATTGCAGTTTCGCACCTCTTGCCTATATTTCCTGCTTAGTGACTCATCCATAAATGCTTTAATCCAACTTGCTTTGTGAATGTGAACAAAATACATAGAAAATAATTAAAAATGAACCTTGTAATTTAACTTATATTCTTCCTTGTAGTCAAATTATGTCCTTTCTAAATGATCTTCCCTTTTATGTACCTTTAGACTGGTGAACCCAACGGTGGGAGCACTGTTAGCCACTGTGGAAAGGCTAGGGGTCAGAAGTCACATCTTGGTTCTAGGCCTGGACAGGGGTCCCGAATATCTGGAGCTTTTGGGATGTCACTCAGTCTTTCTGAGGCTCAGTTTTTTAATTTATGGAATTTGAGTGTGTCACCAGCAAGTTTGGGAGAGTGGTGGTGGACTAGAGAATCATAGAAAATATTCTAGGATATTACACTTTTCCTTCTCATCACTCTTTTTTTTGTTGACTTTTCCTTCTCTTCTTGAATTCAGACATTCTAATGCCTTAGGACTTCCAAGCCTGCCCCTCTATTTTTTTTCTACCCATACTCTCTATGGATGATCCTATCATGCATGTCCTGTGGTTTAAATACTATTTATGTGCTGTTGACTCTCACTTTTTTTTTTTTTTTGAGTGTGGTTCCCTGACCGGGAATTGAGCACTGGGCCGAGGCGGTGAGAGCTCTGAATCCTAGCCACTAGGTCACCAGGGAACCCCCTACTCTCAAATTTTTAACTCCAGTCCTGAACTTCAGTTTTTTTCTACTTGCCAATATGGTTATCTTTACTTCTTTTGTCTATAGGCATCTTAAACTTAACATGTTTAAAGTGAAGCACTTGAGGGAGTTTCCTGATGGTGTAGTGGCTTAAGGCTTCGGCGCTGGCACTGTCAACGCTGTGGCCTGGGTTCGATTCCCAGCCAGGGAACTATCCACATACAGAAAACAAATAAACAAACAAATAAAGTGAAGCACTTGATTTCCATTCTTCAGCCTGTTCCTTCCCTGGTAGCCTTCATTTCAGAACACCCATCTGCCCCCCTCCTTCACCCTGCTGAAGTGAAAAATCTGTTTGCCTCACTGCTTCCCCACCCACACAAATGACCAGTCCTTCAGCAAATTCTGCCAATTTTACCTCCAAAACACATATATCCTGAATATATTTAGTTTGTTTTTATTGCCACCACCCCAGTTATTATTCCTGGGTAGTAGTTTCCTCACTGGTCTCCTTGCCTCTGGTCTTGCTCTCCTACAGTCCATTTTCAAAGAGCAAGCTGAGTGATCTTTACTTACTTTCTTCTAGTAGTTTCTCATTGCAACAGGAAGTAAATTCAGACTCTTTACCTGCATTGTTAGCTAATTGTCTTGCTTAGTTTCTTGTTCATTTGTTCATGGTCTTTTCCCTTCAATATACTATGAGCTCTCTGACGACAGGCAGCCTGTCTGTCTTCCCTGAGATATTATTCTCAGTAGCTAGAACAGTGTCTGGAATGTTTAACTAATGCAGAATGAATGAAAAAGTTATAAAATCTTTTGATTCCATATAACATGTACTAAACACACTTTACCCTTTTTTTGATCCCAGATTTGTGCCAATGAGGAGGTAATCAGAAGACCTAGAGTTATTTTAAACATTTTTATTCCCTCAGTCTTCATTAACCTGCTGTACCTCCTGAAAAGACTAACCATTAAGAAAACAGTTTTGTTCGTTGTGTACTGGATAATTAGTATTTTTGTAAATGAGGAACCAAACAGACTTACCAGCCTTGTTTTGTTCTTTTGAGACATTGAAGTTTGGTGTTGACTGGAGGGGATTGGTTCTAGAATGTGGTGGTTTGTTCTAGTATTGCATACCAAATAGTGTAGGGTAGCAGTTGGAATTTTTACAGAGAGCAGGTGTTTTATTTGAATTACACTATTAAAAAAAAAACTGAGACCCGTCTTCCTGCACCTCCAGCAAACGTGTGCACATTTGTGTATGTGTCCTCTGAACCATTTGATTTGGAGTGATCATAACTTACCATATGTTGGGGATAAATCCCTATCATTTGATTAATTGCTCATTTGGCAGCTTAGTCATGTTGTAGAGAGAGGCAAATAATTTAGGATTCTCCCCCTCCTCTCCCCCGCCTGAGACTGATTCTGTAGCCCTGAAAATGATCTAGCAGGTATGTGAACAAAGATGGGTGTGGAAAAATTAGAAGTGTTTAATTCCATTGTCGAAGTTGAAATACAGGACAATTATACATTGGAGGAGGAAATCCTAGACTTGAAGAACAACACAACTGAACATGTAATAGATGAGAAGAAGAAAGGTAAGGGGAAATATAAATTTTCATGCTTCTGTGAGACAACTTCTCGTCTCATTTTTCTCATCTCTCCTGTACCCATCCCTCCCAATTTTGACACTTGGATTTTTTTCTCCCTCTGCTTCCTCTCCATTCCCTCATTTTGAATGGGCTGTTTTTCTAAGGAGTATCTATGAACCTACAGTACAGTTAATTCAGTGTCATCTAGAATACCCTTGTGAGAGGAAACTTTCTTGAAGAGGCCTTTCTGCTTTCTGCTTTCTCATATAATTAAGGTCTGCTTTTCTGGATTTTCCAGCCATTGGGTCCACCTTTTCCTTTTAGAGTGACTTGAAACTGGTGCACTTCCTTTCTGAGTCGTTCTCCCATATATTCCATGGTAGGTAGCCTTTATGTTATCTCCAAGTTAAATAATTCTGAGTTAGAAGCTTCTAGTTGAGAGACAGAAAATGAAATGCTCTAGATGTGTGATTGGGTATATAGAGTGTGTTAGCTACAGTTGTTCTGATAAGCAGATTGCCTGTTTTTAACTTACACCTTTGTTTTTTTGAATCAATAGACTTATTTTTTTAGAGGACTAAACAGATTTTAATAAAAAATTCTAATTGGGGAGTGACATTGAATTTAAAAAATTTTACAGACAGTAAAACTAACATGTCCATAGATTCTTGTAACTACCATAGCTAACCTTATACCGAACAGTTCTAGCACCCCAAAGAATTCCCCTGTGTTACCCTTTTGTATTCCCCCCCTAAATTTTTTTTTTTTCCTTTTCTTTTTGGTATGTGGGTAGCTCCCTGGCTGGGAATCGAACCCAGGCCGCAGCGCTGACAGCACCAGCGCCGAAGCCTTAAGCCACTACACCATCAGGGAACTCCCTCCCCCGCTCATTTTTAACACTTGGACTTAATTTTTTTTTTTCTTAATACATGGGTAGTTCCCTGGCTGGGAATGGAACCCAGGCCGCAACGTTGACAGCGCCGAAGCCTAGTCACTACACCACCAGGGAACTCCAGGACTTACTTATTTTTTAAAGAAAATTTCTCATGGGTAGAACGTGTCAGAACTGGAATGAGTGGATAATTGATCAACCAATTGTTCGGTTTTAGAAATATGAGTTAGGGAACTCCAGTCTTCAATAAAATGAGTTTACATGCAATAAAGTAATTAACCTTGTAGATGGAGGAATGTTTATAAAGGCTATAAATTAAAAAAAAAAAATTGAATGACTTTTGGAATCTGTCAAGTGAGACAATCCCATTATGTCAAGTTATAATAGGGACCATTCAACAAAGAAATTGGGGGCTAAGTCTATGATAAAGTCCTAACAAACATCATCACATATCCTCTCATCCGGCTTTAATAAACCCAGAATCCCCATTTACGCTGTGGGCAGGGTAGAGACTAATTTTGCACAGGGTCACGTTATGAACGCTCAGCTTTCCCCTGGTCTCCCTCTAGCATGGTCACTTACTGCTAGCCCATCCATTTTTATTCCAGCAGGTTAAGACTTGTTTTAGGTGTTCACCTTTCCTAGGGATTGAGGGGAGGCTATGTTACCTGTACAGATATAGTCTATTGCAAATGTAGCTTTCCATTATCCTACAAACTTGGTTCCAGGCTAAAGCAGTTAATAATCTAGAAATTCCATCATGTCCTTAGAAAAATTCACAAATCTTTCCCCTGAGTCCTGGCTCCAGGATTTATCTATCTTTCCTCCACCTCTTCACCAAGAATGTGTATCTCCTATTTCCTTGAATATTTAAAGCAGGTTACCTAGGGTTATCATCAGTTGACCCTTTAACTGGGAGTATTTAGTACTGAAATAAAAAATTTTAATCTGGACAGTCCCTTATATCCTGGTATTATTGCTAGAGCTAGGTCTGCAGCTCAGAATCCCCTTAGTTCAAACTCAGAAGAGACTGCTGCTCCATTACTGACCCTGCAGCTTGTTGTCCCATGTTGCTCCAGCTACTTGGGAGACCACCAGGCAAATGTACATTTTACCTCCAGGGGAAATTTGATCCTGATTAACCATGCCTTCAGGAGGAGGATTATGTGGATTAAAAGAAATCTATGGGTAATCCAGGAGCTTTATTTAAACTTCTGTTTATCCACATTCCTGACCATAGTTTTTCCTTGCATTTCTAATAACTAATTTATAATATTTACTAATTTCCTATCTATTTTATACTGCCATTTAGAAGTAATGGCAGTTGTGAAGTAGAGAAAAGATGGGAGGGGTCAAGGGAGTTAGATAATCATCAGGCATTGCCCCACATAATTTGGTGTTGACTGGATGGTTTAACCACAGTGCTTACTAGACCTTGAAGACGTGAATTCCATGAATTCCTTACCTGCTGAGCTACTGGAAAAGGTTTGAGGTGACTGTCAACAAGAACAACAAACTCCATTTTGAGACAATTGCACTTTACTAGCTTAATGATTGAGCTTTTGTGATTTAAATAAGATTTCAGATTGTCAGAATTTTAAGTTTAATGCAATTTGAACTTTGCTGTAATGCTTATTTAATAATTTAACTTAATGATTTTCATTGGAATTAAACTGAAGACCTGATAGTTCATAGAGATGCCACTAATTACTACCTCTGACAAATTACATGTAGTTACATAGTAATTAATTTTTATTGAATAGTTGAAATATGGTCATTTAAAATTGTTTACTCTTGAACTACTAATTTAGTGTAGGTCTTGTGTTGGTGTTAACTGCCATTGAGTAGGTTCTGACTTCTGGAGACCCTGTGAGTGAGTGACGTCCACAGTGTCCTGTCCTCAACACCCCTGCCCAGCTCCTGTAGACTCATGCCTTTGGCTTCTTTTATGGAGTCAGTCCTCTCATATTTGGTCTTCTTCCTTTCCTGTTGCTTTCTGTTTTCTCCCCACATTATCATCTTTTCCAAAGAACCCTGCTTTCTCATGATGTGCCTGAGTAGAACAGCTTCAGTTTTGTCATTTTTGCTTTCAGTGATGTTTCAGGCTTAATTTGCTCTAGGACTCATTTGTTCATCTTTCTGGGAGTCAAGGGTATCTGTAGAGCTTTCCTCCAACACCGAGATCTTGCATTTAGGTACAATTAAAAATCAATGTGGGAGTTCCCTGGTGGTGTAGTGGCTTAGGGCTTTGGCACTGTCAGCGCTGCGGCCTGGGTTCAGTTTCCGGCCAGGGAACTACCCACATACAAAAAAAAAAAAAAAAAAAAAAAAAATCAATGTGTTCCTCTAGCTCAGTGATTCCCAACCTTTTTCTAATTGTGTACCCCCTTTAAACCCATTTCTGTAAATTGTACCCCTTGTTTTTAAAACAGCTGTTTTTAAATATACTTTTGTTCAGTGCCCATCTTAATGTAAAATAGTGGAAATGAGATAATAAGTTAGGAAAGAAAAATTACACTAAAAGGAAAAAACAGATTTAATTTTACAATATTTGTAACAGTTAAATATTGCTAATGATGAAAAAATATTTAGCAAACTTAATTTATTAATAATAATTTTTATTTGTTATCTGAAAAGTCTGTAATAATTGTTATGCAGATCACTAGCCAGTTGAAATATTGTTAGTGAAATCTTTGAACTTGCTTTGATGCATTTAGTTTCTTGAAATCAGGCTTAAAAGATGCAAGATAGTCTTGAACCTGGACTTGCATTAAGTGGTACTTATTTTTTTTATGAAGGTGTAAGAAGAAAAAGCTCTCTCTGCTAGTTCAGTATTAGCAAATAGCAAGAGGTATTTGAGTGCCTTTTCACTGAGCTTTCCTCACTGAACGTAAAAAGATGTTTTCTTTTAAAATCAGAATTTAAAAAAGTATCATTTGAAAGTTTGATTAACTTTTCTTTTTCATTGATTGATAGTTTAGCTTCTTGGAAGAATTCTTCATTGAAAGGATCTGCAATCCAGTTTTCTTTTCCACGTTGAGGGAAGTACTTATAAAAGGACACTTTAAGACCTTCCAAATGACTTACAGTATTCTCTTTCATGTTTTGAAATATGTGCAAGTCATTCTTAGATAAGAAGTTGTATAGAGTTTCAAAAACTTAAGGTTGATCTCTGTACATGCTTTCCAAAAGTCTAGTTTTTTAATCATTGACTCAGCTTTGTTGGTTACTTTGAATATAGTGATTGAGCTGTTTTGAAGTCCCAAGTTGAGTTTGTTTATTTTTAGAAAAATATCTGATAAATATGCAAGACTTCAAAGCCAATTACTGTCCTGAAACTTTGGAACCAAAGGGTAACAATGATGTTCAAAAAATACTTGGACTTCATGTCTAAGTTCAAACATCCCTGTAAGTACTTTGCCATGAGATAGCTACCTTACCTCTGTAAGCAAAAGGAATATGCTGCAAATGCTGTTTATTTCTTAACACAGAACTTTAAACAATCTGGAATTTTGTGGTTGTGACTTAATGAGGCTCAAGAACAGTTTTCAGTTCACTAGGAAGAGGTTTGGATGTCAGTCAGACTTTGTCTGTGAAAGCAGCAGTAGACTCCACGTTATGTGGGGAGCTACTTTAATTTGGATGCATAGGCCTGTAAAACAACCTGACATAGGCTTCCCTCCTTCAGTGCATAGACCACAACAGTTCTGCCAACTAATGTCCATTTCAATGAAATAACCATTGATTGCATTAAAAATATCTTTGCCTGTGTACCCTCTGTCAGTGGGTAACAAAGCAACAGGTTTTCCTCAATTTTCTTTCCTACCAAGTACCTCGTGATGACGAGCAAAATGGATAAATCAGCTTTCATCGACCTAGATGGAAAAGAATTTACAATAGTATATGTGCTGCTGAAGCAAGCACAAGAATTTATTTTTTTCTAATTCTATCTACTATTACAGCTTCAACATTGTCAGACATTTCCTGAATTCGTAGAGATGTATTGTTGGAAGAAGAGATAATATTGATTTTGCAAACATGTTCTTCCCCAAACATGCAAAAAATGGTATCCTTAAAACAAGGCAATATTAAATCTTAGGCTGTGTTGTGGTTTTTACATTTAGCTGTGTGATAAGCAGTACGGTATGAAGCCTCAACTGCATTCTCATTGTCTTTCTTTCTTGATATCATATATGAAGTAACACTTGGATGTTTTCTAAGTGCTGAAAATAATGTATTTCTTTGTTTTTATACATAGGATGTTTAGTTTCTAAATGTTGCGTGAGTAGAGAAGGTTTCATTCAACTGTTGGATAACATTAATATTTCCCCACACACAACACACAAAGGCATAGGAGAGTCGCCATCCCCTATAAATGAAAACCTATACTTAATTTATTCTTCAGAGTATTTCCTTTTCTTCTGTGTAGTATCTGAGTCACGCACTTGTTTACTATCAGTGTTAATGTACTTGTAGCTGCGGACAGTATCTCAAGTGTTGAGAAATACTTGGCGACAGGTTATAATCCACATCGTTTTGGTTTATTAACTGTTCCTGTTTTCAACCATTGATCCATAACTGACATGCTTAAAAATCACTGATAATAATAACTGAAACTATGTTAAACATTTAAAAAATTATTTGAAAAGAATCATGATTAAAGCCAACACACTTACTTTTATTCATTTAATAAACTGATCCAACAGTCTGGCTACAGATTTATTTATATGTTTGGGGATGTTCTAGAAACATGGCAAGTAGGTTCTTCTGAAACTGCATAAAGATTGGTAGAAAAGGGGTTTGGGGGAAGGGTTCATAGCCACTCCCTCACCAATCATATTTGCTAATGTAATCAAAATTTGAAGTGTCTCCATTAACGGTGATTCAAACTTAACATTTATGGTTCCATAATAATGTTTTGCATTTTTTTACTTTACTTGTTTTTTCGCCATTTCTGATTATTTTTCATTTACCCTTGAATGGCCCAGCACATACCCCGGGGGTATGTGTACCACTGGTGGTTTGGGAACTGATGGACAACAGTGACCCAGATGATATACAGAAAACCTCTTTTTTTTTTTTTTTTTTTTTTTTTTTTTTTTTTTTTTTTTTTTTTTTTTTTTTTTTTTTTTTTTTTTTTTTTTTTAAAGGGGTGAAACAAAAAGATAGTTTATTGAGGGGAAAGTACACTCCAGAGAGGTAGGAGCCGGCTCGAGCAGGAAAATGGCTCAGGAGCCTACAGAAAACCTCTTAAAAGAGGTAACTTTCTTTTTTTTTTAAGAGGTAACTTTTGAGGTAAGACTTGAGTTTAGAAGGTGGCAGATGACCTGGGTCAGAACATAGCAAGTTGAAAGAAAAGCAAGTATAAAAGCCCTGATATAGGAACGAAGTATGTGAGGAACAGAAAGCAAAACTGAGGAACAGAAAGAGCAAAACTGGTAGGGCCAGAGATTAGTGAATGAGGAAGAGTGTGGAAGATGAGCTCAGTGGTAGATAGATACCAGATCACGTAGGGTCTTTGTAATTCATAGTTGCAACTCAAGGTTACAGTGGGAAGCTTTTGGAAGGGTTTTTTTTGTTGGTATGTGGGTAGCTCCCTGGCTGGGAATCGAACCCAGGCCGCAGCGCTGACAGCACCAGCACCGAAGCCTTAAGCCACTACACCATCAGGGAACTCCTGGAAGGTTTTTAAGCAGGGGATTGAAGTGATGTAATTTCTGCTCCATGGGGTACATTCTAGTTACTCTGGCACAGGTGAATTGTAGAGAGGCTAGAGATTGGAGCAAAGCAGCCAAGAAATGCTGATAATGGTTTAGTGTGGCTGCATCAGGATCAATGGGAATGTTAGGGAATGTTAGGTGACTTTGGTATGTTTTGGAGGTAGAGTCAGTTTTCTGCCTTTGTTTTTGGCTTTGATGGTGTTTGAGGGGGAACAGAACAAGAGGATATCAATAGTTTATATTGTAGTATTGTAAAAATACTGGAAACGATCTAAATAACCATAAACATTGGTATTTCCACACAATGGAATACAGTGAAGATGTTAAAAAAAGAATGAGGAAAAAACAAGAATGAGGAAGAGCTCTATGAACTGAGATAAAGTAATTTCTAGACATATTGTTAATGAAAAACAGAGTAAAAAAATATCTACAGTTATTGCTACCTACAAAGGTAGGAAAACAAGGGAAACAAGAATATAGATGTATTTGCACATTTGTTGAAAAATAAATACAGGATAAGCCAGAAACTAATGAGATTGGTTGCCTATAGGATTTGGGTGGGTACAGTGTGGAAAGAATGAAGGAGATGGGAATGGAGTAGGAATGGAGCGAGGGATGTGTTTCTGCGTACAATAGACTCTCTGTTAACCGAAACTCAAGCAACCGGCAAAATCTCAAGCAACTGGCAAAAAAATTTTGTGGGTTGCCTGAGAGTACCGGTTGCTTGAGAGCATCAGTTGCTTGAGTTTCAGTTAACAGTCTGTTTACATTTATCTAACACCTGCTAATCCCAATGGGTGCTGGGTAACTGAGCATTTACTGTTTATCTTTTTGTATAGATCTGACTTTAAGAACCATATTAGTATCTTACTAATCAAAAATGAATATGGGGGGCTACCAAAAAAAACCCCAGAATTTATTTATAAAAAAAGTGTACTTATTCTTACTGCTTAAACTTCAGTCACCTTCGAAGTATGCTCTGTTTGATGCAATACACCTATGGAGATGTTTTTTTCACTGCTCAAAACGGTTTTTCAACTCATTGATTTTGTTGCCTTTTAGTGCTTCTACCATTTTTGTTCCACCATTTCTCCACATCAGCAAACCATTTCTCCTTGAGGACTTTTTTCATCCAGGGAAATCGAAAGTCACTCAGGGATGAGATCAGGTGAATAGGGAGGGTGGGCTACGGGGCCATTCCCTTTTTGGTCAAAAACTGCTAAATACTTACCATGGTGTTGGCAGATGTGTTGTCATGCAGTTCTGTCATGAAATAGGCAAGTGCATTGAATGAGTCTCTAAAAAGTTTTCACTGAATCCCAGTGCAGATTCTCACAGGACCACCAGCTGGTACATGGATGCAGATGGTCCTAGAACACTTCGTCTAGTGAGGGAAGCCTGTGTTATAAGGGGCTACTGTCCAGAAGATAATTCCGTTTTTTTTGGGGGGGTACCCCTTTGTACATAAAATCTATCAGCATGGGAAGAAAAAAACCCAAGTGAAATACAGACAAATGAACTTAAGTGGGTTTCTAGTGAAAAACAAATTGAAAGGGGGAATAAAAAAACTAAACCTTAACTACACAGAATTTTTACTGTAAACCCCAGGCTAAACAAAAAGTATATAAACAAATACCAAACTGTAGTTAGTATAATTGTCTTTCATACTGGATTGAGTTAGGAATTTTATACCTGCTTTGTGTGAATTTTAAGATTGAGCAAGTTTTCCAGTGTGTTGAAGGTAATGAGAGTTAGGTTTATCATTGTGATAATGAGAGTTATAAATATGGCTTGAATGTACATTGTAGTTTTGGATTGGAATCTGAGATAGTGTGAATTCTTGGTCTTTTTAGATAGATAGACATGGAAATAAATGTAGATGTTTGTATACATGGGTCAGCAGGATACATGCATATATTTCCTAGTTCTGTCTACTCTTCATTACCATTCTCTGATAGAAAATAGAAAGCTGCTGAATTCCTGGATTTTCAAGAGAGGGTCAGGGTTAACTAGAGGCATCCTAAGTTTGCTTTTCTCCTTGGTTCTCAGTTTCTACAGTATTTGATAAAGTTTGCAAACCTGTTCTGAATTACAAACACGTGCCATACATTTCTTGGGTATATGTGAGTAGTTGATGATTCTGTTCTCTGCTTCCTCTTCCTCAGGCCACTTGGGACAGCACATGTGGGAAAGCCCATACTAGTGTTTGAGACACTATTGGGAAAAAAATCTTTTCCCTATAACCTTGTTTACTTTCTTAGGAGGTGTTATGTATCCGTAGGTTAAGAATCATCATGTCTCATAATTTCTCTAAAAATGAAAAGTGAACAAAAGGTCATACAATTTAGCACTCTGATATTTTTTCTTTACCTTTTAATAGACATACATTTTACATAGTTTTATTCAACACTTCTGAAATGATTGAGATATGTTCTTGATATTTTCAATTTTATGTATGAAAACTATACATCTAAGATATTGATGTATTTAACTAGAAAAAGGATTGGAGGTGCTGTTTCCTTCAAAACAGGGACTGCATGAAGTCCCTTGGGGTTAAACAGAACATTAAGTGGGATTTCAGCCACACTCACAATTTGTTTAGATGTATAGTTTCTTTAATTCAGCGAACATTTTTTATTACCTACCATATTCAAAGTTGCTTTGCTTAGATTACAAATATTGAATATGAGTTTATCTTTCTCCTGAGCGTTCTATAGAGATAAGTAAACTAATATTTATAATGCACTGTAATAAGTCAGATACATACAAGTCAGAGGAGGATCGCATGGGAGTGTGTCTTGTGCAAAATGTGGGATCAGAGAGGGCCCTAGAGAAAATAACAGGAGCTTGCCTGGTGGACAGAATGCTGGAATGAGCAGCATCTGCACAGGCACCACAAGTTTAGACACATACTCTCATACTTAGTCTTGGCGTTAGCAGAATTTAGTCAGATAGTGTTTCATATTTTAGTTAAATGAAAGATAGATGATACAATTTACTATTGAGGACCTTTACTATTGGTCACCTTCGAAGTACTCCCCTTGGGAAGCTGTGCACTGACACCAGCATCTAGTCTACCCTTCAGAGCAGTTTTGGAATTCTTTCTGGAATGTCTGTCAGAGCTGTCATTGTATGACCCTTGATGTCCTGAATGTCATCAAAATATCTTCCTTTCAATATTTCTTTTATCTTGGGTAAAGAAACAAATCATTGGGGGCCACGTCAGGTGAATAGGGAGGGGGTTCCAATATAGTCATTTGTATACTGGGTAAAAACTCCCTCACAGACAGCTACCTCACTGATTTTAGCCTTCAGCTACGCTGTTCCTATTCAACCCATTCTTCCCAGGCAACTATTTCTTAGTCTCCTATGTATCCTTCTAGAGTTTCTTTATATAAATAAAGAAAATAAAAATATAAATTTTTATTTTTGTCTTAACCCAAAAAGCCCACCAGTGCCAAAGGTAGAATATTATAATATTATGCTGCTGTTTTGTGTATTAGTCTTCTCACCCTTTATATACATTTTGTTTTTTACTTAACAGTGGAGATCTTCACAGAAGATCTTTTCATAGAATATATAGGGTTGTTTTTTTTTAACTTGTATGGTTTCCCTTTGGGTAATTTATTTAACCAGTCCTCTATTGGTAAACATTTGGGTTTTGTTTCCAATTTTATGCTACTGTAACAGTGTTGCAGTGAGTTACCTGGTACATATGTCATTTTGCCCATATGCAAGTTTAAAATTATGAAATAAATTCAGATGTGATATTACGAATCAAAGGATATCTGTCTGTCTGTCTGTCTGTCTAGCTAACTAGCTTTATAACTTTGGTGGATATTGCCAAATTGCCCTGCTGTTTGGATCCAGGCTCTTCCACTGATAATAAGGGATAATGTGTATTTCTCCTTCCCTAGCTTTATTGAAATTTAATTGACATATAACACTGTGTAAGTTTAAAATGTAGGATGTGGTGATTTTTGATACATGTATATATTGTAAAATCTTTACAACAAACAGTAAGGTTAGTTATGTCCTTCACGTAATTTATAAAATTACCATTTTGTTGTTGTTATGATGGGTAATGTGTATGAGGTTTGACAGTTAAGTACACAAACTCATCCTAGAAAAAGTGCTGCATACTTCATTGCTGAATATCAATACGGTCACCTTTGAAGTACTCCTGTTGGGAAGCTGTGCACGGACGCCAGCACCGAGTCCACCCTTCAAAGCAGTTTTGGAATTCTTTCTGGAATGGCTATCAGAGCTGTCATTGTATTACACTTGATGTCCTGAATGTCATCAAGATACCTTCTTTTCAGGGAGTTCCCTGGTGGTGTAGCGGCTTAAGGCTTCGGTGCTGTCAGTGCTGCAGCCTGGGTTCGATTCCCAGCCAGGGAGCTACCCACATTAAAAAAAAAAAAAATCTTCCTTTCAATATTTCTTTTATCTTGGGTAAAGAAACAAATCATTGGGTGCCACGACAGGTGAATAGGGAGGGTGTTCCAATATAGTCATTTGTGTGCTGGGTAAAAACTCCCTCACAGACAGTGCCATGGGAGCTGGTGCATTGTTGTGATGCAAGAGCCATGAGTTCTTGGTGAAAAGTTTATGTTGTTTTCGTCTTTTTCATGCAGCCTTTTCAACCCTTCTAAATAGTAAGCTTGGTTGACTATTTGTCTACTTGGTACAAATTCAGAATGAACAATCCCTCTGATACCAAAAAAGGTTAGCAACATTGTTTTGACTCAATTTGGATTGATGTAACTTTTTTTTGGTCTCGGAGAATTGGCTGACTTCCATTGTGTATTTTGACGCTTTGTTTCAGGGTCGTACTGGTACACCCATGTTTCGTTACCAGTGATAGATAACATGGCCCAAAATTCATCTTAGCTCTCCCAAAGGTCTTGGCAACCTTCAACTCTCCTTTGCATTTGTTCATTGGTGAGCTCCTTCGGGACCATTTTTGCACACATCTTTCTTTCTTATGCCAAGATTTTCAGCTGAGATTTTCCTGTTTCTCTGTCAGTGTTTACTTGGTCTGCTATGCTTCTCACAGTCAGCCAATGATTTTGATGCACAATTTGATGAATTTTTGCAATGTTTCCATTAGTTCTGCTTGTTACTGGCCACCCTGATCTCTCTTCATCAGTGATTCTCTCCCCTCAGAAAAATATTTCATCATTTCAGCAACATAGCTTCACACAGCAAAAATATATTTCAGCAACATAGCTTCACATAGCTTAATAAGGTGGACAATGCTATATTTTCATTCTTATGATATATAAAAGAGTAGTTCTCATTATTTGTGCATGTTTGTGTGTTTGAGGCACACTTGTATGTTTTTCATTTTTGAGGGATTTGGAAATTATTTTTGTTGCTGAAATATATTTTTGTAATTCAGATACACATGTCTAAAGTAATTTTAAAAATCTTTGTCTATGGTATTTGAATCCTTTTTCTGGATTATTTGCATTTGTAATATGTATTAGATTCCTGTGGTTCAGAAATAAAACGTATAAATAGAGTCTCCCACCCCTATTCCCAACTACCCAAATCATACCTGCCCCAACCTCCTAACATCTTACTCGCTCTGCCAGAATACTGGTATTACTAGTTTCTTGTGTAATCTTTCGATGTCTCATACACATAAGCAAATATTAATAAAGATTTTTATTTCTTTATATCTTTATCCCTCTGCCAAAAGCAGATTAGAGCAACTGTCCTGTACTTCATATTTTTTGCATAATACCTTGCATATTTTTATATATCAGTTGATTTTCATAAAGCTCTAAGATATTTATCTTCATTGCAATATAGTATTTCATTGTGATACTATACCATAATTTATCTATTCTGTTGTTGGTTTACAGTTTTGGCTATTCTGCTGTGAACATTTTAGTATAATAAATATATATTTTTGAAATGTGTATACATTTCTTTTGGATGTATATGTAGGGTAGCATTTCTGTGTCATAAGGTATGTGAATTTCCATTGTTCCATATCCTTGGCAAGCCTGGATATTGTTAGTTTTTAAAATTTTTTATTACTCTTGTGGGTACACAGTGGTATCTTATTATGGTTTTTTCTTTTATTTTCTGGAGCACTAATGAGATTGCCCATTTTTTTTCCTGTGATAATTGGCTATATTGGTTTTTGAAAAATATTTAAAAGAAAAAGTAAGGCTATATAATCTCCATTTGTTAAAAACAAAAAACCAGATAGATTGACAAACTCATGCACTAACAGTCTTAATGTGGTTATATCTTGGATAAAAGGTGTATCAAAGCATATTTTTGACTTTTAATTGCATTTTATAAAAATTAATGGTGGTGTAGATACTACTTCCTTTGCTATAGGGCTAGGCCTTTGTGGGAATGTGAGGAGTACTCTGGTTTCACTAGGAGGGAGAGAAGTGAGCATCTCTATCATGAAGTGATTTTGGAATTTAGATGGTTTGGCTTGCTTATTTGTGGGTGGAGGATGGGAGGTTGCAATGATTGTTGGTTATTTTAATAGAGTAGTTTAGCCAGCTCTTGAATTACAATATAAATTGCATGATTGAGGCATAGTGGGGGTTTTTTGTTTGCTTTGTCTTGTTTTTGTAGAAAAGTACTTTTACATAAACTTGGACCAAAGATAGAACTTATTGTAGGGGTTTGGTTTGGTCATGGACCATTCTCAGTGCTTGGGTGAACCTTTGAAATTACCCTGGTCAAGTTTAATGGATATTGTTTGTCCAGAACTTTTTCCTTCTAGTAAACTTTGTTTCTTTTCACAATGAAGTTGTATGAGTGGGTCTTCTTCATGTGTAAGGTCATTAATAACATTGTTTATACCTAAAGCATTATTGGGAATTTTAAAAATAAATATGTTTGAATTCTGTGTTTGATGAAATCAATAATTTTGTTGACTGTCCAAGAATGTAAGCAATACACTTACATTCATTATTAGCTGATATTGTGTCAAATGGGTTTTTTTTTTTGGTGTAATTGAAGCATATCCTTTATTTATTCCTTTTTAAAATAGACATTATTTTTTAGAGCATTTTTTAGGTCACAGCAAAATTGAGCAGGAAGTACGAAGAGTACTATATATCCCTGCCCCTTCCCCCCTCCCCCTCTGTCAACACCCTACACCAGCAGATTGGTTGTTTTTGAGTTGCTGGTTCCCTTACTTTTGGGAAAGTAAGCAGTTTAATATATTTTGACATTTTTAAAGTATTTGTTTTCTAACATTTCTCTCACTTTATTGTTTTGTTTTTTGTTTTTTTTCTTGTTGTTGTGGTTTTTTTTTTTTTTTTTTTTTTTTTTTTTTTTTTTTTTTTTTTTTTTTTTTTTTTTTTTTTTTTTTTTTTTTTTTTTTTTTTTGGTTTTTTTTTTTTTTTTATGGGTAGTTTTGGGAATCGAACCCAGGCTGCAGCGTTGACAGTGCCCAAAGCCTGGCCACTACACCACCAGGGAACTCCCTTCTCTCACTTTAAAAAGAGTATTATTGACCTTATTTCAAAAACAAAGAAACCAAGACTAGAATTAAATTACTTGCTTCCTAGCTGAATTTTATTTTAAAAGTACAAAATGAAAAAGATCTGCAACCTTAATAGCAACAATTATGCTCTTTTTTGATTCTTACTAATTTTATGTACTAATTTTATGAAACTTGAAGATTTTTCAGCCTTTCTCCCTTCCTTTAAATGTAAAATATGCTAACCAGATGCTTGAAATTTTTAATTAAAATTTCTGACTTGGAGTACTGCTGACAAATGTAAATAATTCCAAACTTGGTATATGCCACAAGCTTCAATCCAGAAATAAATGATACTGATTAGGATGCTGCTATCATAAATGTCATGAAGTCCTGTAAAATGTTATTAGTGAAGAATAAAATATAATGGCTGAGAGGAGAAGACTGAGCTCACTGATTCTTGGAAAGCATGCACCAATGGTTTAGGGCTCAGATGGAAAGGCAAAGTCATAAAACTTTATGAAGATCACAGGATTTTCTCAGCAAGACGTAATAGGCACCTAAAAATATGATATTGTAAACCACATTAAAATTAATGTTTATTTAAAGACACTATAAAGAAAACAAAAAGGTAAACCACAAACTTGGAAAAAAATAATTGTAGTACATATATAGAATTAGTGTCCTGAATGGGGCTGCCTTCATTGATGTATAGCCTGTGCAGTAACACAAACCCCACATTTATTTTAATGCTTAGTTGTCACTATCTTGAAATTATTAATTTTTGAATAGGTGGCCCTGCTTTTTTATTGTAAGTAGTTAAATGGCATTTAAGTAATAAAAAATTTTTATTTTTAATTTAGCCCATTTAAGCATTTATACCTTTTATCTTCACCCTTTTTTTGTAGTGTATCTTCTAATCTGAAAAAGTCTTCCATGAAAACTTCACTTTTAAAAAATAAGTAATGTCACCTGTTTTCCTGAAAGACTGAAATGGGGGCTACCGTTTTGAGGTAAGTACCCAGTTTTGTATCTTTGATTACTTGCGTTATTTTTCCAGAAGGTAAATATGTAAGGAAAATGTGAATATTGGTTAGATTCTAAATTTTTTAGTTTATCTGGGGTGGATGGAGGGAGGATCCTAGGCTTTAAGACGGTTTCTATTTATAATAGGGTTGTGTTTACCACAGTTACCAGAACTTCATGAGCAAAAGGAGGTAGCGTTGAAAGCTTTTTAGAGAGGTTAATTGAAAACTGAAAAAGCTTATTTGAATTTGGCAGTAAGGAAATTATTGCTGTTTCAGGACAATGTTTGTGGCTGAAAATAAGCTTACAATGGAGTAAAAAATGAAGAAGTGATAAAGTGAATATTTCAGCTCCTAATTTATTGATTAAACCAATATATGGTATGTCCTTAGGATGCTGCAATAATTTCCCTAAGCACTGGAATTGTAGTTAGTGTTACCATTTATCCTGGTTTAAGGCTCTTGTATAGATCAGTTAATGCCCAACTATTCTTTTCCAACTTTGAGACATAATACTGTATCATTATTCAACTATTTTTAATGCCCTCTTTTACTCTCAAGTCCTCTGGTTTGGATAAGTAACATGACCCATCATAGTTACCCTGTTAACAAGGACTGACATTCCCTGCCTGAGGTTATGTTGCTCACTAGCTTGAACTTTAGTCTAGCAGGCTAGTTAGGTTCTTAACAAGTAGTCATGAAATTAATGGGCTAATTACAGCATTGATAGTGCTAAAGGAGTGAAATCATGAATACAGGAGTGAGTGGTGGGGATGGAAGTCCTGAGTTCATTTTGCAAGGTAGATTTCCTCCATAGGTTTGGCAAGGAATATGAAAGAATGAAATCATATAAATGAACCCAAGATTTTGAGTTTCAGTGATTGGAAGTATAATGGTACTGTGAACAAAAGTAAGGAAACCGTGAAGAAAGACTGGTATTAGTGGGTGAAAGGCTGGGACTGTATCACAGTGAATTCTGTTAGGTACATTTTGACTTTGGAGATAACAGGTAGAACTTCCCAGTCAAATCTCCTTAAATGTGGAAACACGAGACAAATTTAGGAAAAAATAATTTTGGGCCTGAAGATACAGAACTTGAAGTAATTTACATATGGTTTAAGCTGTGGAAGTAGTAACATTTCCAGTATCCTAGCAGAGAGCAGAGAGAAAAAGATAAAGCACTGAACTTTAGGAAATGCGTACTGTAAACGAGTGGCTGTTGTTAAAAACAGTAAAGAAAAATAAGAAGAAAGGTGTGAAGGAAATCAGAATCATGCAGTGTTTCTCTTTAAAGCACAGTAAAGAATTTTAAGGAGTCTTTTCAGAAGGATGAGATGCTATAGAAAGATTAGGGTTTTAATACCCTAGAAGGGGGGTCATTGAATTTAATTATTAAGAGGTTATCAATAATTGAGAGAACAGATTGAGTAGACCAGGGTTAATTGTAAGAGGGTAAGTATTACTAAATGGTTTTACAAAATATACAACAGAAAGAATAAAATAGAATGTTTTTCAATGAGGTTGTGCATGAAGTCAAGCAGTTGATCATTTTGAGAAATTAGCCACATAGGAAAGGTATTTTATTAGCATTAGCACCTAGTATATTTTAGGTAAAAGGAAGTGATCCATTAGAGTAGTTTAAACCTGCAGAGTAGTTTAAATATTAGAGTGATTAATTGCCCAGAGGAGGTAAGACAGTTGGAGTTCAAGGATATTGAGTCCATGCTTTTAATTCTTTTGGATATATACCCAGAAGTGGAATTACTGGATCATAGGGTAATTCTATGTTTAAATTTTTGAGAAACTGCCGTACTCTTTTCCACAGCGGTTGTAATATTTTACATTCCCATTGGTAATACACAATGGTTACAATTTCTCCATATCTTTGCCTGAACTTGGTTTATAGTATTCCTTTGGTTTTGGGCTGTAGAATGTTTTAAGTGTATTTGTTTCCTTAAGAGAATGTTTATCATAGAATGTTTTCTAGTAGTTTTGGAAGTAACACAAATTCTCATGTTCTCCTATGAGGTCAGAAGAGGTTTTAGTTAAACTTTAGTGAGAGATCCTCACAGGAATTAAAATTCTGGGGCCTTAAAAATAATGCATTGCCAGAAACTTGTGGTCACTGTGTTGATAAAACTTGGCTCTGAAGTCTGATATATTAAGTACCTTCAGTTGGCGTAGGAGAAAGCTATGCATTTTAATTACTAGGCAGGAATAACTGATATCAGGATTGGACAAGATGATTAAATGAGCTAGAATGATTTATTTCAAAGAGTACACTTGTTAACCTCTGAGATTGGAAATTTTATAAGGAGCTGGAGGAATTTTCATTTTGATTGTGTTGACTGACACATTATCTATGTGACAGGTGGGAAAAGACATTCCTTGTTCAGATGGATAATACACCAATAAAAGTTATTAAGGGAAAAAATGTTGGCATTAAAGCCCCTGCAGAGAGGTTTTTGAAGCTTTGCCCCTTGTTTTCAATTATTAAGATTTGGAAATTTTGAAGTAGATCATATTCATTGTCTTTAATATTGTTATAATTATGCTTTCCTTGGTAAACTATGTTTTAATTTGAAAAAGTTTCCTTTAGAAACTTTTTATCGTGCTGTATGAACACACAGTAAACAGAGTGGTTTATACTTCCCTTCCAGTTTTTACTAGTTCTTCTTCCTCCAGTTCTTTGTCTTTGCCTCAGGGCTCTTTTTCTGTAATTGCATTGGATGTTTATGCAGTTAGAAAAAATGTTCATAAAGATTATATTGTTGAGTGCCTACTGTTTCTGGTCCTTTGATAACAAGCTTTTTGCTTTTACTCAGAATATAACTGTGGTCAGATTGTCATATAGCTTGTCACAGACAGTAAGGATATTGTGAAAGAAATTCTGGCTATCTGTGAAGCATGACCTTTGAAAACTGTTTTCTTTGCTGCAAGCATCTTACTTAGCCTTTTGACTGCCACGTGACAGAGGAAGTAGTATATATAAAGGGCAACATAAACAGCTGCCTTGTTCATGTCAATACATTTTTCTAATATAAGAGCATCCTAAATAGTCACATATGTTATTAAATATCATTGTTTTGTTTATGTAGAGGATTAACTAATTTTATGCATAATACAGAGTATATTTTAAGTGTAATTTTATAAAAGTTATATTTAATATTTAAATGAAAAACATGTTACTTTGAAAAAGGATCTAGATTTTTATTCAAAGTATTAAGAATTATTAGAGAATGGAGATTATTATCTATAACCATGACTACAAATCCACCGTTTTTGTGCACAAAGATTATAAAGCAACTTTGAAGGCTTCCTTCTGCTGTTCCTGAGCAGCCAAGAGAGGATTCTTTAAAACTGTCAAAGGGCTTGGGGAACATGATAAGCACCAACCTGATTTTAAACTTTAATCTTACTTTCCACTAGTAACCCAGCTCTGTAATGCAGGTCTATGTGTTTATTCTTCGTTTAGCAAATAGTTATCAGGCACACAGTTGTGGAGCCATGAAGATGAAAGAACCTCTCCCTGTCATCCAGGAACTCAGTATCTAGGTCAAGGATGGCAAGAAAAGAGTTTAGCAGGATCACAGCTCCTTGCTCTAGTAATGTCAGTTTCCTTTTAGAATCTGGAGGTAAAGGCAAAGGTTATGTATAAACAGTAGGATCAAGATGGTCAGGACTCTTAGGTGGGAACAGTGCTGAGGAGGAGCAACTATAGGTGACAGGAAAAACCTGGAGCTTGGGTTTGGTTATTACCAATGCTGAGGTCATAGGCAAAGTGAAAGAGGGATGGCTTCCTATCAAATGGAGTCTCCATGCCTTGGGGCTTTACATATGTTAATCTATTAATCCAGTTTTTTAAAAGTGTGAAATTTAGCATACATACAGAAGAGCACATGAAAACTTAAATTTGGAGTTCCCTGGTGTAGTGGCTTAAGGCTTCAGCGCTGGCACTGTCAGTCAGCGCTGTGACTTGGGTTCGATTCCCCACCAGGGAACTACCCACATATTAAAAAAAAAAAGGAAAACTTAAATTTTATAATTTGATGAACAATAAAGAATAAAACCTGTGCATTAGCAGCCAAACCAGTTCTTCCTCTATCATATTTCCCTCCCTCTCCTGAAAATACACTTTTTTTTTTTTTTTTTTTTTTGCTTTTTGGTATGTGGGTAGCTCCCTGACTGGGAATCGAACCCAGGCCGCAGCGTTGACAGGCGCCGAAGCCTTAAGCTACTACACCACCAGGGAACTCCCTGAAGATACACTTTGCTGAATCATTTATTTCCTTGCCTTTCTTTATAGCTTTATCATCTACATTTATTTATATCTCTGAACTATTTAACTTTGTATTTACACTTGAGTAAATGGAATTATATATTTTAAAATTTGTTTCTCTTAACATTGTGAAGTTCATATATGGTGATGTGTGTAGCTGTATTTTATTAATTTTCCATATTGTAAAGTATGTAGTACAATTTATTGATCCATTCTATTACTGTACATTTAGATTGTGTCTAGTTTTTGGATATTGAAAAATGATGCATGGAACATTCATATACATGTGACATCCTCAGATAAGAATTTTCCTAGGATATATCTCCAGTAATGGAACCTCTGCTTCCAGACTCGCTGGAAGAGGTTGAGTCTTTTTATTCTCCCACCAGCCGTGATCAGCGACCCCGCTTACCATCATAGTTTTAGCTTTTTCTTGGTGACTAATGAGGTTGAACAATTTTGTTCAACCTCAGGTAGGCATATGTTTAATACTTTTTTTTTTGGTTCCTGTGCAGTTTCTGTTTGATTATTTTTCCCATTTTTGTATTGGGTTCATGTTCTTTACATATTTGTTTTTCTCACTATAATTTATAAAAATTATTTGATAATTTTTATTTACCTGTTTAACGTTCTTCATTGATTCTTTCTTTTTTTTGCATCAAGAGTTACACTTTGTATGCCCTACCGGAATCAGGATCTAGCCAGTTCTCCAGTACCATTCTGCCGCTGTTTTCTGCTTCTTTGTGTACCTTATCTTTGAATTCCTCAGATTCCTAAGTTTTCTTAGCTCTTTGCATGTTCTTTCTCCCTTTGCCTAGTTAATTTCTTCTCTTCCTTCAAGTCTGTGTGAAAATCCTCTTCTCTAGGAAAATGCTCTTGGTTTTACCTGCCTAAAATGCACATACTTTGTGCTTCTACACTTATTTTTGAAAAACACAGTGATTCTAGACAGAAGCAGAAAGAGAGCAGTCAATGTTAATTTCTACAGGGGATTAAAAAATGCATTGCGCAAAGTGATAAACAAGGATGAAACCTCTTGAGTTTAAATAGAGAGTGATTTGTTGGTGTCATAATGTTACTTTCATCAATGTGGTACCCCAACTTCTCTTCATGATTCTGTTTTCTGTTTGGATGGAGAAGGTTGATAAGGAAATTACAGTGATAGAGTGGACAGAGCACTGGACTGAATGTGACTGAGGTAGGATATGTGGCTTTTAATCATGGACTTGGAGCTATCTAAACTATGAGTTTGACTAAATTAGTGAAGCCAATATTACTGTAACAGACTGCAAATCAGTAATGGCTCAAACACAATAGATGCTTATTTCTTAGTCATGGAACTGTCTAAAGTGAATTGTCCTCTTTGGTGGGTAGTTCTCTTCCAGGTAGTTTATTTTATCTCATAATTCTCATTCTTTATGACTAGTGGAAGAGAAAAGAGTGTAGGCAGCATACCAGCTTTCCTAAAAGACCTCTACTGAAGTGGGACAGGTCTTTTCCATTTAAAGTTTCTCTGGAGAGAACTTAGTACATGATTATTTCTTACTGCTCTAGAGGTTGGAATACCTAGTCTGTCAAGTGCCCAACCACATTCCCATAATGTGGAAAGAGAAAAGCATTCTCTGTCACAGTGGCCCTAGGAAAGTAATCTTAGTTCTGTAGATCTCAGGTCTTGAAATAAGGGATCTATAAGAAGAAGATTTATAATACACACACCCTTCTTTTTTTTTTTTTTTTTTTTTTTTTTTTTTTTTTTTTTTTTTTTTTTTTTTTTTTTTTTTTTTTTTTTGATAATTCCCTGGCTGGGAATTGAACTCAGGCTGCGGCGTTGTGCCGAAGCCTAGCCACTACACCAGCAGGGAACTCCACACATACCCTTCTTTAGAGATTAAATTTAAAAGGCACAAGGCAGGTGTGTACATTGTGTCCCCATTCACCTTGTTCCAATGTAGTATTGAAGGAATATGAGATTCTAAAGCTGCTTTTCATTATTATTGGCTCCTTGTTACCACAACCAGGCTAATCATAGCTCTGTAGCTGTATCTAGATCCTGGGTACAAACGGCACTATGGTGTTCTAGTGAATGGAAGGAAGCTTATTATGCTAGGTGAAATAATTCTGAGGTTATGTGTGCCAAGTTGTAGGCAAATGTATTAATTACTTTTTAAATACTAAATTAAGAACCGTTTAAATATTCTGCATTTTTGGGGCGGGGGGAATGTAAGAGTTTAAAGTGTATTTATAAACCATCCAATTAAGGAAGCTGACTAGAGCTTGCATCAGTTTATTCATAAATTTGGATTCTTAAGTTTCAGCAGTATGATTGCAGGGAAACTGCTTTTTTTTTTTTTTTTAAAGAATGCATGTTTATTACTGAATCAACCTACTAGTGCAGCAACGTATTAAGAGAAAAATCCATTCATTTCCAAACATTTCCCAATAAAACACACCCAATTGTCCAGATAGTAGCGATCTTTTTAGTGCTATGGTTAAGATCTCAGCAACCTGGATACAACATAAATGTGTGCCAGCTTAGGTGCAATTCCTTATAGACCCAGCTTGGTTCTTCTCCAGTTCCCCTCTTGGAGTTGTACCTGATATTATTACCAGTTTTCATCTCAATCCACTGGGGAATGGGCCGATTCTGCTTTTGTTTCTTGACCAGGAACCACTTGATCCTGAAAGTCTTGTGAGAAGACATGGCGAGGAAGAGTTAGCTGTGCACACCACGATGGTGGCGGAAAAGAGGTCAAGAAAACTTGCCTTGATAGTTGTTTTTGTAACTAAAGTTTGGTAGATCAAAATTGGGTAATGCAAGTTTCGTTTTTACATAAAGTTATTTTTAAAATTCATTTAACATATACCTACCTCCCTTTTGGAGGAAAGTGATAGTATTAAGATTGTCACAGATAATTTAAATTTAGCTTTTAGTTCTCAGTTGTATTTAATTTCAGTAGAATTTAGGTCCAAGTGGTTCTAATTCCAGAGGTTAAATTGTTTACTAATATACAAAATTTATTTGCATATAAAAAGAAAATATTTCTTATGAGAAAATATGTATTTTAGAAAATGTAAGTGTGTGTACATACTTTGAACGAAACAGATAAATTAAGTCTTCGTTGTAGTAGTTGCATAATATGATCTCTTAATCTCATAGATCATATTTCAGTTATCAGTTGCTGCAACAAACTACCCCAAACTTAGTGGTATAAAACATTCGTTTTGTTATACCCTTGCTCTGTGGTCAGTAATTTGGACAAGGCATAGCTTGTCTGTCTTCCATGATGTCTGGGCCTCAGGTTGAGAAAGTTTGAGGGATGGGGTCATGAAGGCTTCTTCACCCAAAAGTCTGTTGGTGATGGTAGTCAGTTGAGGTTGGTCAAAATACCCACACATGGCTCTTTGAGTAAGCATCTCACAAACAAGTGTCTTAAGAAATAGAAATGGAATCTGCTAGTTTCTAAAATCTGGGTCCAGAAACTGGTATAACATTATCTGTACTTGATTTCATTTAGTCAAACAGTCATAGAACTCAGATTCAAGGGGAGGGAGCATAACGGTCACTTCTCAATACTAGGAATATAAAAGAATTTGGGGCAGAACTCTTTACCATGTAATTACAACTCTTCTGAAGCTAGTTTTCAATACTTTTAGGTCATTTAGGTGCTTAAAGCTGTCTTTCTTTGCTAATGTTTTAGTCAATACCTTTGTTTATTTAAATAATTTTTAATTTTTCAGTTACAGGTGACATACAATATTATGTCAGTTACAGATATACATAGTGATTAAACATTTATATGACTTATGAAGTGATCACCCTGATAAATCTAGTACCAATCTGACACCATACAGTTATTAAATTATTGACTATATTCCATATGCTATACTTTATATCTCCATGACTGTTTTGTAACTGCCAATTTGTACTTCTCTTTTTTCACCTATCCTTTCAAACCTCACGCCCCCACCTTTGGCAACCATCAAAATATTCTCTGTGAGTTAGTTTCTGTTTCGTTTGTTCATTTATTTTGTTTTAGATTCCACATATAAGTGAAATCGTATGGCACTTGTCTTTCAATGACTGACTTATTCCACTTGGTCTGTAATACCTTCTGGGTCCATTCATGTTGTTGTAGATAGCAAAATTTCATTCTTTTTTTTTTTTTTTTTTTTTTTTTTTTTTTTTTTTTTTTTTTTTTTTTTTTTTTTTTTTTGCTTTTTGGTACGTGGTTAGCTCCCTGACTGGGAATCGAACCCAGGCCGCAGCGCTGACAGCACCAAAGCCGAAGCCCCAAGCCACTGCACCATCAGGGAACCCCTCATTCTTTTTTATGGCTGAGTAATAGTCCATCGTATATATGTACCACTTCTTTAACAATTCATTTATTGATGGACACTTAAGTTGCTTCCATATTTTGGCTATTGTAAAACTGCAGTAAATATATGGATGCATATGTCTTTTTGAATTAGTGTTTTGGGTTTCTTTGGATAAATATCCAATGCAATTACTTAGTACTCTTTCGTCTCTTGTTATAGCCTTTGTTTTAAAATTATTTTGTCTGGTATAAGTATTGCTTGTTTTGTTTCGTTTTCATTTTCAAGAAATGTCTTTCCATCCCTTCACTTTCCATCTGAAGTCAGTCTTTTGTAGGCAGCATGTGTAAGGGTCTTTTCTTATCCATTCATCTACCCTGTGTCTTTCGATTGCAGCATTTAATCCATTTACATTTAAAGTAATTGTTGATAGATATGTAGGTATTGCCATTCTGTAATTCATATTTTTTATTTTTATTTTTTCTCCTTAAAGAAGTCCCTCTAAGATTCCTTATAGTACTGGTTTGGAGGTGATGAACTCTTTTAGCTTTTTTATTGTCCGGGAATCTGGGAAGCTTTTTATCTGTGCTTCAGTTATAAATGATAGATTTCCTGGGTAGAGTAGTCTTGGTTGAAAGTCTTTGCTTTTCATTACTTTGAATATTTTGTGTCAGTCCTTTCTGGCCTGCAGTTTCTGTTGAGAAAAGAGCTGACAAGTCTTATGGGAGATGCCTTGTAGGTAACTAACTGCTTTTTTCTTGCTACATTTAGGAATCTCTCTTTGTCATTAATGTTTGATATTTTAATTATGATGTGTCTTGGTGTGAACCTCTTAGGTTCTTCTTTTTGAGGCTCTCTGTACTTGCTGGACTTGTATGTCTCTTTCTTTTGCCAGGTTAGGAAAGTTTTCCATAATTATTTTTTCAAATAGGTTTTTAATTCCTTGCTCTCTCTCTTCTCCTTCTAGTACCCCTATGATGTAAATGTTGGTACACTTGATGTTATCCTGGAGGTCCCTTAAACTATGGTTATATTTTTGTATTCTTTTTTCTTTTGCCTGTTCTGCTTGGGTGTTTTCTGCTACCCTATCTTCTAAATTGCTGATTTGGTTCTCTGCTTCATTCCAGCTACTGTTAATTTTCTCTAATGTATTCTTCATTTCAATTATTGTATTCATTTCTGGCTGGTTCTTTTTATGTTTTCTATTTTTGTTTTTATGTTTCCTGTCTCTTTGTTGAACTTATCATTGAGCTCATTGAGTATCCTTATAACCAGTATTTTCAACTCTCTCTCAGGTAAATTGCTTATCTCCATTTTATTTAGTTCTTTTTCCAGAGCTTTGTTCTGTTATGTCATTTGAGACATGTTTTTTTTGTCTCCTCATTTTGGCTGATTTCTGTGTTTGTTTCTTTCTATGTATTAGGTAGCGCTACTATATCTCCCAGTCTTAGTAGATTGGCATTATGTAGTATGTGCTCTATGGGGCCCAGATAACCATTCCCTGGTTGTCTGAGCCAGGTGTTGGAGGTGTGTGCTTTGTGTGGATTGTGTGTATCCTCCTCTTGTAGTTTAGCCTTGGTTACTCTTTGCACTGTAATGGGAAGGATTGACCCTTGGGCTGATTAGTTGTGGGTACAAACTGTGACTACAGTGGAGGAGCTGTTGTACAGGGGCTGATCCTCTAGAAGGGCTCTGGTGCCTGCCCAGTCTGCCCTTTGGGTGTATAATTCGTGGAGGTGATTGGGTGGTACTGTAATGTGGTCTGAAGCTGGCCACCCGATATGTGGTTCTGGAGCCTTTTGGGAGGAACTGCGCAGGCCAAGGTCAGTTGCTGCCTGTCCCCTGCTTGGGGCCACTTGGTATGATCTACAAAGGGATCTGTAGATGTTTGCCACTTGGGCTGGGCTGTATGTGCCTGGGAGATGCTAAGGTGCAATTGAGGCTGGCTGCCACTTGTGCCAGGCTTGGGGTTGCTTAACAAGAGGTATGGAGCACACTGAAGCCAGATGTTTCTTGTTTGGGGTTTGTTCACTTTTGAGAGATTTTAGGAATGTCTGCAACATAAGCCAAGGCATGCCGTTTGCATGAAAAGCCACTGGGGTAGCTTGGATGGGTCTGAAAGTGGAATGGGGCTGGGTCTCAGGGAATTATTAGGGCAGGATGAAGAGTGTTAACCAGGTTGTTGGAGACTCAGATGTGGTGCCACTTGTGTCTGTGCACTGGGTTAGGGGAGGGCTCAACAAAGGAACAATGACTTCTGCCAACACTTCTGTCTGGGAAAAAGCTGTCCCTCCACCTATCACCCTGAAGCCAGACAATTTAGTTCTCCACGTATGTCCCTGGCACCTTTCAAGCTGCTGCCCCAGCATTGGAGCGAGCAAGTCCATCAGCGAGTAAGTCCATGTGTGGGCCCTTTAAGAGGAATGCCTGGAAGCCCATTAGCCCTCCATGTCACTCAGCCACAGTCTCCACTGACTTTCATAACTGGAAGTTATGGGGACTTCTCTTCCTGGCACTGGAACCCTGGTCTGGGAAGCCTGGTGTGGGGCTGGGACCTCTTGTTTCTCTGGGGGACCTTCACAGCTGAGATATTTGTCCCTATTTTTAAGCACCACACATGGGTATGGGACCAGCCCATTTGGTGTCTCTGCCCCTCCTGTCAGTCAACATGGCATCTCCTGTATATTGTTAGTTATAGGACTTACGTTCAGCTAGACCTCAGGTAGACCTTGTCAATGATGGTTCTGTAGTTTAGCTGTAATTTTGATTTGGTTGTAGGAGGAGGTGAGGATAGCATTTACCCACTCTGATATCTTGACCGGAATCCATTGCATTTTAAATTTCGTGAGTGTATCCTCTCAGTTTTCTGACAGTGTCAGTTTTGAAGCTGAGAAGTTAAATGAAACTCTAATCATTAACTCTTATTTAAAAAAAATTAAGAGAAGAAGTGTAGGTTGCTTTAATAGCTACATTGAATCAGGAAACATTTATAATTGTTAAGCTGTTGTACTAGTGGTATGAAATTGATACTAATGAAACTTCCCAAGTTATTTGCTCTCTTATGCAATAATTCATTTGATAGTAAGCAGTGTGGGTGGTACGAATGAGTTTGTCTCCAACAAAGCAACATTTTAAATGTTGTATTAAGACTTAATAGGAGAAAAAGATGAAGGAATTAAGAAGTACTAATCGTGGCAGTTACAAAATAGTTGTAGGGATGTGAAGTACAATATAGGATATATAGACAACAATACTGTATTAACTGTATGGTGCCAGTGGGTACTAGACTTAAGGGATGACTGTAAGTTATATAAATGTCTACTGTACTATATACCTGAAATTAATATAATATTGAATGTCAGCTGTAATTAAAAATAAAATAAATTTTAAAAAAGAATTAAGAGCAAAATAATGCCTTTTTAATGCCAATAAATTGCACAGCTTATAAGAAATGGGTACATGTCTAGAAAACATGCAACCTACCAAGACTGAATCAGGAAGAAATAGAAAATCTAAACAGATTGACTGATTGCTCGTAAGGAGATTTAATCAATAATGAAAAAACTTCGAACAAACAAAAGTCCAGGACCAGATGCACATGCATTCTACGAAACATTTAAAGAAGAGTTATTGTCAATCCTTCTTAAACTGTTCCAAAAAATAGAAGAGGAAGGAGTACTTTCATATTCATTTTATGAGGCTAGCATTATCCTGATATGAAAGCCAGACAAGGATACCACAAGAAAAGACAATTACCAGCCTATGTCCCTGGTAAACATAGATAAAAAAATCCTCAATAAAATATTAGCAAACTGAATTCAACAACATATTAAAAGGTTCACACGCCATAATCAAGTGGGATTTATTCTAGGGATGCCAGGATGGTTCAACATTCATGACTCAGTCATTGTGATACACCACCTTAACAAAATGAGGGATAAAAGCCATGCGATCATCTCAATAGATGCAGAAAAAGCATTTGACAAAACTCAACATCTATTGATGATACAAACTTTCAACAAAGTGGGTATAGAGAGAATATACCTCAACATAATAAAGACTATATATCACCATGTTTATTATATGACAGTTAACATATTCAGTGGTGAAAATCTGAAAGATTTTCTTAGAGATCAGGAACAAGACAAGGATGCCCACTCTTCCCTCTTTTCTTTCAGTATAGTTTTGGCAGTTTCAGACAAAATATTTAGGCAGGAGAAAGAAATAAAGGTATCCAAATTGGAGAGGAAGAAGTAAAGTGGTCACTGTTTTCAGAAGTCATGATAAAATACATCAAAAAACCTTAAAGACTTCACCAAAAAACTATTAGAACTAATAAATGAATTCTGTAAAATTGGAGGGTAGAAGAAATCAATATACAAAAAATCTATTGCATTCCTGCACACTACTAATGAACTGTCAGAAAGAGAAATCAAGAAAACATTACAATTGCATCAAAAAAGAACAAAATACCTTGGAATAATTTTTTTTTTTTTTTTAAATGTGGGTAGTTCCCTGGCTGGGATTTGAACCCAGGCCGCAGCATTGACAGCGCCGAAGCCTTAGCCATTACACCACCAGGGAATTCCTAACCTTGGAATAAATTTAACCAGGCAGGTAAAAGATCTGTACATTGAAAATTATATGACATCAAAGAAAGAAATCGAAGAAGACATAAATAAATGCAGAGCTATTACATGTACACTGATTGGAAGAATTAATATTATTAGAATGTCCTGACTATTAAAAGCAATCTACAGATTCATTGCAATTCCTATCAAAACCCCAATGACATTTTTCACAGAAATAGAACAAACATTCCTACAATTTGTATGGAAACACAAAAGACCCCAAATAACCAAAGCAATCTTAAAAATGAAGGACAAATCTGGAGGCATCGCATTTCTTTATTTCAAGCTATATTACAAAGCTATAGTAATCAAAATAGTATGTATTGGCATAAATACAGACACATGGATCAATGGAACAGAATAGAGAACCCAAAAACAAGCCCATATTTTATTTTTGTAATCCCCTCTTTGCCCAATGAAGTGTGTGATAGAGTATCTTATACAGAATGCTTAGTAAATACTTACTAACTTGAAGTCCAAATTTTTTTTCTCTCTTCCTCTCTTGATCAAAGCCTAGCACTAAGGTGACACAATCAGCCTACCTCTCTTGATTTAGTGTGGCCTCTAGAGAAAATAGTCAGTGAAGAAGAGCTGGCGCTGAGGACAAATACCTTCTTAATTTTCCCTATGTGGTTTTTTGTTGTGGTGGTTGTTATTAAATTCTCAGTTTATGTCATGGTGAAGGGGAAATAAAAGCTACTCACGTAAGTGTTTGTCATTCATGGCTGGATAAGTGAGGAGGAAAATTGGTCTCCAAGGAAAAGCTTTAAAACAAACAAATATGTGCATAGACCAACTTAAATTTGTGTGCAAAGGAGTAATCCTGAAATGGCTTGGTTGAAATGCTAGCATTTTAGGATGCTCTGTTAATTTTTATATAGTATAACTTATTTTTAAAATGACAGCAGATAGAAATAACTAAAAGGTTTAGAGTCTGGAATCGTGCCTTTTCTACAGCTGTAAGCTATTTAAAATTCATCTCATGTTACTGTTTGCCATCCAGATGGCTTTCTGGCACTGGTTCAGTTCCTAGATGTGAAGGCTGTTGGTTAGTTACTCACCAGCATCACCACACTCTTGTACAATTTGACTCATTACTCAGTCTCATAGCACTTACATGTGGATACTCTTTGCTATACAGTCATTCCCGAGTGTCATGATGTCACTTGTTATAAACAAGGATCACAATTGATTGGATACCCTTTCTAGAATGAAGATTTGTTGACATTTTAAAAGAACACCCTGGTTAGTCTTTTGGGTCCATTGCTACTGGAGTCAGAAACGGACAGAAGCAGTTGTCCAGACAATGAAACTTTTTGTCTGAAATATATATGTGTATGATACAGGCAAATGTGTATCCAATACACCAGAATTATTTGCTTCACTCCTTTACCATTAACTATAATGATTAAAAAGCAAAAAAGGGCTTACCACAGAAGTCAGTGTTGTGATGAGAGGTTAGGGGGAGAAGAAAGGGGTTACTATCTGGAAGGAACACCTGAGGAGTCTTGGAGATGCTTTTAGTGTTGTGGTTTACTTTATAATAGGTGTTTGCTTTTCAATAATAATTGGGTATTTTTTGTTTACATATTCTTTTAAACAATAAAAATGTTTAAAAATAGAAAATACTTGCCCATTACGTAGGCAAATTCCCTCGAAAGACTAGATAGAGGTCACCGTATTTTGTACTAGATATTGTTAGTAAGTCTTTGTCCTATTAATTTTATCTATTTAGGAAAGTAATCACTTTTATCATAAAACATGGTATGATCAACCAGTGATTGAAACAGGGTAACAATTGGTTACCATGTCGACAGTAGTATTCATTTGGACTTGAGGAAGAGAAGGGATAGGGTGAGGAGAGAATAAAGTTAGGATGGAATATATCTTTCCTGGAAATGCATAGCCAATTATAATAATTTATTACCTTTTTCTTGTTGATGGAGATGATCAAACATTTAGAAGGGAAGAGAGGACAGACTGAAAACTTAGAACACTGAAAAATTAACATTACTTAATTAAAATTAAATATTCTAACCCGTCTATTTAAATACTTTAAAATGGAGTATTTTAGACTAGCAATATAATTTAGAATATTGAAGTGATATGACATATTTTATAAATTTTGTAGGAAGTTTATTAATATTCTTTAGATCAGGGAATTGGCTGAATTAAGAATTTTTCATCACATTTGGTCTGAAGAAATAATACCAATAAATCCCTGTTCTCCATTGGAGTACTATTGTTATGGATTATATATCTAAGTTTCTATTTATATTTTATTTGTGTGTTATATATATATGGATTATATATCTAAATTTTTATTTATATAATACTTTGAGTCATTATGTAAATAATTTTTAAAATTATTTATATAATGGCTTTTAAAAAGTTGTTGGGAGTGTGAGGGTTATTTAAAATTCTCTAATGCCTTTTAACTAAACAATGCTAATTTATATGGCTTATCTCAAACATTTGTTCAGTGATTACCACTGGAAGGAGCAAGAAAAAGGTGTGGTGGTGCAGTGGCTTAAGGCTTCGGTGCTGGCGCTGTCAACGCTGCAGCCTGGGTTCGGTTCTCAGCCAGGGAGCTACCCACATACAAAAACAAAAACAAAAACAAAACAAAAGGTGTAGGGTAAAAGGTATGACTTGTAGGCTCTTAAGCCATTTTCCTGCTCGGTCCCACTTCTACCTCTTTGAAGTGTACTTTATCTTTTAATAAACTCTCTCTTTCACCTTATTTCCCTTTTTTGGGGGGGCGTTGGTTCCCTGAGCGGGGATTGAATTATTTTCCTTTTAATAAACTGTTTTTTGGTTTCACCACTAAAAAAATGTATGAGTTGTAGAGCACCCTATAGTTTGATGATTCCCATGCATTTTGAAATTCATTGGGTTTTGAACTCTGTCCTAGTGCATGAACTGCTGCGAGATTCTGCTGCTCTGAGTGATGTTCAAGATTTTATCTTAAGATAGTCTAGGAATCTCAGTGTAGAAAAATTGGATTGCAATATTCAGACCATGGAGAGACTCCAGGCCTCTGGAATTAGCCTTGACTATTTCTGATTTTAGAGAGGCCTAAATTCTTACCACATAAAAATCCTCTATAGAGAAAACACCTTACCAATTCGAAATGAAAAGCACTGATACACCTAAACAGACGATGATAACAGAAGTTAATTTAATTTAAAAAAACAGGATGTCTTTTATTTGAATACTGAATACTTTCTGTTGGTACACAGAGTATGCTGATAATGGAATTTTTTAAAGAAAAAAATGACAGCAATACAATTAAAATGGAAAAAATATAATTTTAATGTAACACAAATGACATAGATACGTTAGCATTTTATGAAGTCCACTTAGGGCATTCCATTATCCAATAAGCTGTAGATTAAACTTACCATCAGATGAATATTTGGAATTGGAATGTATTTGGAATTTTTTTCTTGGAAAACAGGATTTTATTACTAGGTGTCTTTTAGAGATTTAAGTGGTATATTTTATCACAATAAGACATTCATACAGCATATAGTCTCTAACAACAAATTATTCAGATTATTTGCACAGTATATTTTAACACATTAAAAGTTACCAAGCCTAAGATAAGCAAGCAAGAAGTCAGTAAAATCACAACTCAGAATTCTGACATTTTCACATGGTATCATTCATTATGATTTGTATAAAGACTGTTAATGTTTAAGTGGAATGAGACAAAGACAAATGTCATGATTTCATTTATAAGTGGAATCTAAAGGACAAAGTAAACAAAACAAACTCTTAAATACAGAGAACATTTTGATGGTTGCCAGATGGAAAGTGGGTTGGGGATGGGTGAAAAAGGGGAAGGAATTAAGAAGTACAGATTTGTTGTTTACACAATAGTCATGGGGATGTAGTGTATAGCATAAGGGGTATAGTCAGTAATGTTGTAATAACTAAGTATGGGTTAGATAGGTACTAGATTTAAAAGGGTGATAGATGGGACGGGGGTTGAGGGGCAGGGTGAAAGAGGTGAAGGGATTAAGAAATACAAATTAGTAGTTACAAAATAGTGATGGGGATGCAAAGTAAAGAGTAGGGACTATAGTCAATAATATGGTAATTACTATGTATAGTTCTGGGCTGGGAGGAATCACCTTAAAAATTTTTTTTTATTATATAAATGTCCAACCAGTATCCTGTACACCTGAAATTAATGTAAAATAGTATTGAATGTCAAGTATAATTGAAAAATTTGGAAAGGGGAAAAGGTAAAGGGAAACAAGGGGTTCAAATTTTCAGGTGTAAACCAAGTAAGTCATTGGAATGTAATATACAGCATAGGGAATATTGTCAGTACTATTGTGATCCTTTGGTATGGTGTCAGATGGTTGCTGGATGTATGGTGATCACTTCTTTAGGTATATATATTAATAAATGTTGAATAACTATGATATACACCTGAAACTGATATAATATTGTATATGAACTATATTTTAATAAAAATCTTAGAAAGGAGAAAGGGAAAGGAAATAAATAAGAAGTAAAAAATTAAAAAATGTGCTTTAATAACTGGTTGGGAAAAAAATCTTTCTAAAATCTTTCTTTTTTTAGGAGTTACAGACCCTTCCCATTTTAAAGACGAGAAAATGCCTTAGTTTTCTTATCTTTAAAATGGGAAGGGTCTGTAACTTTCTAACCTAAAATTCTATGTTACCTCACAGACTGGATTTGTGTATGGTGTGCCCTATAAAAATAAGGGCGACATGGGGAAATAGGAACCAGCATATATTTAATTTTCAATTGTGTAGCAAAAATTTTATTTTCTTGAAAATGTCTCTACAAAGATTATCTAATAGCTGTTGGTTTGTTACCTCATATGTTCAGCAACTGTGTCACAGCTTAGTTATGACAAAGGACATACCTAAATTATGTGAAGAGCCCATTACTACTTTGACAAATAGTAGTAATTGTCCTAGAGCAGTGGTTCTGACAGTGTGAACATCCCCCTTAAGATGCTTTGAAATTTGTGAGGAGTGATTTTGTTGTACTTGATGTTGAGGTAGTGACTGAGGAAGTTCTACTGTAATGTATGGAATAACCAGACATCTTGCAATGTACAGAACTGTCTTGGACAACAAAAAGTGTCCAATGTACAACACAATTTTTGAATTTCCTTTTAGATATTCATGTAGGTGCAAGGTCTCTTTGTTGTGTCTGATCCTAGATTTGAACTCTTTATCTTACATAAAAAGATAATACAAAGTATTTTTTACATGATTTTAACATACTGATTTTGCAAGATAGGGATTTAGAAAATCTATGGTACCAGTGGCATTTGTAGTATTTGATCATCAGTATAATATATGGTGATTGTGTTGTATAGATGCAAACCTTTGACTACCTCATTAAGCAGTGGTATGTTCATGTCCAAGTATCAACATACTGAGGTAAACATCATTACTATATTCTTTTAATTACAGTTAGGACATTATATGGGATTATTTTGAATTTGAGTATATATGTTATATTTCAGTTATATTAATAATTTCATTTCAGATTTTTAATGTATTTGTAAAATTTGTTTACAAAGAATAATTGAATATGAGGATTGAAAACCATTCTTTAATCTAGATAGTATTATTTATTTATTTATTTATTTTTTCATGTTTCTTTGTAATAAATTGACCATTACATTTCCTAAGCTCTGAAATGGCCAACAGACCATAGAAAGATGTTCGTTTAGTCTCCTGTTTGAAACCAACAGCTTCAGTAAACTGCTGGCCTTGATTCAGGGCCAATAATCTAGATAGTATTTAGCTTAAGTGCTGGGGAAACTTGAAAATTGGTCTAATAAAAGTGCTTTTATTAAAGTGACATACAATATAACCTGTATATTAGGCTATAGTTATATACTGTATGTCTATACCAAGTGTTTGCAAAGTGACAACTATTCTAACTCAGTTATTAATAAATTATTAATAGGAAAATACCAAGGTAGAAATTTATGTACCTGGGTGTATCCTTGCAATATTCCATTTGATGATTTACTCCTAATGGAGGAAAACATTTCTACGTCTCTTATTTAAACAGTATTGCTTTATAAGCATCTTCAATATCTTGCTGAATTATTGGATTCTTTCTAAACTGTTGACATTTTGAATGTGAGAATTTTGTTCTTGAAATAGAAGATAGAGAAATTAATTTTGGAGATTGGTGTGATGTTCTTTAGTAAGCAAAGAAAATAGTTGACTGTAAAGCTAAAGGATGAAATTTTCCTTTGTGATGCATTTTGAGATAGCATTAGAAAAATACTTGATTTTTGTAACTCATTTTGCCAGTTATTAAAAGTTTAAGATATTTTTATTGTGAATTAAAAGATGATAAGTATATGTGAGACTGTTGAGGGTCAGATTTCAAAAGGAAGGAAGGTAGGGGTCCATGAATTCATTCTTGTAATTCATTTTAGGTATACCTATTTCATCAAGAAATTCTTCAGTCTGTTGTAGTGCTTTTTACTCTAAAAGTTCAGAATTTTATATCTGGGGAGTTGATGCTGTAGGATGGTGAGGTGTAATCATTCTCTTTGACAAAATTACTGCTCTGGGCTCCAGGTCTCAGTAAGCCTCCTTATTTCCAGTTGTTTGATAAGGGTAAGATTTCAGAGTGTTTTTTTTTATAGTTTCATGTTCCTTTATTACTAATGTTATTCACTAGATGATTGATTTGGTTTTGTTGTTAGAGTCTTGCTGAAAATCTGTCCTGAAGAAATCAGGGGTGTGTACAGGTTTATCATGATTATAATTTTCTGACAGATGGCTGATGTTTCTCAATTTTAAATGCTTACTTTTGTTTTCCCCTCTCTTAGCTTTTGTTAAACTTTTGATTCATTTATAGTACTTGCTCTGAATTGATGTTAAGGAGCTGGCTTGCCCCTTTGCATGGTGGTATTTGAAGATAAGCAAAGCATGGTATTTATAATTTGATGTAGCCTGTTTTCTTTCCTCCCCTCTGTCCCCCACCGAGCTTGTTTTCTTCTTTTTTTTTTTCTTCAATTTATTGGAGTGACATTGATTAGTAAAAATTACATAGGTCCCAGTTGTACAATTCTACATTACATCTATGTGCTGTATTATGTGCTCATCACCCAGAGTCAGTTGTCTTTCCATCACCATATATTTCTCAGTCCCTTTTCCCCCACCCCTCCCCATTACCCTCAGGTAACCACTAAGTTATTGACTGTGTCCATGAGTTTTGTTTATTTGGTGCTTTTGATTTTATGTTAACAAACTAAATTTCTCCCTCCCTTTCCCTTATTTTACCCACTCTCCCATCCCTCCTCTCATCTTAAAGAAGTCCCTGTAACATTCTTTGTAATACTGGTTTGGTGGTGATATATTTCTTAACTTTTCCTTATCTGAGAAGCTCTTTTTCTGTCCTTCAATTTTGAATGCTAGCCTTGCTGGATACATTATTCTTGGTCATAGATCCTTGGTTTTCTTCACATTGAGTATTTTTTGCCAGTGCCTTCTGGCCTGTAAAGTTTCTGGAGAGAAATCATCTGAGAATCGAATGGGTGTCCCCTTATAAGTTACTCCTTGCATTTTTCTTGCTGTTTTTAGAATTTTCTTTTCTTTTTTTTAACTTTTGCCATTTTAATTATATGTGTCTTGGTGTGTTTTTGTTTTGAGTTATCTCGTTTGGGATTCTTTGTGCATCCTGGACTTGTATGTCTATTTCCTTCACCAGGTTAGGAAAAATTTTCATTCATTATTCAAAGAATTTCTTGATTCCTTGCTTTTCCTTTGTGCCTTCAGGAATACCTATGTTTCTGATATTCTTTCACTTAAAATTGTCCCAGAGGAATCTCAAACTATCCTCATTTTTCTGGATTCTCATATCTGTCTGTTCTAAATGGGTGTTTTTTGCTATCTTTTCCTGCAAATTGCTGTTTCGTGCTTCTATTTTATCTAGTTTGGTGACTTACACCACTTTTCATTTCAGTTAATGTAGTCATTATCTCTCTCTGGTCCTTTATAATGGCTTGTAAGTCTTTAATGCTTGCTCTCTCTCTGTTGAAATTATCATTCAGTTCCTTAAGCATTTTTATAATCATTGCTTTGAGCTCAGTTTCTGATAGGTCACCTGTCCCCATTTCTTTAATTCTCTGGTTTCTCATTTTTTGCAGTCTCTCTGGACCCTCACAGCTGTAATTTCTTTGGCGTTTGCTGCTGATACTGGGCTGGCAGAGGTCTGTGGGAAAGAGGTGTTTGTGGCTTTGTTTTCTTCCTGTGGTTCTGGGGGTCATGCAGGGGGTCTGGGTGTGATTGAGTCTTTCTGTTCTTGGTTTGCCCCGTGTGGACTCAGCTGTTCTGTATACTGGTCTTTTCAAACCATCCTGGTTGTGGGCCGAGAAAGGTGCGCACGCAGCCCCCTCAATCCTCCTCCTTCCTGGCAGGAGCTTTCAGGCTGCAGCTTCTCACTACCCTGCCCCCCCCGCTACTCTAGGAAACGGAGTGAAGTCTGGCCCTGGCCGCTGTGTTTTACAGACTGTTCTGCACCTCCTGGAGGCCAAAGTGAGGTGGGTGTGGAATCTCACACCCCCTGCCTGTGGTCCTCTTTCTTCTTTCTCCCAGACCGAGTCAGGTCCCCAGCATACCTCCCGCCGCCTTCCTCCTTCCTCTCACAGGTGTAGTGTTCTAACTGGGGATCTGCAGCTGCGTCCCAGCTCTTCCCTTTATTTCTCTTTTGTTTAACCCACCGCCTGCCCGTAGGTACTGTATTGCCACCAGTGGGTTCCTTAGCTGTGATTGTGCGATGTGTAGAGGACCCTTGGTTGAGGTATAGGTGTTTTGTTAGTTGTCTCCAAAGGGGTTTCCCAAAGGTCCCTCTCACGCCACCATTTTGTTGCATCTCCAGGTAGCATGTTTTTATTCAGCAGATATGTCTTGAACACCTAATACTTGCTAGTTTGACAAGCCCTCTACTGAAGTCTTCACAGGTGTTCTGAAGTGATTTGCCTAAAGCAATGGACTATTAATGACATCTCTAGTAATTGTGTAGTTTTGTTCTTGTCTGTGAAAGTTCATCAGTTTAGAGTTCCTAAGTATAGTGACTTCTTCTTATGTGATAGTGAGAAACAGTACTTTTAAAAGCACAGTGTGGTTTACTATCGTTAAATGTCTCAAACTCTTTTTTCTGGTGCTTCAGTAGTTATTTTGTAGAACGTGGTGTAGGGCTCACTCTCTGGAGTTAAACTCAAGTTCAGATTCTAGGACTTTTCACTTATTAGCTGTTAGAACTCAACCTCTCTAAACCTCAGGTGCTTCCTCAGTGAGTAGTAATATTACCACAGAATGATAGTAACGATAAATTAATGATGCATGTAAAGAACTTAGTAGAATGCTAAGACTTAGTAAGTATTCACTTTTTGCTATTATTATTATAGTATAAGTTTTATTTTTTTTAATTGTAGGAGTAGGGATAATAAAATGTTTTAAATTCATTAAACAATCGTTAAATGGCTACTATGCACTAATTACTTTCAGAGAGAGAAAGTAGTTGAAAAATAACATAGCTCAAAAGAACTTTCAGGTCTTGAATAAAAATAAGAAAATAATAAATAGTAGCAAATACTTAATGTTGGCCCTATTATGTTCCAGGCATTTGTTATTCACTTTTTGTTTCAATTTTTGTAACTATGCTATGAAGTAGTTACTGTTGTTTTCACCATTTCACCGATAATGAAACTTAAGTGGGGAGAAGATAGCGATTTGGTGAAGATCTCTCAGCTAAGATCTCCCTGCTGTTGAGTGAGGGAGGCAGGCCTCAGAATGAAGCTGTTAGACTCTGAGACCACAATATTTAATCCCTGCACTGTTTCGTGTACAAAAGCAAGGCTGTCACATCTGAAAGATTCAGGACCTGTGTGACAGTATCAATGTGATGGATCCAGACTGTAATAGGTGTAAGAGTTAGGAGGGAGAGATTACTCAAGGCTGGAATGTTCAGGGAACGAAAAGAGCTATAATTTACTACAACCTACAATGTGTAAGGTTTTCAGACGTTAGCTGCTTTAATTTTCACAGTGATTCCAAAAGAGATACATTTTTTTATTACTCACTTTTTAATTTTTGTTTATTTTTCCACCACATTTTATTTTTTCTAAACATTTTTATTTTTGTATTTCTATCCTCCCACCTCTCCCCTTTGAATCATCAGTGTGTTCTTTGTGGGTTTGTTTCTGCTTTGTTTTGTTTTATTTATTTATTCAATTTCAACATATAAGTGAATTACATAGTATTTGTCTTTTTTGTCTTATTTCACTTAGCTTAATACTCTCTAGGTCCATCTATGTTGTAAATGGCAAGATTTTATTCTTTCTTTTTATTTCTGAGTAATGTTCCATTGTATATATGAGGGGAACCCAGAAAACCTTGGAATTATCTTCTGGAGGGTGGACACCTTGTAGTACAGACTTTTCCTGTGAGTGTTCTAGAAACCCATCTGTATCAGTGTACCAGATGGTGGTGGTATGAGAGACTGCGTTTGGCTTTAGTGAAAATTTTTTTGGAGACTTTTTGAACAAGTTTGCCCATTTCATGATGGGTGATTTTTAAATGAACAACGTGTGGCATGACAATGCAGCTGCTCACGCTGCGCTGAGCGTTAAGCAGTTTTTGACCAAAAATTGCACAACCCCCATGCCCCACCCTCCCTATTCACCCAGACTTGTCCCAAGCAACTTTTTTTTGTTTCCGTGGATGAAAAAAGGCCTCAAGGGGAAATGTTTTGCTGATGTGGAAGAGGTAAAACAAAAAACGGCAGAAGCACTAAAATACATAAAAATCAATGAGTTCAGAAACTTTTGAGCAGTGCAGAAAGCATCTCAATAGGTGTATTGCATCAAATGGAGAGTACTTTGAAGGTGCCTGAAGTATAAACTTGCAAGAATAAAAATACAGTTTTTTAATAAATAAATTCCAGTTTGTTTTGTGTTCCCCCTCGTATTTTGTTGGTTCCCTCTGCTTCCTTCAAGATTGTGTCTTTTTCTTTAACTTTTGCCATTTTATTTCAGTATGTCTTACAAAGTAGGGTCTATTTGAGTTCATCCTGTTTGGAACTGTCTGCGCTTTCTGGACCTGGATAGATGTCTGTTTCCTTTCCCAGGTTAGGAAGGCTTTCAACCATTTTTTTGTTTTTTTTGTATGTGGGTAGCTCCCTGGCTGGGAATCGAACCCAGGCCGCAGCGTTGACAGCGCCAGTGCCAAAGTCTTAAGCCACTACACCATCAGGGAACTCCATCAAAGATTATTTTTTTAAATACAATTTCTGTTCCTTCTCCTCTTAGGATCCTTAGAATGTGAATATTTTGAGTGTTTGATGTTATCCCAGAGGTCTCTTAAATTACTCTCATTTTGTAAAAATTCCTTTTTCTTCTGTTTTTTTTTTGTTTTTGTTTTTTTTTTTTAGAGGGGAGGTTAAATTTATTGGGTTGACATTGGTTAGCAAAATTGGCATAGGTTCCAGATATACAGTGCTCCCATGCAGTCTGTCTGTTCCATTATGTGTCCATCACCCAGAGTCAGTTCTCTTTTCATCACATATATTCGACTCTTCCTCCTCTTCTGCCTCCTGCCCCCTTACCGTCAGGTACCACTAAAACTATTGACTGTGTCCATGAATTTTTGTTTCTTTGTTCCTGTCAGTTTTATATTCCACGTATGAGTGAGTCATATGGTTTTTGTGTTTTTCTGTGTGGCTTATTTCGCTTAGCATGATGATCTCAAGGTCCATCCATTTTGTTGCATATGATAGTATTTCATTTCCACTAATCTGTCTTCCAGGTCACTGATTATTCTGTTTTAGCTAAAATGCTGTTGAGTCTTTGTATTTTTCATTTCAGTTACTGTATTCTTCAGGTCTGCTTGGTTCTTTATTATACTTTATCAAGCTTTTTTGAAGTTCTTCCAAAGTCCCTCTAATCCATTGTCATGCTTGGTGAGCATCCTCATGACTGTTTCTTTGAAATTTTTTATCCAGCCAATTACTTACCTCGGTTTCCTTAGCATTTTTCCTGGAAATTTTTCTTGTTCCTTCATTAGAAAGATGCAGTAGACTCTCTTCCGTTAATTGGAACTCAAGCAACTGGTAACACTGTCAGTCAACGGTTGTGTTGGCACTTGTTTGAGAGTGCCAGTTGCTTGAGTTCTGGTTAATGGAGAGCCTATTTACATTTATCTGGCTGCATCTGCTAGTCCTCATGGGTGCTGCTTAACTGAGAGTCTGCTGTATTCTTTTGTCTTTTCATTTTGCTTATATGAATGAGACAAAGTAGCTATCTCCCCCAGTCTTGAAAAAGTTCCCTCATGTGGAAGTGGCCTGTGTATACGTATGTGTATGGGGTGGTTTTGGCAGGTCAATAGGAGCTGAGCCGGTGCCTAAGGCATTTGGGGCACTGGCCTACTGAGCTGGATTGGCTCTCCATGGGGAAGCCACAGGTGTGTTGTAATGCCTTGTTGCTCCTACTTGATCCCTTTGTTTGGAGTCAAATTGAGCTTGGGCTGTATGTCCAGGAATGTGCTGCAGGGACCTCGTGGTTGGGACAGAGCTTGAGGATAGAGCTCCTGCACATCCTGTGGAGGTGTATGGAGACAAACAGTGGTGCTCACAGGCATCTCCAATCCTGGAGAATTTTTGGTGGAAAGATCCTGTGGCTCTTCAGCCTTTTCTATAGTCTTCATAATACAGAAAGTTGTCTAGTGAAGGACAGGAGTGACCTCTAGGCTTTATGTGACAAGTAATTTTGGGAAGCAGGGTGGAGCCCAGCACATGCTTCCGATGCATGTGGCAGTGGCTTGCTGGCCTGGAGCAGGTCCCTGCAGGAAGGTCAGATGGTGTGGAGACGACGGGTTGTTCCTGTTTGCTCCTTGTATTCAGAAGCAGAGGCTCTGAACAGTGTAGCTGGGAACTTGCCGTGGTCACCTTGCAGGCAGGCCAAAAGCACCAGAAGAGAGCTCATGCCCTCCATATATAAGTGGAGGGCTTGTCAACAGTGGAGCTAACCTGCTCCTCCAGTCTGGAGAGTTCTGCAGCTTCTGGGAAGCTCTAGCGGTTATTGAGCCTTCTGTATTTGGTCTCTCTCTCATTTATTGTTCAGAAGCTGTTCATTCAGCCTTTAGTTGTCTCGCAGGAGTAATTTCTCTCTATATAAGTGTATATTTGAATTTGCTCGGGGTGGGGGCAGGTGAGTTCAGCGTCTTCCTACTCCACTGCCATCTTGGAACTCTTACTCCCTTTTTTTAGTTAATGGAGGAGGCTCAGGAGGTTTTCATTGACTTAACAGAATTCATGTAGATGGTAAGTAGTGTAGATAGTATATAACAAATGTTTTTTACTATGAAAAATTGCCAACGTACACAAAAGCAGGAGAGTAATATTAATACAACATACTCCTCGTCACCCAGCTTCAGTAGATAACATTTTGCTTCTCTTGTTTCATCTGTTCTTACTTTTAAATACAGCTTTATTGAGATATAATTAACATATAGTGAACTGTACATATTTAAAGTATAAATTGGATATATTTTGACATATACAGACCTTGAAACCACAGCACAATTAAGAATAAGGAACAGCAAGCATATCTACCATTCCCAAGAGTTTCCTTCTGTCCCTTTGTAACCCTCCTTCCTATTTCTTTCTACTTGTCACCCCTTTCCCCTACACAAGACAACCATTATTTGTCAGTATAGACTAGTTTACATTTACATTTTCTAGAATTTTATTTTATTTTATTTTTAGTGGTGAAACAAAGAGATAGTTTATTGAAGAGAAAGTACACTCCAGAGAGGTAGGAGCGGGCTCAAGCAAGGAAAATGGCTCAAGAGCCTAGAATTTTTTTTTTTTTTTTGTATGTGGGTAGTTCCCTGGCTGGGAATCGAACCCAGTCTGCAGCGTTGACAGCGCCAGCACCAAAGCCTTAAGCCACTACACCATCAGGGAACTCCGAGCCTAGAATTTTGTATGAATGGAATTATATAGTATGTACTTTTCCAGTTAGCATAATTTTGAGATTTATCCATATTGTTAAATTTGTCAGTAGTACTTTCTTCTTTTTTTGCCGTGTAGTATTCCATTGTTGTATATACCACAATTTTTAAAAATGCATTCATCTGTTGATGGACATCTGAATTATTTCCAGTTTTTGGATAGTATTAATAAGGCTGCTATGAACAATTATATACAAGTTTTTGCATGGATATATGCCTTTATTATTTTTTGGTATATATTTAGGAATGGGATGATGGATTATATGGCAGGTGTATGTTAAGAGAGTGCCAAACTTTTCCAAAGTTGTTGCCTGTTTAACATTCCCACCAATAGTGTATGTGAGTTTAGTTCCCTCTGAATCATTTCCAACACTTGGTATGATTGGTCTTTTAAATTTTAGCCTTTGTAGTAGGTGTCTAGTGGTATCTCATAGTGGTTTTAATTTACATTGACTAATGGTACTGAGCCCTCTTGCCACCACCTCTGTATCTGCTTTGTTGAAGTGTCTGTTGAAATATTTGCCAATTTTTTTAAAACTGAGGTGTTTATTTTCTAATTTTGTGTGTTGAGAGTTTTTTATGTATTCTAGATACACATCCTTCATATGATTTGTAAGCATTTACTCCTAGTCTGTGGCTTGTCTTTTCATGATATAAACAGTTGTATCTAAGGTCATTTTTGATATTTATCAACTTTTTAAATTTTATGAATTGTGCTTTTGGTGTCATATCTATGAAAATCTTTGCTTAATCAAAATCACAGGATTTTTTTTCCTGTGTTTTCTTCTTACAGTGTTATGATTTTGGGGTTTACATTTGGGTTTGTGATCTGTTTTGAGTTAATTTTTATTTTTGGTGTGAAACATGGATTGAGGTTCATTTGCTTATTTAGCACATGAATGTTAGCATATGGATGTCCAGTTGTTCCTACACCATTTGTTGAAAAGTTATCTTTTTCCTCATCAACTTACCTTTACACCTTTGTTGAAATCAGCTGTTCACTCACTTTTTAAAAAATGGAATAATTTAAAGCAAATGCCAATCATGATGTCATTTTATTCCTACACATACTGCATTCTTCATCTCTAATTGAGGACTGATTCTTAGAAACATAACAAATATTCCATTATTATATTTCATAAAGTTAACAGTATTTTCTTAAAATCATCTAATATTTAATCCATATTTAAATTTCTTATATTGTTTGAGTTATATTTTTTAAACAGTTGATTGTTCAGATCAACACTGGATTTGGCTATGTTTTCTAAGTGTTGTTTTATTTTTTTAATAGTCCTTCCACTACCCCTTTTCTTACCACTGATTGGCTTGCTTTCTTGTTATTACTTAATTTATTCATGATTTCCACACTCTGGACTCTCTTTACTGATTGCATCCTTGAGTTTGTAATTCCTTCCTCTATTTCTCCTATTTCCCATAAACTGGTAAATAGATCATATCTGAGACTTCATTAGATTCAAGTTCAATTTTCTTTTTAAGCCAAGTGTACCCTATAGGTAGTGGGTAGTATTTTTTGTTGCAGTGCAGGAGGAGACATGAAATGTCTGGATTATTCAGAGGGTTTAATGGTGTCAACCTGATATGTTAATTTTAAAGTTCCTTGTCATCCTTTCACCTTAATTTGTAAATTAATTTTCTAGTGTCCATTAAGGCTTGTTGCCTAGATCCATTATATTTTACTGGATCTTGCAAAATGTTAATTTTCTAATTTTATCATTCTTTTTGCATTTATTAGCTAAAGTTCTAAAAAACCATACTCTCATCAATTATTTGGTTACACTGAAATAGTACAAACAAGCAGGATAAATGTTTGATTTATTTACCCATTCTTTATCAATTTTCAAAACAATGAGTTGGTTTTAGCTGTCTCCAGTGGTGACTCATAAAGGGTTTATTTTTTTGTATCATTGTAAAGTCCCATATTTGTATATATTTGTTGTGTTTCATTCTGTGGACATCATTATTATTTTGGTGCTCAAATTCTTTATGATGGGAGGACCCCCAAAAAACCTGGAATTTATTTTTTAAAAATTGTGTTATTTATTTTTACATGTTTAAACTTCATTCACCTTCAAAGTACTCTCCATTTGATGGAGTATACCTATTGAGACACTTTTTCCACTGCTCAAAGCAGTTTTTGAACTCCTTGATTTTGATGCTCTTGAGTGCTTTTGCTGTTTTTCTGTTTCACCTCTTTCACCTCAGCAAAACATTTCCCTTTGAGTCCTTTTTTCATCTGAGAAAACAAAAAAAAGTAGCTTGGGGTGAGGTCGAGTGAATAGGGAGGGTGGGGCATGGGGGTCATGCCATTTTTGGTCAAAAACTGCTGAACACTCAGCAAGGTATGGGCAGGTGTGTTGTCATGGTGGAAGAACCAGTCATCTGTTTGCCACAGCTCAGACGTTTCTTCTGCACACAGCCTGTTAGAACAACGCCAGCTGGTACACTGATGCTCATGATAGGTTCTTAGAACACTCACCTAGTAGGGGAAGCCTGTGCTACATACAGGGTGTGCTCTCCAGAAGATAATTCTATTTTTTTCTTTTTGGTTTTTTTTTGTTTTGTTTATATATGCACATATATAATTTATATAGTAATAACCAAAAGTATATTTAAACAACTTACTTCTAGTGACTTACTCTTGCTTGATTTAATTGACTTCCTGTTACATTACTAGATATATTGAAATACATGGATTCGTGGGCTTATCATATTTTAATGTAAAATTTGGCTAATTACGTGTTTCACTAAATTTTACTTATGGATTTCTAGGGCCCCATGGTTATGAATGTGCTTCAATTTCATAATGCCTCCTGCTATGGCAGACAACCTTGACATCTGGGCAGTGGATTCACAGATAGTATGTGATGGCTCCATACCCGTGGATTTCCTTTTGCCCACTGGAATTTATATCCAGCTGGAGGTACCTCGGGAAGCTACCATTTCTTATATTAAACAGGTATGTTAATATGTGGAATTTATAAAATTGTAGCTTATTTACCATATTATTTAGGGTTATATGTTCTTCTGTCATAGAAAATGTTAATAATGTAAATTATATGCTAGCTTTGAGGGAAGTTTGACCTTGTGTTTTAAAGATTTTGATACTTTGTCTTTTATGGACATCTAAAACATCCTCATTCTCCTTGCCCTTTTAATTTTTTAAAATCCATGTGTAATTCCTGAATTAAGAAAAATAGGCTTATGTTAGCTAGTGTGAGATGTTCAGGTTTTTAAAAGGAATTTGACATTGTGAAAGACGGTTTTATTTTGAATTAAAATCTTTGTAATTACTATCTTTATTTAAGCTTATCACACTTTTTTTCATGTGATTTTTGTTGGTTGTCTCTTCTCTCCTTTTACTTCTACTTCTCTTCCTCTTCTTCCCTCCCTAACCCTACTACTTTTCTTGGTGACTATTGGGGGAGTAAAAGTTTTCTGCTTTTCACTAGATTTTCTTCCCCCAGTAGTGAATAGCATGTCCTTATTTGGAAGCAAATTCTTTTACATAACTAGGCTTGCCTGTTTTGTTGGATTATTTTTTCAAGTGAGGTAATGAGTGCCATTGATTTGTGAAGACTAAACATATAGATGAAATTGTTTTTCTAAACTTTCTCTTTAATGTTTATCAAAGAGCTGAACCCAATATAGAAACCAAGGGTTATCATATTTTTAAGCAAAAATACTTATGAGAAACCTCTTTGAAGCTTATGATTTTGGACAGCCTGTTAACTCTTAACTGACATTTCTTCATCAAGGCGAGACATGAGAATTTTAAAACTGTATAATTCTTGAATTTAAAGAAAAAAAGAATTGTTTTAAGCACCCTACAGGTGTGGAGTACTTATTTTTATAGTCACCAGTGGCAGATATGGTTGCCTGTGGATTTACCTGAAGCTAGATTAACCATTGATTCCCTCCTTTAAAAAAAATTGTAAAATATGCATAATATAAAATAAAATAAAATTGACCATTAGAGTCATTTTAATGGGCACAATTCTGTAACATTAAGTACATTCACAGTCTTGCTATCTATTTCCAGCACTTTTTATCATCCCAGACACTAACTCTGTACTCATTAAATAATAAACTACCCCTCCTTTCAGTTTTGGTAAAATCTCTGTTCTAGTTTCTGTCTCTATAAATTTGTGTACTCTAGATAGAATCATACAATAATTGTTCTTTAGTGTTTGGCTTCTTTCACTTAGCATACTATTTAAAAAATTCATTCATATTGTAACATGTATCCAAATTTTATTCCTTTTTATGATTGAATAATATTCCACTGTATGGATACCACATTTTTGTTTATCCATTTATCTTTTGATAAACATTTTAGTTGTAAATATCTTGGTTGTTGTGAATATGCTTTTATGAACATTGGTATACAAGTATATGTTCAAATCCCTGCTTTCTCTTTTTTTGTGTATAAATTATATCTGGAAGTGGAAATAGTGGATCATATGATAATTCTGTTTTAACTGGTTTTTTTGTTTTAACTCTTTTTTGGTGGTGGTGGTGGGGGGTGTTCCCTGGCTGGGAATCGAGGCCAGGCCGCAGCACTGAGCGCGCCAAAGCCTAGCCACTACACCACCAGGGAACCCCCTGTTTTAACTTTTTAAGGAACTGCAAAAATACCATTTTACATTCTTACATTTCCATCAGCAATGCATAGGGGTTCAAGCTTTTTTCCATCCTGCCCAACACTTGATATTTTGTTTGTTTGTTTGTTTGTTTTTCTTTCTTCTTTTTTTCTTTTGTAATAACATCCTCATGGCTGTAAAGTGGTATCTCATTGTAGTTATTATTTGTAGCTTCCTAATGACTAAGGATTCTGAGCATCTATTTTCATGTTTTTATTGGCCATTTTTAGAATTATCTGTTTAAGATCATTGCCCATTTTAAAAAATCAGTTGGTTGTTTTTATTGTTGAGTCATAGGAATGCATTATGTATTCTGGATATTAATCTCTTATCAAATATATAATTTGCAAATATTTTCTTTTAGTCTGTGGGTTGCCTTTTTACTCTCTTGGGTTTTGTACTGGCTGTAGTTGAAATAGATAATCCCACTTTGCATTTATATGGTAATTATTGATATGATTTCATCCAGGAGATGTTGCGGGAAATGCTGAGAGATTGACAGGGCAGTGTCAACTCAATAAAGATATCCTCAGTGAATAGAAAAGAGTGCAGGACAAAAATAATACATATTTTGTATGGGCACTTTAAACTTTATGTTGTCATATTAGGAGTTATTTGTGTTCACAGCAATGTTAAACATGGAAGTCTTTATTGATTATTGTTCTTTGTAGATATTCACTTTTAATAATTGAAAGTATATTTTTTGTACATTATGTCATTATACTTAACAAAAATGGGTTAATACCATACATATTCTCTTGGAATTTTCTATTCAAAAATTAATTTTAATATATCTTTGATAGCTTTCCATGTTACAGTGCATTTCTATTGTATTTTTATAGCTCTTTAATATTCTATCATTTATTTAACCAGTTTCTTATTTCTGAATGTTTGGCTTGTCCTCAGTTTTTGAGTTTTACAAATAGTGCTACAGTGAACATCCTTGTAGATATATCTTTGTACAATTGAACAAGTGTTTCCATTTCAGAAAATGTCTTACTATTTGTTTCCTGCAGATGTTATGGAAACAGGTTCACAATTACCCAATGTTTAACCTCCTTATGGAAATTGACTCCTATATGTTTGCATGTGTGAATCAAACTGCTGTATATGAAGAGCTCGAAGATGAAACAAGAAGACTCTGTGATGTCAGACCTTTTCTTCCAGTTCTCAAGTTAGTGACAAGAAGTTGTGACCCAGGGGAAAAATTAGATTCAAAAATTGGAGTCCTTATAGGGAAAGGTAATTTTAAAAATTCTTAGTATGAATTCTTAAAATGTCCATTGCTATATGTACAAACATGTAATAACTATTAGACAGTGCTTTGCAAAGTGTGATCCATGGACCAGTGCTGGTCTGTAAATTGTTAAAAGTCTAATATAAGGCAAGTACAGAAATCAAGACTAAATATTTGTAGACTCCTCTAGCAATCAGATAGTGCCACAGTATCTAAGGGCTTATGTTTGGTATATCTTTTTCTTTTCTTTTTTTGATTCCGAAGTTAGGTTTTATTTATTTATTTATTTATTAAATTTATTTTTATTGTTGACTTATTGGGGTGACATCTGTTAGCAAGGATTACATAGGTTTCAGGTATACATTTCTACAGTGCATTGTCAACTTGTATAGTAAGTTCACCACCTAATGTGACTTCTCTTTCCATCACCATATATTTAGCTTCCCCTCCCTGCTCCCCCACCCTCTCCCCCTTCTCCTCCCCACTTGTCCCCAAATAAACATTAAAGTATTGATTGTGTCCATGGGTTATTTTGTTTTTTTTTTTCTTTGTTGCTTTCAGTTTTATATTCTGCATATAAGTGAAATCATACAGTTTTTTGTTTTTTCAATGGTATATATATCAATATCATGCCTTAGACAAGGTAGTAACCTAAATTAGGTACTATAAGGGTTTTTTGTATCTGGTTTGTCTACCTGTATTGATCAAATTTACTATTAGAGGTAAATGTACCATCCTCTTTAAAAGAATAACTGTCTTTAAGATAATATAGTACCATCCCCTCTAAGAACCATCCCATTTAAGATAGTATTGTTTGATCTTGACCTAAGGTGATTCAGGCTACCTAATGATGACATTGTGGGACTGAACTCTTCCCTTTGAGTACTCTAAGCAGAACCCTAAATGATAGGAAAAGGTATTTACTAAATGATACCCTGTTCTTTATTCTAATAGTGTATTTGAATACTGGATGCTAAGGGCACTATATATTATGGATTCAAATGATACTGTATTGATTGGCTTTATAGAACAAAAAGTAATAGGTTGCCTCACTGTGTCTCATTCCCCAACACTGAAATACTGTTAATATTACCATCTCAAGTATCTTTCCAAAACAAAAATTTATATATATTCTATATTCTTGCTTCTGAATGTGCATAAAAGGAATCTTGCAAGACCAATTCATTCCCTGCCTTTTAAATTTATTATCTCTGGGTCTTTTAACATAACGACATAGATCCATTTTACTCATTTTATCACTTGCACCAGTGTATAATGGTATATGAATATATCTTAATTTTTAAAATCAGGTCTTATTGTTGTTTGTTTTTGTTTTTGTTTTTGTTTTGTTTTTTAATTCATTTTTATTGTTAGACTTATTGGGGTGACATCTGTTAGCAAGGATTGCATAGGTTTCAGGCATACAATTCTACAGTGCATTGTCAACTTGATGTATAATCAGTTCACCACCTACTGTGACTTCTCTTTCCATCACTTTATATTTAGCTTCCCCCTCTCCTCTCCCACCCCTTCCCCTTTCTCCCCTCCCTAACCCACTCATCCCCAAATAAACATTAAACTATTGATTGGTCCATGGGTCATTTGTTTGTTCATTTCTTTTTTTCTTTGCCTTCAGTTTTATATTCCGCATATGAGTGAAGTCATACAGTTCTTTGTTTTTTCTGACTGGCTTATTTCACTAAGCATGATGATCTCCAGGTCCATCCATTTTGTCGCAAATGGCAATATTTCATCTTTTCTTACAGCTGAGTAATATTCCATTTTGTATATGTACCACAGCTTCTTTATCCAGTCATCTGTCGCAGGGCACTTTGGTTGTTTCCATGTTTTGGCCACTGAGGTCTTATTGTTTAGCTTTGACTTTTTCCAGTTTTAAATTATTATAAACAAAACTACAGTGAATATTTTTGTACTGATATCATGTTATTTGTGCATAAGTTTGTGGAAATAAGGACCACCAAATGAGAACAGACTATTTACTCAGAACTTGGTGTAGTGAAGGGACTTCGTGTTTGATGATGACTCAGTGTGAATGCAGGGGAGTGAGTAAGTTTTATACTGAAAATAGGGGAAGGAATCAGGTATGCCTCATTGGAAGTTGTTGACAGAAGAAGCCTGAAGTGGGCTGCTTAGCAGCTAGGCATCTTAAATGATTGGTTTGGGGAGTCTATTTGTCTTTTTCTCTGGTTGGTCCCATTTCCCTTAGGTTGAAACTCCTTTTGGTACCATTTTAAGGTTAAAGGATGTATATGTACATATGAGGGCTGTCTGGAAAGTATCCAGCCATATAGTATGAAAAGCAGAGGCATTTGTGGCTGAATTTTTTTTCTGGACACTTTTACATCTATGTCTTATGTAATTTCTAATATATATTAAATAAATTTTAATAAACATTAAATATACCTGTTTCTACCCCTTTCATCACAGTACTATTAAAAACTTTAACATTTTGCCAATCTGATAAGTAAAAATTAAGGCCTGTATAAAAACTTATGTTTATTTTTGTTTTGTATTCTAGAATTATTTATTAGAACAAGTTTATGAAAAATTATGTATGGTTGTCTTCATTGCTGAAGTGGATCATACTTAAGTACAACAATGAATAATTTTGTATTTATGTTTGTTTTTTTTTTTTAATTCCTTTTTTTTTTTTTTTTTTTTTTTTTTTTTTTTTTTTTTTTTTTTTTTTTTTTTTTTTTTTTTTTTTTTTTTTGCTTTTTTTTTTGGTATGTGGGTAGCTCCCTGGCTGGGAAATGAACCCAGGCCGCAATGCTGACAGCGCCAGTGCGAAGCCTTATGCCACTACACCACCAGGGAACTCCCTGTATTTATGTTTTTGTTTGTTTGTTTTTTTGGTGGTTCCCTGGCTAGGAGTCAAACCCAGGCCACGGTGTTGAGAGTGCCAAAGCCTAGCCACTACACCACCAGGGAACCCCTCTTTTTGACTAATTGATATATTATAACCACTGTGGAAAAATCACAGTGAACTGAAAGTTTGATATAAGTTAAATAATAAATTGAGTTTTATGCTTATGGTAATTTCAGTATACTGTATTCTCCTAATGTAGTATTTGAAAAGTTTTAAGATTCTTAGTCTTTATAATATTTTGAATGTGACTTATTTGTTCAGTAAACTGTGGATCTCTTATATGTAGTTTTAAAGTGTGTACCATAAATTTCACTGATTATCTTTATAAACCTGGTAACTATATCTTTATAAAACTCGTAACCAACAAAATTTCTTTAGGAAGTTTCAAGTTTGTATATTTTTAGAAATCTAATTGTGTAACTGTCTTCTGTACATGAAATTTCTCATTTTATCTAGCTATTCTTTGATTTTTAAAATAGTATTTTCCTTTCCAGTTTTGTTTTTTTGATAAAAACTAATTATCCAAATAAGTTTTTGTTGAATATATTTTATATTCTCTTTTATTATGATTAGCTACTCAAAATGACACCTTTAAAAAATGTGTTTAGGTCTACATGAATTTGATGCCTTGAAGGATCCTGAAGTGAATGAATTCCGAATAAAAATGCGCAAATTCAGTGAGGAAAAGATTCAATCGCTTGTGGGATTGTCTTGGATAGATTGGCTAAAGCAAACATATCCACCAGAGCATGAACCATCCATCCTTGAAAACTTAGAAGATAAACTTTATGGAGGAAAGCTCATTGTGGCTGTTCATTTTGAAAATTGTCAGGTAGTAAAATACTGTTTTAAGAAATACTTTGTAATTTGTGATTTTTTTACCTGAATATAGCTCCAGTCTCAGAGGCGGCTCTTACTTGCCTAGTAAATGCTGTATTACAGAGAACATTTTTATATTTAAGATGGAAATAAATTTATCATTATGTATAATAATCTAAAGTGACATATTTTTTCGCATATGACTTTTGATGTAGTGGTATGTCAGTCTAGATCGAGGTTAGCAAACCTTAACTGTTTTTTTTTGTCTTGTTTTTTATTTTGTTTTTGTTTTCTTTGTTTTTTTAGTTTTAGGTGTACAAGAGAGCATGATGCTTAGATGTTTACAGACCTCATATACAATAACCTCAACAGGTCTGTTTCTGATCTGATGATACCATACATAGCAGTACCATTGACTATATATTCCCTATATTGTGTGACTATATATGCAGAGGGTGCCAAAAATATATATATATATATACACATTTTAAGAAAGGAAAACACTGTTAAGGTGGTAATCAATATATACTGATAACAAAAGATGAATACAAGTCATGTTTGACTTTGCAATTACATGAGGTGCTCAAAGTGGTTACCATCAGCACATCCAGATACTTCTGATTACTGTGAACTTGAGCAATGTTTCCCAAAGTGTCCACTTGTATTACTGCTCATGCTGCTGCAATTTCTTCCCCAAGTACCGCCAGTGTAGCTGATTTTCTAGGATACACCACATCCTTTAAGGTCTCCCATAGGTAGAATTCAGAGTGTTAAGTCAGGAGAATGTGGGGAAACTAAAACAACGTTCTCGAATTTCAAAAACCACTTATTTCAAAATGGTCTTGTGCTCCTTGAACAACAATTGCACTTCTGCCATTATCTATCTATCTATCTATCTATCTATCTATCTATCTATTTATTTATTTATTTTTATGTGGGTAGTTCCCTGCTGGGAAACGAACCCAGGTCGCAGCGTTGACAGCACCAAAGCGTTAACCACTGCACCACCAGGGAACTCCCTCTGCCATTTTCTTTGACTGTCCTGCCTGTCGCATGGTGATGCTAGCATTCATTTGATTAATGCCATCTTTTGAGTGAATGTCATACTATATACTGCTGCTGTAATCAATTCAACTTCGAAAAGTAATACATAGATAACATCTCTTAAATTAAATGTGTATACACTTTTTGGGCACCCTCAGTATATTTTAAAGTAATAATTGACATTCAACATTATTTTATATTATTTTTCAGGTGTACAGTGCAGTGGGTAGGTGTTTATATAATTTATGGAGTGCTCACCGAGTAGTCTGGTGTCCATCTGACATCATGCATAGCTTTTACAATATTATTGGCTATATTCCCCCTATACTGTATTTCACATTCTTATGACTGTTTTGTGACTACCAGTTTATATTTCCTAGTCCCTTCACCTTTCCCACCCATTTCCCAGTCCCAACTAAAAAGCATTAGTTTGTTGTAATGAATCAGTGAGTCTATTTCTGTTTTGATTGTTCATTTGTTCTATTTTTTAGATTCCACGTATAAGTTAGATCATCTGGTAGTTTTCTTCCTCAGTCTGACTTAATTTGCTTAGCATAATAAGTTGTAGTTCCATCCATGTTGTTGCAAAAACCTGTTTTTGAATTGTTTTTATGTTTATATTTTTTATTAATTTTTAATAGATTTGTCCTTTTTAAAATTAGTTTCAGGTGTATAAATGACTAGACATTTATACCAATCACAAAATAATAACCCCACTAAGTCTGTTACCCATCTGACATCATACATAGCTATTACAATACCATTGACTGTGTTCCCTATGCTATACTCTACATGGTTTTTATACTTTTAATGGGATGTAAAAAAGCCAAGAATTTTAAAGGGATGTTTTCAAAAAAGAAAAAGAAAATGTGACAAAAATGCTTATGTTGTCATCAGAGCCTAGTACTTTAGGGAAAAAGTTTACCAACCTCTATGTAATGTTCTTTAGTGTAGATATTTGTTTTCCTCATGTAATTTTTCTCTTATTTATAAAATGAAAGGTTTGATCAAATGATTTTTTTCTGTATTCTTAATATTTGTGTTTTGTGAGTATGGAATTTGACATTATAGTGAGTGTCTATACAGTTTATCTGTGTCTGAGTGTTCAGAGCAATTTTACAAACTGGATTATGCTACTATCTTTGTATCAGATATAGTCATCATCTAGGGCAGGACTGTGCAATATTTTGGTTTCCCTAGCCACACTGGAAGAGAAGAATTGTCTTTGGCTACATAAAATACACTAACACTAACAAAAGCTGATGAGCTTTAAAAAAAAAAATCCCCCCCCCCCATCTCAGTATTTTAAGAAAGTTTATGAATTTGTGTTGGGCCATATTCAAAGGCATCCTGGGCCGCATGGCCTGCAGGCTACAGGTTGGGCATGCTTTATTTAAGGTTTGCCCCTAGAATTAGAATAGGAGTTGAAGGATGTTTTGTTTTGTTTTGTTTTGTTCTTCAACTACTGTAACAATGACAAAAGCCGTATTAGTAGCCTTTTATATTGAACACTAACACAATGCCAGGAACTAGGGAAGGTATTTTTATGGAGGAGTATTTGCCATATCTCACGACAACCCTATGAAGTTTTACCTTCTTCCCATTATATAGTGAAGAAACTGAAAAGAAGTTTGATTATTTGTGCCAGCATCCTAGCTGGTCAGTGTTAGAGCAAGAATTTTATCCAGGTGTCTCAGGTTTTATCCAATTCTACCTCCTTTCACACTAAGTATTTGTTAGGACAACTGTGAAAAAAAGGATACGGCTTTCTGGCACTTTTACAAAGTACATTTATTTAAGGAACAAAAACTAATTGTCACTCTGTTCTGAAACATATTGAGACTAAAGTTCAAGTTAAGCCAAGATTTTTATATCATAAAGTGTCAAGATGAAATTTAAAATACTGTTTAGGGAATTCTGCAGTATTGGAAGATCTGGAATAGAGAATTTTACTGTTAAAATGTGACTAGAATCTCTACTGGACATACAAATTTTAATGTGCTCATGTAACAAAATATATGTGAAAAGAAGTATTTTTAAGTTAGAAGAGGAATGGAAATAATTGGAAAATCTTACTGCATTCCAAGCACTCATAGAATTTAGTGCTGAAAGGAGTTTAGCAACCATATAGTCAGACTCTTCATATAATATAAATTATTTTCACCACTCCTTATATCCCATATGTAGTCCTACGGGGAACATTCTGCCTCCTGAAGCAGTATGTTTTTACTAGGCAAGCACACATTTAAATTTTGAATTAAAAATTTTTTTAAAAATTCAAGCTAATGTGTAATTTCTGCTCATTTGGTTATACTTTCCTGTTTTGGATCAGTATCTATTAAATCTTTTCATTTTACATGCCAAATGCCAATTATTTAGATAATGTAATGTAACTATCATATCTCTCCCCAGTCTTCTTTTCTTCTGGCTAAATACTTCTCCAGGGATTAAAACGAAAGTTTCTAGACCTTTAGATTATAAAGACCAGTAAAGTTATTAAACAATTTTGGGAAGTCACATAGGGTAGAGCTTTTTTTTTTCATTTAGGCAGGTAACACCATCCAAATTTCAATTAAATCCAAAATCATAATTTATATCAACATTATTTCATAACTGAATAAACATTTACCACCAAAACATAGAAATGACAGAATCTCAGAACAAAGGATGGCTGGCAGCCATCATTTATACGTATTTTCTTTCACCCTTTCCATTTTTATAAAATTTTCATTTGGCCATCTCACTGTCACTGTTGATGTCCAACATTGGAAAAGCAGCTTGTAAACACTAAACTAAAACTGAGATGAAATGTAACAAGGTATTCATTTAGGTTAAAAAAATTATTTGTCAGCATTAGTAGGAGGAAAGCTAGACATTAATTTCTGTGAAAAACAGGCAATAGTCACTATCAGTCCTTGAACATGGCTTTTAAGAAGCAAAATAAATGTAATCACTGAACTGTTGTATCTCAATTTCACAGAACAATAGTCCCATCAGCTGGATTAGAATGCATTATTTTTAATTTCAAGAATAATTTTTTGGTAAAGAATACTATAAACCTGAGCAACACTTTCAAACATGTTTTTACTTCAGCATAGGGTATATGAAATAATTCTATCAAGAAAGGGAGGGGGGTGCATATAATTTGAAATACAGGGTTCAGCAGAAATAATGCCCTTTTTTTAAGTAGTTAAAATATTGTTATATTGCAGAATAACATGCTTATGACCATGTAATAAAAGGTTTGGTATAGATGACCAGCTCATAAAAAAGGATGTTATAATACCTCTGCAGGACCCTGTAGTCAGTCTCCTCTGTGTTGGAGGATGGTAGAAGAGTGGTAGAAAGGAAAAGAAAATGAAGAGTATGTTTTTTGGGGAATTCCAGAGACTATATCAGAAGGATGAGCAGAAATGTGAGAAACAGTGAAGCACATAAAGTAAAACTATCAAGAATAAATATTTCCTTTCCTGAATAGTCATTATCTGAATAATCACAATTGTCATGATACAAATAGTCACTAATGAATTGTATTCCTCCTTGCTAAACAGAAGTATCTGTTCCCATCCATGTGCCCAGTGTATTTATTGGATGATGTCTCATCTATAGCTATTTGTAAGCTTGGGGCAATACATTGCAAATTGATTGCCCAGGAAAATTACAGGTCTTATAAAAGATGTAATCTTTTCTGAAGTATATGAAAGTGATGTTGGAAAACTGCTTGAAATATAGGAAAAACCAGTCAAGTTGAGTTGTCAGTCTAGCTAACAATTTATGTGGAGAAAATTAAGGGGGATGATGACACACTAGTACTTGGTATACACAGAGCATACATATCAAGTTCAACATTGCTGGTGCATAGAATATTGCTGATTTATGTATTTCTATTGCAGGCATGCATACACACACACAACCCAGGAACAGAATTAGTGAGTCAGATATATGTGTATCAGTTTTTTAGTAGACTGCCAAATAGTTTTTCAAATTTACATTTCTACCAGTAGTATTTTGAGAGTTTTGTTTCCTGATATCTTTGCTAATACTTGGTATTATCATCTTTTAAAATCTTTTCAAATTTGCCATTTTCCTTTTTATGGAATTTTAAATTTTATTTAACATGTTGTCTTTCTTGAAGTTTTCTTTGATTCCTCTTTATATATACTTGCTCTTTATTTGTTTTCAAGCTGCTTTTAATTCTTGAAAAACATTAACCATACTTGCTTTATTTTCTGACTGTGAATTTTAATACTTACAGTTTTTCAAGCCCAGTTCTATTTTTCCATGCTTTCTGCAGGTTCTTGCTATCTGATAATGAGATTGTCTTTTAGTTTTTATTTCTGAAGAGTTTACGTATGCAGTAGAGAATAGATAGGAATCATAGAATAATTAAGGCCTGTGCTATTTAATACAGTAGCCACTAGCTCCATGTGTATATTTAATTTTATGTAAAAATTCAGTTCTTCACAGTAGCCACATACCAAGTTCTCAAGAGCTGTTTGTGGCTAATGGTTATTGTAATGGACAACACAGAACAGAATATTTCCATTATTAAAGAAAGTTCTGTTGGGTACCACTGCTTTTGACAGTTATAAAGTTATAACCAGTTAGTTGTATTATGTTAAAAAGGAGTATCATATCTCTTTACAACTTTCCTTTTAAAGATAAATTATTTTCTAAGCTGGGTGGGTGATGGTTAGTTTTGATGTGGATAGTGCAAGAGGTCAGGAGATCAAGTAAGTTTTAGGAGAGAGTTACTGGGGATGGAGAGAAGGTGATAATTGGCAATGCTTTAGGATATAAGGTCATTGATGTCTTTTTGGGGAGTGACAGGAAGGAAAGTGGGGTGATGGGACTTCTCAAGGGACTGTGGATCTTCACTCCTGTACTTTGATGCATATGACACCATCTCATAGAAAATACTGGAGAAAAGGGGTAAAAATACTGGAGAAAATAGGTTGGAAGACTTGGTGGGTTTAAGTTTTGAATTTGAGATTTCTTGTGGAAAAGGGAGGTGACTTAAGTTAATTTGGTAGAAAATATTCCAAAATCAATTTGAGGTCAGTAGAGAATTTCCTAGTAATAATAGTTGTCTAGAGTGGCTGCCTTAGGAGATAGTGAGCTTTCTTATATTTTCAATTATTTTGCTAGATGATGAGAGGATTTAGACGTTATTAAATAATCTTTAATTTCTGTGCCTTTGGGGTTTATAATGAACAGATTTAATAATATTTCATCTCAGTTGTATCTTCATTTTTTTTTAACCAATTAAAATTTTTGTTTTCTTTTACATGTTTGTAAAATTGGACAGAATTGTTCATTTATGGTTCAGTGGTCTTGTCTTGCCAGAGACATTGTGTCATTCTTTTCTTAATATAGACCGAATTTGAACAAGTACAGGTATTTTTAAAAAAACTTTTTAAAAGAAAAATATTTACTTGGCAATGCATGTGATAAACTACCTGATGAGAAACTTCAGTTAAATTATTAATCTGATCTGTGGAAACTGGTACTCTGTATAGTGTAAGATAAATTGCAAATTAATTAGAAATCTTAACAAATTTGACATAAACACATTATATTTAGAAAATAGAAAAATTTACTGGAAAAGTAAATGTAAAGGATGCACATATATTAAATGTTATGGATGGTTTATAATGCAGTAAGTACAAATGTAAAGAGTGACTTTTTTTTTTAGCAGAAATATAAAATTGCTCCCATTTTCTACTCCCTTCTTTAGGATGTGTTTAGCTTTCAAGTATCTCCTAATATGAATCCTGTAAAAATAAATGAATTGGCAATCCAGAAACGTTTGACTATTCATGGGAAAGAAGATGAAATTAGCCCCTATGACTATGTATTGCAAATCAGTGGGAGAGTAGAATATGTGTTTGGTGATCACCCACTAATCCAGTTCCAGGTATGTGTATTAACTATCAGTTTACCAGAGAAGTGTGTGTATATTTAACAATTTAAATTTCTGATAAAAAAGTGTTACCTTAGTAGAACATTTGGAATCTACAGAAAATTACACAGCATTAAATAATAGATACCCATAATCCTACCCACCTCTGAGATAACTCACTGTTAATATTTTGGCATGATTTTGTCATTTTACTTGAAGTTATATAAATTTTTGGCATAATTATGTGTGTTTTTATATGTTTACATTCTGCTTTTTTGATTGTTTCAGTATTATAATTTCCTATAGAATTATGAAATTTTAATACAATTTGTCACAACTGCCTATTTATTTCATTATATAAACACAATGATTTAGATATAAAATATCCTGGGAGAAGTAAAATATAAAATATTTTTATTAAATGACCACTAATTGAATTGTATAATAACTTATATCTGATTATCAGTTAACTATGTAAAATAATACAAATTTTCATTGGGTACTAGAAAACTTTTCAATTTCAGTCTAATATTTGTATGAATATTTTTCTTCCTGCCTTTTTTGTTTCCAACATGATAGGAATTTGTAAGCATTAGGTATGACCATCCTCAAAAGCCTCCCTTAATCGTGGAGATACGAATTACCATTTCATCATGAATTCTCTGATTACATGCTTTATGGAAGGCACTTAAGTGCCTTACATTTTTTTTTTTTTGGAGTAAAGTGGAATTTAAAATATATAGAGTGCAACACCCCTTTTTCCATCATAAGGTATACTATTTAAAGGATAGGATCTTGGCTTTGCCTTCAAAGAACCTGAAGACATGTCAGTTGAAATTACATTTGGAGACTAAAAAATGGTCATTATATGAAGAATAATAGGCTAAATGCCAAGTTAGATAATCAGATAAATAGTAACAAGATTTTAGAAAAATATGTGATCGTTTTTATTTGTGGTTTTTATTGTTTTGAGAAAGGTAAATACAGGTAACAGGAATTTTATGCCTTCGTTTTCAGATTTTGGGTGAGGCCCTTAATTCTCATGCTTTAGTAGGTAGAAAATCAAAAAGCAGTTATCACTTCTGTGTACAGCTCTGGGAGCTGTGACAATCTGATAGTAAGTGCATGAACTCTGTCTAGTCCATGAGAGGAAGAAGGAGTATGAAAAGTGCTTGATGGGAACATAGAAGTACTGATTTATTCCCTTCATGTTCTGCCATCTTTTAAGTAGCCTTCTGCTTCTTTTATTTAACACTTTTATCTTACTTTGGTAAGGGGAAGTTATATTGTTTTGCCAAACACTTAGAATTGGTTATTATAAAGAAAAACAAATGTGTTTTTATACAGGTCATATGAGAGAGACAATGTACAGTCTAGAAAAAGGAATGTGAAGGAAATGATATGCTACATCTTTCATAGTGAAAAGTTTTTAATGACTATATTTATCATTACGTGTCATGTAACTTCCACTTGCAGGCGAGCCTGGAAGTGTTTTTTTTTTTTAAATTATTTAAAAAATATTTAGTGGTTCTGAATTGAATACACTACAGAATTCTATTGTATTAAATCACACTTTATATCTGGGGTAATACATGGGATTTTTATTTAGTTTGTTAGGAATCTTTGGTAATGTCAGTAACCACTCCCTTATTTATATGCCTCTGGAGAGTCATCCTAGTTTCATGGAAATAAAACAGTATCAAGCTGAGGTGGCCAGTAGATTTTTTTCTGGGGAGACCAGTAATGGTTGCTTGGTGCCCCGTGCTGAAAAGGTGCCAGGTATACTTCAAGGATCCATGGGAAAGTAGGAGTTGGCCACATGAGGACGTATTTATATGTTCACCTTTCTTGACTGGTGAAAGCTTACACTGTGACACCAGTCTATGATCAGGTACTGCCCTGGATAGGTGTGCTGATTTGTCAAAATATCAGGTATTAAGTGCAGAAAAGAGAAGACAAAAAATCTAGACTGAGGTATGTATTTTTTCAAGGTTTAGCAAATAAAAAAAAAACCAAACAAGTGTATTTAAATCCACTTAGTTCTTAAAGATACTAGGTGTGCAATTTAACCCTTCTGATTTTCATTCTTTAATCTGTTAAATGAGGGATAATCTCTTACAGAGTTTTTATGAAGATTAACTATAACATATAAGAAGTGTATAGCTCAGATCTTATGTACTTAGATGTACAATTAATGGTAACTTTTTAATGTGATTATAATTTTTCATATTCTTGACATAGAGCCGTTTAAGGTATGCTTTCATAGTGCGTTTGCTGTTCAGCTTAATATTTTTCTTTTACTGATTTAAGTATTTGCTTGAATATCCTTAACTTATTGTTTCTTGCTACTTACTGTTAGTATATCCGGAACTGTGTAATGAACAGGACCTTGCCCCATTTTATTCTTGTGGAATGCTGCAAGATCAAAAAGATGTATGAACAGGAAATGATTGCTATAGAGGCTGCCATAAATCGAAATGCATCTAACCTTCCTCTTCCTTTACCACCAAAGAAAACGCGAATTATTTCTGTAAGTACCATGTGTGAACTGTTGTCAACCCTAAGAGGCATATGATTTTGTTAGGTTGTATGCTTAAGTCTCACACATATTTTCTTTGCTCATTTCTTCACCTTTTGTGAAAACCAATGCATGTTTGTCAAAGATCCATCACCATTTATTAATAATTATCTGTCTAGCTACTATTGTTTTCCTTACTCAGACAACATACAGGGGCTGTCTGGAAAGTATTCAGCCATGTAATATGAAAAATAGAGGCATTTATGACTGGATTTTTTCCAGACAGCCCTTGTGCAAATGTAAATATGCCACTTATATTTTTGGTAATCTTGTAGTGGCAAAGAAATATGCCATTAAATTGAGATGTTTTGAGACTAGAGCTGAACATGGAACTTCAGTGAGCAAGTTGAGACATTGTGGTAGAAAAGTTAGATGTGCAGAAGTAGTTGATTCGCTGGTATATTTCATTTCTATCAGCTTAGCTATGATAATGTTACAATTTGTCTATCTTTCTACTGAATACTTTTAGACTTTAAATGTATCAACGACACCATTTTTTTCCAGAATGTAATATATTTGTATGAAGCAAATTTTAAGTTTGTGTTCATGGGAGCAGTTAACATTTTTTAGTAGTTATTCATTCTTAACAAATTGTATGTTTAGCCACTCATTGATGATTAAGATATTATCTATACATTAATTTAAAAGATCATTCTTAATTTATTTGAAGCTTTCAATACCTTTTGTTTATGATGTTTAACTTAGTGAGTTGCTCGTGGCAGTAGTTTTACTGTGAAATGGCGATTTTTCCCTCAGTTCTTTCTCTCGAAGGGAAGAATTCAGTCAAGAGACAGTTGGTGAAAATATAGAAAAGCTAAGAGTTTATTAGTAAAAGAAAATGCATTCCACGACGTGGAGCTGGCTGATTAAAGAGTGGGAAGCAGCATTCCCTGACAATGTTGGGGGTTTTTATACCTATGGGTGGAAGTTTCTCCCCCTTTCTTTTCTGTGTGATCCTTTTGAAAAGGGCCAAAGCTGCATTTTGGGAAGTAAGGCCTATGGTTGAATAAATGGAGCTATTTCCCCTTTGTCCTGTATTTCTCTGATCATCTTATCTTTCCCTCTTAAAGATAGCTAATAATGGGTCGGGCCTGATTCCTTATTCTGTATTTCTTCCCTGAGGACTATGTCTTTTTATTTTAGGGGGTATCTAGTGTGAGTGAGAGGGCAACAGTCCAGTTTTTTTCCTTTGCATTCCTTTCCTTCTTACTGAGGGACACCTGTTAATGGGCCTTCTGACAGGCAAGTTTTTTTCTTTTCATTCATTTTAATTTAGAGGCAGCTGATAATGGACCTTTTCTGTTCATATTTACCTTCCTGCCTACTCTGTCAGTATTGGGATGCTGTCTGTGTTTTTCCATGAAAACTAAGGGGGGATGGTTATGATGCTTAATTGAATATATAAAACTTTCAGTTGTTAGTTCAGAGGTCTGTTTTCATTACCTTGCCAGAGACATGAGAACTGAAAAGATGATTTCATTGCTAGAATAAAGTATTCGTGTCTTTCATTAAAGTACTCTATTTCATTCTTTTACAGCATGTTTGGGAAAATAACAACCCTTTCCAAATTGTCTTGGTTAAGGGAAATAAACTTAATACAGAAGAAACTGTAAAAGTAAGTACTTGATAAGATTTGAATTTATCATATGCTTCATTATTTGAATAGCTCACTGATATACCTAGTGAATGTCACATTGGAGATTAAATTTTACCCATATTCTTCAATTATATGAGATAGACTATGGCAATTTATTATAAGACAAGAAATTTTGTTTTACAGTACTCGTATTCTTTAAATAGTTGGAGATGTACTGGATAGATAACATTTTCCATTATATATTATATAAAAGAAACTGCTTTAGATCAGAAATCTAGCAAGTGAAATTTAAGCTGAAACTATAGGTCCCATGTTTGTATTCCAGTTTACCCTCCTTTCTCAGCCTTGCTTAGAGTTGCTCCCAGCCTTCTCTCTCAGCCCCCTTTTATTTCTTTTGAACTTGCTGAACACAGAACTGTAATACCATTTCCTGGAAGAAAGTAGATGACTACATTATAGAGCACAAGTTGTTAATGTGGGGATTTATTGCATAACCCCATACAATTAAGTGAAGACTTAACAAGGCATTTTGTCTCAAAGTGTAAAGCAAGAATTTTCCCCTATTTTGCTTGGCAGGAAATTAAGTGAATAGTTTTGTGATTCAAGAAAGAGATTCAGTTAGTATGAGATGTTTGCTGGCATGATGATATATTCAGGAGCACCTTGCCAAAGATTGCCAATGGCTTGCTTTTGTGAATGGACATTAAAGATTCTTTGGGTAGCTGTCATTGAAATAAAAGCTATAGTGCTCTTACATTCCCAACTAGATTTGAATTTTTAATGAGCGTGTTTATGCTGGTTAGCCTTAGTTTTCTATTTTAGTTGTAATTTTATTTCTCCTTTAATTAAAATTCTTCTTACTAATTTTTTTCCAATTGCAAAAGTGTGACATTGTTGCAACAGGCAAGAAAAGTCGAAACATCTCTTTATCATCTATGAGATATAAGGTTAACCAGCATTATGAGTGACTTTCTTATTTATACAGATGTATATAAACATACGGTTTGGAGATTGGAGGAGTTTTGGTTGTGTTGATTTTGTTAATTTGTTGGTTTTTTAAACAAAAGGGGATAATAATATATACATTATTCTACAACTTGATTATTCATTTTATAATACATCTTAGACAGTCAGAAATATTCAGTAAAGATCCTTGGGTATTATATTCCTAAAGGCAGAAATCACATTTAGGCAAATCTATCCTCAAGTCATAAGGAGTATAATATACATACATGATTTTGTTCAGTAATTTGTATGTATAGATAATGTAATTTACATTGTAAAAGTGGGAATTCCTACTTGTTCTTTTACATTTGTTGTTTATCATGCTTGTCTTCTATAGATGATTTACATTATTTAATCTTTTGTAGTTATTCTCTACCACCTTTTATTTATGAAGAAGACTTCATTACCTGCTTTATTTTCTTGAGCACTACATATTTTTTTGTTAGTGACAAATTTTTTTTGTCATTGATACTCTATTTCTGTAGGTTTTACCAACATCCTTAAGTTATTTTAAGCTGGATTGATTTTATTGTTTATGGTCATGCGTTCTTAGGAGTAAAGGGCTTAATGACATGTACTTTTTAAAGAATGCCCTGCTCAAAAAGAAAAAGTAAAATGTCCCCCTCTCCACTTTATCTAGTTCTCTAGTCTCCTTTTGCTGACTCTTTTTCTTTTTCCAATGGGGTTATATAGTTGAGTTTAAGTAAGTTAATGCAATTATGATATTATTTTCTTGTAGATACGACACGCCCCATTCTCTTTAATTGCTGCACAAGCTAGGAGTTCTGTACAATGTTGTAAAGAAATTTGAAGAAAAAAATACAGGGGTGTGCAGCTTTATCTGTTTCTTTCTAAACTTTTTTCTGGCTAAGACTTTCAATATGATATTAAATAGGAGTGATTAGAATAGATATTATTAGTCGGGATTCTCCAGGAGAGCCTTTTGTGTAGTTCCTGTTAAAGGCTGACAGGCTTAAGATCCAGGTCAGACCTCTGCAAGATAATCTCTGTTTCTTCAAAGCAATTATTTCATATAATATAACCTGATCATGGGAGTGAGATCCATTACATTCACAGTCCCAGAGCACATCTTACAGGACATATGACTGTGGAGTCCAAAATGAAAATCCTAGCCGTTCAGCAAAGACTCATTACTCTGCCTGACTGGCACTTGAACGTCTTTCAACTCTGTGAGAGTGCTTAGAATTCTGTAACATACAGCTTCTTTCCTAGTCAGTCTTTTCCCAGCCTTGTGACGTTTTATTTCTCTGCTTTGCATCTTAATTCTTAATACTCAGCAGAAGCCTGAACCCATTACTGCCAGAAATCTAGAAGATGGTGTTAGTGCAGTGAGAGAGCTCTCAGTAAGCCCTCTAAGTTATAACTGTAGTGAGAAAGGGGTCTTCTAACTCTCAAAGTGAAGTTTTCCCCCTTTTTTGTTTCCTGTTTATTTTTTCTTTTCTTTTTTTCTGTTCTTAATTGCCTGAGTCTAAGATGTCCTATGGCAGCAATAGCAGCAATGGGACAGGTTTAAAATGCAGAGTTGAACCTTCCTCTCTGATGAGAAGAGTTGTAGTCTCAAGAGAATGGAGTAAATCCTCATTGACTCCCTCCAACCCCTCTTTTTCTGTCCTTTTGCTGTTGAGCATAGTTTGAGGAAGTGTAGAATAAAACCTCAGTTTGGGGCTGGGTGACAAGAAAAAGCAAGCCCCAAGCAACCAGTTAATACTTGGATGATTGAAGAGTGGCAAGAGCTTGGGAAAGCAACCCCTTAAGGTTTTTCATTCTTATGAAGTCTGACAATTAAGTTTGCAAACTTGCCACTGTGCACTTACGTTGGCAGCTCTATACAAACAACTACATAAGGTTTCAGAACCTTGGTATATATGTGTCTCACAGCTGTGTTTGTGTCAACTTGTGGCAGTGTCTTGCTGAGTGGCATTCATTATTGTTGCATGTTGGTGTGTGCTGTCACAAGAAAGTCTGAGCTTGAATTAGAGCAACAAACAAACATTAAATTTCTAGTTAAACTTGGCAAGAGTGGAAGTGTAATCAGGGATATGTTAGTCCAAGTTTATGGGGATAGTGCCATGAAGAAAATGGCAGTGTATAAATGGATAAAACATTTTTCTGAGAGGAGAGAAAACGTCACTGATGAAGAGAGGTCAGGGCGGCCAGTAACAAGCAGAACTGATGAAAATATCACAAAAATTTATTGAATTGTTTGTCAAAATCATCAGTTGACTGTGAGAAGCATTGGTAGAGAAACAGGAAAATCTTAGCTGAAAATCTTGGTATGAGAAAGGTGTGTGCAAAAATTGTCCCAAAGGAGCTCACTGATGAACAAAAACAAAGCAGAGTCAAAGTTTGCCAAGACCATTTGGAGAGGCAAGACAATGTTCTGGCCATGTTATCACTGGTGATGAAACATGAGTGTACCAATACGACCTGAAACAAAACATCAAAGTGCACAATGGAAGTCAGCCAATTTTCCACAACCAAAAAAGTTTTTCATTAGTCCAAATCGAGAGTTGCAACGATGTTGCTAACCTTCTTTGATATAATAGGGATTGTTCATTCTGAATTTGTACCAACTGGAGAAACATTCAACCAAATTTACTATTTGGAAGTGCTGAACTGTGTGAAGGAGTTAGATGAAAATGACTTGAACTTCTCACCAACAACTCTTGGCTCTTGTATTAACGACAGTGTACCAGCTGCTGTGGCACTGTCTGTGAGAGAGTTTTTAGCCAGTATACAAATGACTATATTGGAATACCCTCCCTATTCACCTGATCTGGCCCCCAATGCTTTTTTCTTTACCCAAGACAAAGGAAATATTGCAAGGAAGACATTTTGATGACATTCGGGACATCAAGGGTAATAAAATGGCAGTTCTGATGGCCATTTCAGAAAAAGAGGTCCAAATTTGCATTGAAGGGTGTACTAGGTGCTGGCTTTGGTGCATAGCTTCCCAAGGGGAGTGCTTCGAAGGTGACTAGTGATTTTCAGCAATGAGGTTTGTAGCACTTTTTCTAGGATGAGTTGGCGAACTTAATTGTCAGACCTTATATATGAGTATGTTTATTCCTGAGCTGTGTATTGTGTGGATCTGAGTCTTAACTGCCTACATTCTTTCAGAACTGAACTGTGGCATAAACTACCACTCAAGTCTCAGACCAGTCACTGTATGATACATGTATAGGACAGAGCCAAATAGCCCTGTAAAGAATTTGAAAACTGAACTAGTATTGGAACCACAGCTTACAGAAAGCTTGTTGGAAGTTACAGCCTATGTCTACCTAATCATTGTTTCCTAAAAACCAGGAAAATCTCAAATTGTATGTACACTGATAATCAACAGATACTAGTGCTGAGAATATGTAGATTTTGGAATTATCTCACAGATATTAAAGCAGTTATTACAAAAATGCTCCAATAACTAAGGGCAAACACAGTAGAAAGGAATGGAAAAATAGAAGGTCTTAAGCATGGAATAGAAGATGTAAAGAGGAACCAAATGGAGAAATTAGAAATGAGAAATAAAATAACTAATTTTAAAAACTCACCTGAATGGACTAAATAGTGGAATGGTAATGGAAAAGAAATGAGTCAGTGAACTTGAAGATTAATTAGTAAAGAATTTCCTCTTTGAACAACAGAGAAAAATGATTGGAGGATAAAAAAACTACAGGGCCTATAACAATATCAGAAGGCTTATTAACATTTGTGTAACCTGAATCCCAGAAAGAAAAGAAAGAGTGCAGCTCAGAAAAACTGTTTAAAGAAATTATCACTGGGAGCTTTCCAAAGCTGGTGAAAGATATAAATATTATAACAGATTCAGGAAGTTCAGCGAACCCCAAGCAGAATAAACCCAGAGATTTCCAAGTCCAGATACATCCTATATCACACTTACTAGTCATAAATCATAATCCCTCATATCCTAGTTATATGGGTCTCAGCACTCTTAACTTGTTAAATACATAAAACCTGAGGAAATAAATTGTAACTTCATCTTTTTATCTCCTTGGTTTAGTGCCTAAGCTCTAAATCAATATTTGTGCAATGAATTAATACCTTTTAGTTTAACTGTTTATAACATCTGTGTATCCTCAGTTAAAGCATACAACTTCTCCCACAAATCAGAACAAATCTGGCCCTTTATGAAGTGATACTTCATGAAACCATGGGAATTTCAGTCTATTCATGCTGCTGATCATATCTAAAGGCAAAATGTGTAGTGGATTTTGGCCATATTGTCGAACAAGAAGGAAATTAGGTGTTGATGTTGGGCAAGAGTTTCATATAATGCCCAACACAGAACATTTTTAATTGATGAGTTCAGCAATGCAGTCTCTGTGTAGGCTTGGCACATCCTTGCTGTAGCACAGTGGTAGCTCCTTTGCATTGTAAAGCTTGCCTTCTCTTGCTCTCCAAGTGTTCTGGGCCTTGTGAGAAAGTCCCTCCTTTGAAATTAACTGCTGTCAGACAATAAAATGTGTGAGTACATTAAGAATAATGGTGCTTTAAAATTCTCCACTTCAGAGCCTGAAGATGATCCAGACCTAAAGGATCAGGAAATGAAACAATTTTGACAAAATTTCACATGATGCAAGTTTAGAGAACGCTTTTTTTTTTTTTTTTTTTTTAACTGCTTTTTCTAAAAACAAAAACTTAAATATCTGATACCATGGGAGGTTTTAAGTTCAGAAAATACATTTTTTTAAAATTTTATTTTGAATGTGGATAATTTTTTCTACTTGTTTATTTTTAATCATGTATCAACTTTAATCATTTAAGATTTCTTAAGAAGACATAATCTTAATGACTTCATCTTAAATCAGATTTTGATTAGATAATGAATGATACTCATATTTCAAAACATTTCTTCAGACTATACAGCATCTCTTATATGTTTATTGTTTGCATGCCCAAGTTAGACTCATTCTTTATTATTATTATTTTCTAGATCACACCCTATAGGACTTTTCTATCCATTATACTTGAGGTTTTCTTTGGAGCTTTTTTAGCAAGCTGATCCATAATTTTACTTCATTTTCTTATTTATAGTTAGCTGATCCATAATTTTACTTCATTTCCTATGTTTGAATTGTACTAGAAGTTGATTGATGGAATTATAACTAGCGTATTTTTTTAAAATATTAACTAACAGTTACTGAATACTTACGTAGTAGGTGCCTGCTTGTTTGTGTTTCTCAAAAATTGTCAAAAACCAAGAAATGCTAATGTTTTTTAAACTTAATAGTTTATTGTAAGTAATTTGGCTTTATCACAGAAACATTGAAAAATAATTCATTTTTTAAACTTGAAATTTTTCTGAATAAACTATATATTCCATATACAAAAGGTGATAAATTCATGTCTCTAAGGTCAGTGAGAGTAAGAATGGAATATAATTAAAAACAATTTATTATTATTATTTTTATTGTTAAATTGGGATTACATTGGTTAGTAAAATTTACATAGATTCCAGGTGTACAATTCTATAATACATAGTCTGTGTGTTGCATTACACGTTTAACACTCAGAGACAGTTCTCTTTCCATCATCATGTATTAGAATCCCCTTCCCTGCTCCCTTACCCACCTCCCTCCTTGTCCTCAGGTAATCACGAAATTATTGACTCTCTCTCTGAGTTTTTGTTTCTTTGTTGCTTTCTGTTTTATGTTCCGTATGAGTGAAGTCATTCATGGTTCTTGTCTTTTTCTGTCTGGTTTATTTTGCTTTGCATGGTGATCTCAGTGTCCATCCATATTGTGGTAAATGGCCGTATTTCATCTTTTCTTATGGTTGAGTAAATTGTGTAAACATATCACAGCTTCTTTATCCAGTTATGTATCAAAGGACACTTTGACTGTTTTCATGACTTGGCTACCGTGACTAGTGCTGCAGTGAACATTGGAGTATGTTTATCTTTGTGGACTCAGGTTTTCAAATTTTTTGGGTAGATGCCCAGAAGGAGGGTTACCAAGTCATATGTTAACTGTGTTCTTAATTTTTTGAAGAAACTCCATACTGTCCTCCATAGCGGTTGTACCAAGCATTCCCACCAGCAGTGTATGAGGGTTCCTTCCTTTTTTCCCACACCCTCTCCAGCACTTGTTATTCCTTGTCTTGTTGATAATAGCCATTCTCACAGGTGTCAGGTGGGAATCTCGTTGTGGTTTTGATTTGCATTTTTCTAATAGGTAATGAAGTTGAGCATTTTTTCATGTATCTGTTGACGATTTATTTGTATGTCTTCATGGATGAAGTGCTTTTTCAGGTCCTCTACCCACTTTTTAATTGGATCGTTTGATTTTTTTGTTGTTGAGTCATACGAGTTCTTTATATATTTTAGGTATTAGCCCTTTATCAGAGGCATTGTTTTTCAGTATTTTCTCCCATTCAGTTGCTCATGTCTTTGCTTTGTTGATGGTTGCTTTTGCTGTGCAGAAGCTTTTTAGTTTGATATAGTCCCATTCACTTTTGCTTTTACTTCCCTTGACTTTGAGGTCAAGTTCTTAAAATCCTCCCTGAACCCAAGGTCTGTAAGTTTAGTCCCAATGTTTTCTTCTATACACTCTATTGTTTTGGGTTTTAACATTTTGAGTTAATTTTGGTATATGGTGATAGTTTACAGTTCAGATTCATTCTTTTGCATGTGGTTTTCCAATTCTCCCAGCACCATTTACTGAAAAGGTTTTCCTTTACCCCATTTTGCTCCGTTGTCAAAAATTACCTATCCATATATTTTGTGCATTCATGTCTGGGTTTTCAATTCTGTTCCATTGATCTGTGTGTCTTTTTTTTCTGCCAGTACCAAGCTGTTTTGATCATGGATGCTTTTTGTAGTATAGATGGAAATTGGGTTGCATAGTTCAAAGTTTATATTGATAAGCTTTTTCTTAATTTAAAAAAGACAAACCTAAATAATTCCACATATGTATTTATTCAGCAAATACTGATTACTATTGTGTCCTAATGTCACATCTGAACAAGTGATTAAAAAAGTTTGATCTTAACATATTTTATTGCATCAATCTCTTATGTTTTAGTACTGGTTTTAGTTCTGCTTTTACCACTCATGCACCTTCAAATTGAAAATAATTAGATCATGTCTTTAAAAAAGAAAACAAACCTACGGATATGACTGAGTAAAATTTTCTAGGACATTATACATATGCCCTGCCCCACTCTGAACCTGAAACTTCAGAAAAAATGAAAGGTAGTGATGTGTAGAATAATCATAAATATGGATAGATTATCTTTAAATGGCTATTTATAATGATGAATTGGTAAACTATTTAGAGGTCAAAAGAGACTGTGAAGTCATTTTGTCCATCCCTTCCTTCCCTGCTATGCAGGAGAGTAAGAGAAGACCCCAAGTAAATGAAGCCAGTGGAAGCAAGCATTGATAGTAGTTTTTATACTTATGGTCTTTGTTTATTTAGACCTGTTTATACCATTGATACCCCTGGTGTTGTTTTAGCTGGTTTACTTGATAAACAGTTTAGTGAATAATATACTGTTTAATTAGAGTTCGATGCTTTCGTGGACAGATACGCATTCCTGGAGTTGACATGCTTCTTCATTCTCCCAAACAGAGGTGTTTCAATAGTACAGTATTCATGATTCTGTATTTTTCTTCTTCTCCTACATTACAGGTTCACGTCAGGGCTGGCCTTTTTCATGGTACTGAACTCCTGTGTAAAACCATCGTAAGCTCAGAGATAGCAGGGAAAAACGATCACATTTGGAATGAACCACTGGAATTTGATATTAATACTTGTGACCTGCCACGAATGGCTAGATTATGTTTTGCTGTTTATGCAGTTTTGGATAAAGTGAAAACAAAGAAATCAACTAAAACAATTAATCCCTCTAAATATCAGACCATCAGGAAATCAGGGAAAGTGGTAATTATATACTAACTTCTGTAAAATTTTTTAGATAATGGAATAATTTACTGAATAATAATATAGTGGAAAATTTTTAAGACCCTTTGAAATAATTAATATAAGTGAAATGATATAACTTTGCTCCCTAAGAACTGATTTCATAAAGACAATAAATTTCCATTTTTGTCTTGTTTATTCATTTCTGTTTTGACAAATTTATTTTAGTAAATGTACTGTAAGTGCTCTATTATAAATGTTATAGTTTTTAGGAGATACAGATAAAAAAGAATGAAGAAATTTTAAAAATTACAGGTCCACAGTCTCTTAACTGAAATTCCAGGTGCCAAATAAGCTTGACAGTTCAGAATTTTGTGCATTTTAGAAGGATCATAGCTCATACCTCACTTAACATATTGTGTAGGTTCAATTTCGTAATCAAATACATCATTATCTAGCAGTGAAATACATGAATATTCACACTAAATGAGACAAACGAAGTCTATCAATTTCATGTCATTTCTGGCCATTTTTTTTTTACTGTTAAATAAGGTATGAACAAACCTTTGCTTTTCAGTTTCTTGAATTTTGAAATGGTGGTGTAGTTTGTCTCTCTCTCATCCTGCATTTAATATTTTCAGTCAGGTCTTGTTCATTTTCTTTACTTTATGAAAAGCTTTTTTTAGAGGGATGAGGACATGAATTTTACACCTTAAAAAAAAACCTGATTACTACATTTATGTGAATTTGTATCTTTTCATAATATCAGTGTGAAATATTTTCTCTGGTTATAAAATAAATTTTCATGAAAAAGTCACAGAAATGTTACTTTTTTAGCGATTTTTTTTCCTCCACTGATACAGAGTTTTACTCAAAACCTTTGAATATTTGTAAAGTTTTTGATATACTGACCAATAATTAGTCTAAGTGTCTACATAAAAGTCCTATAAGCTTGCTGCTTCCTTTTTAGAAATATAAATTCTATCACACCTAGAGACATTGCTTTCTATATTAAAAGACATATAATATGAAAAATAGAGGCATTTATGGCTAGATATTTTCTGGACAGCCCTTGATATTCTGAAAGCTCTTAAAACATACAGCCTGACAATGTATCATGCATATTTTCTCGAATTATTAAAAAGATCCTTCATCATCATTTTCAATGGCTATACAATAAATACAGTAGATTCCCAGTTAACTGGCATCCATTGGGATTGGTAGATGCCGTATAAATGTGAGAAAACTCTCCGTTAACCAGAAGTCAAGCAATCAGCACTCTAAAGCAACCAGCAAAACCTGAAGCAACCAGCAAAAATTGCCAGTTGCTTGAGAATGCCATTGCTTAAGTTCTGGTTAATGAAGAGTCTACTGCATTCTATTTTTGGGATATACTATTTTATTGTGAAACATTAATTGGCTTTTAGGGTTTTCTTGAACCATTATAAAGCTGTTGAACATTTTCCCATGTACATCTTGTTTTATTTTGGGTGGTTTTTTGGAAATCATCTAGAATTCTAGATTTTCTAGAACTAGTTATTGAAACAAAAGGCATATACATTTCATACCCTAAAATTCGTTCTTAGAATATTAATGCACTGCTGTCTTTTTCAACAGCATTATCCTGTAGCATGGGTAAATACAATGGTTTTTGACTTTAAAGGACAGTTGAGATCTGGAGACATCATATTGCACAGCTGGTCTTCATTTCCTGGTAAGATTTACATCCTAATCTTTAGTGTTAGAGTAACTTTTGGCATGTGGACTAGTTATTGTTTTTCTATGACTCAGTCTTTCAGTTTAGTAAAGAAACCATCATTTTATATCTTCATTTTTCATTCTAAAACAAATTTTTATAGATTATTTTAATATATAAAATAGTAATTTATATCTGCATATAATATTTGTTATTTCAGTGATTGTGTTCTTGCTGTAAACATTTCTTTTTGTAAACATTTTATACTTGTAGGTTTTTGAGAAATTCTCTGAAGAAACAGTATCTTTTATAACAACCTCTATTGCTCCTAGTTGTACTAAATACCTATGCTAGTAGAGGGCACATTCATTAATATGTCAAGTATATTGTTAAGTTGGGGTTAGCCTGAAATTTGAGGTAAGAGGAGTACCTTCCACATGCCTGTAGTTTTCCAGTACTACTTAGAGTATCCCTGTGAGGTCGATGGTTATCCCCATTTTACAGATGAGGAAAGTGAATCTTTGAGATAATAAATCAGTCTGTGAATTTTACATAATTGGTTAAAACCTAGGATTTGTACAAAAGACTACTCAGCTCTTTACATTATTCTGTTGTTTCCCCAAATGTTGGAGATTTTTAGTGTAAACTTTGTGTTATAATGGTTTTTCTTTTTTTCCCTGTCTTAATAGTTGGTTAATGTATTCTGTAAAATTTTGAACATACTTGCATTTTAAAATTATTTTGTGGGTGACAAACATTTGAAAATGTTCATACATTAGTAGTTGCTACCCACGAATTATTTTATCGTGTGTGTGTGTATGTGTGTGTGTGTGTGTGTAGTATATATTTTATATATATATATATACTACACACACACACACACACACACACACACACACACACACACATATATGTATGTATGTATGTAATTGTTTTGGACATAAATTACAATGAGTTATATTTGGACATGATTATATACTCCTGACATTCTAATATTTTATTTGTATATATATTCTCTTACTCCTTTCCTTTTCTTCATGTACCTCCAATAATTTTCATTTAATCACATTAATCCCCAAATGTAGGAGAGCAGTATGCATGTACACATTTCTTGAGAGAAACTGTAGATTCACAGTAAGAGGAAAAATTAAGCATTTCACAATATACTTTTTTGAAAACCTTAATTTAGACTCACACATATTTTCTGGAATCATCAAGCAGCTTGACCAGTTATTTTTAGAATAATTTTTGGTGATACTAGCTTGGCATACCATGAACCTAACTTCATCTCTAACAAAATGTAAGATGAGAAGCAATAAATGAACACATTTGCTCTGCATGTATCACATTTATCCCAGTTGGAGCAAGCTAGAAATGAACTACAAATAATCTGTTATCTAGAGTTCCTAGTTCATCATTAAGGTATATAATCACATTTATTGGTTGATTTTGTGTCTTTCCAGAATTCTTCATGTATACACTAGGTAATATTAATGTAGATTTATATTTTGCTCCCTATTTTTTTTTACAAAATAGCATATTCTGTGCAGTATTCTGCTCTGCCCTTTTAGTATTATCTTTCTACATAGATTGCTGTTGCTACTTCTTAAAGCGGAGTTACCTTTTCATAGTTTAAACAGTGTTGTAATGAACAACATTACTTACTTGCAGGTATACAGAGGGTATCACACAATATATACACATTTTAAGAAAGGAAAAATCTGTATTAAAATTGTAATACTCAATATATACTGAAAACAAAAGATGAATACAAGTCACATTTGACTTCTGCAATTACAAGAGGTGCTTAGAGTGGTTCCTATAAGCATCCAGACACTTCTGATTATGGTGAACTTGAGCAGTGTTGACCAAAGTGTCCACTTGTATCACTGCTGTTTCAGTTTCTTCTGAAGTACCACTAATATAGCTGGTTTTCTACAGTACACCATATCCTTTAAGGTCCCCCATACGTAGAAGTTAAGGGGTGTTAAGTCAGGAGAACATGGGGGACACACAGAAAACGTTCTTGAATTTCAAGTAACACTTCAGAATAAATGGTCTTGTGCTTCTGGAATGACAACTGTGCTTCTCCCATTTTCTTTGTTTGTCCTGCTTGTCACCTGGTGCCGCTAGTATTCATTTGATAATGCCGTCTTTTGAGCAAACATCATACTACACATTCCTACCATAATTCAGTTCAACTTTGAAAAGTAATGCATAGATAACATGTCTTAAAATGTGTATACATTTGACCCCCTCACTATATCTGAGATAAATTCCCAGAAGTGGGTTTATTGTGTCAAAGAATAAATACATATGTAATTTTGATAAATAATCACAAGTTGCTCTGTAGTAGAGATTGTACCTGTTCATACTCTACATTTGTAATAAATTAGAGGTTTTTATTTTTTTTAATTTATTTTTTGTGATTATTTTTAGGCAAGGTTAGCTGTATATGTTTGGGGCTGATAAGCATACTAAAATGCTACATTTGAGTTTAGATAGGTTGCATGTGATAGGACAAATAAGTATAATACACAGTTTTAGAGGTGTATAAATTATGTGAATTTCTTCAGCCCAGGTGAAAATAGAATTTATGAGATGATAGAGTATTAAAACAAGTGAACAAATGATGATTAAGTAGCTGGAATTTGTAAATACTTGTAAAGATTTTCTAGCTTTGGGAGATAACTCCGGTTGTGCATAATGTGTTAACTTTAGACCTAGACATAATGGACTTTATCTTCTATTTCCTCAGGAAGTACAGGTAGAATAACTATGCTGAAAATCAGTATAAGAAAAGAGAAATTAGTTTGGAGAGGTGAAACTTCAGCTTGTACTACTAACTCTGTTCTCTCATCTTCAGATTCATGTCTCTTTAACAGTTTACTTATTTATCAAATGGGAAAGTTATATGAACTCTAGGGTTTTGTGACAACACTGAATTTCTAAGATCCCTGTGCACAATTCTGTGAGTGGACCATGTTTAGAGTGATAGAAACAAGGAAGGAGTGTCTTGAATAAAGAAGCAGTTGGTGAGGTTAAAGGAGTACCACTTGAATGGAGTGTTATAAAACTACCAGAGAAGGTGTTTAATTGTATCAGCAGTAATGGGAAAATAGAGGAACATTAAGTTTATCAAAAGGATTGTCATTGATGACTTTGAAAATATCAATTTGAGTACTGTGATGACCATAAAAATCATTGTGGTGATGAAATAATAATAATTTCTCTGTGCCACCTAATTTTGATGGAGGGAGAGCAGTTTCAATTAAGGTTTTTTTCAAAGTTCAGAATACTTACCAAATTGAAGAAAGAGGTAAGGTAGTTGTTAATTTTTGTTACTTTCTCATTTTAAAGATGTATATAAACGTACATTGAAATTTTGTGCCAAGCATTAACAAAAAATTAAGAGATTTACTGACATAATTTCCAAACTTTGTTAGGTGATAATTTAAAATAATTTTCATGGTTGCAATCCATTAAAGTTTTAGTTTCAAAAACATTTTCTTAAGAATCAAAATTATTGCATATTTTAGATGAACTTGAAGAAATGTTGAATCCAATGGGAACTGTTCAAACAAATCCGTATACTGAGAATGCAACAGCTTTGCATATCAAATTTCCAGAGAATAAAAAACAACCTTATTATTATCCTCCCTTCGATAAGGTAAGCTAATTATTTCATTGTGCGTGAAATAATTGAATGATTAATTTTTGGCTCTGTATGTTTGTAGTTTAAGCTATGTATGTCTATTTCTGTTTGAAAACATCACATACATGGACAGCTTGGTTCAGTGGAAAGACCACTGAGCAGGGAGCTAACTCTATTTAGTCCTGGCTTTGTCACTGACCAAGTGAGACAGACATGTTATCTCTAGAGTTCAGGTTCCTCATTTTTAAAATGAGGAAGTCATAATTGTTCTGAGGTCATTTTCAATTTAAAAGGTCTATCAATCCATTCGTATGTAACTCTGAACATGTGAAATATGCCCAATGTGTTAGTTCAGAGATTAAAGACATACTTCTGTGTTAGAGTTGGTAACAGATGATTCACATTGGACATTACTATTAGTTAGGACTTCGAAGGTACTACTGTTTTTGAGGAATCTGTAGGAGGGACTTCAGTTTCTAAATACATTTCCTTAGTGTGAAGCTGCATGGGGATAAGGAGAGTATTTGGTGGGGCTGAAAATAGTACTATGATCATTTACATGCTAAGAGAGCTAAGCTGTTACATGATTTACCTTCAGGTTGGATATCTTTGTTGCAGGTATGATTGATGCTGATTTTTTAATGAAATCTTTGAGCAAATTCTCAAATAATAAACAAGAAGTTTCTTTTATTTTCTTAATCCACTTGAGAACAAGCCACCTTCACAAATTGATTATACTAAATATTTAAGTTAATCCACCTATAAACTAAATTGTATTTTAATGTTCAGCACTATCAGACTTGTAGAGAGTAGATTTATATAGTACGTAAATTAAGTTTATGTACTTAATGTTTCATTTACATTCATTTAAATTGAATTTTATCCACCTAAAAAGTAACTTTTCATTTCATATTTTTCTGAAATGTTTTTCTGATCAATAATATGTAGCCAAATTAAGTTTTGTGATTATTACAGTAGAAATTTCAACTGTGTCAAGAACCATATGCCTTCGTGTACATTGAGCAGAAAAATGTACATTTCAACTCATCCATTATATATATGCCATGGCTTTATTCCTTAAAAGAGGAATTCATAAACTGTAGCTACTTGTGATAGTTGTCCTAGCTGTGGCTATTTTTGTGTTCAGTTATGGTATGTGTTCAACAATCATCGATAATTTATTTGGGTCAAATGAGGTGCAACTTGAAGCATTTTTACTAATATACATCCTGTGAAAGTGTAAGTATTTTTTAACATATTTCAAGAGAAGTCCAGTTTTTTGAAAATGTCTTATTTCAACATTGCTTAAATCATCTACAACTGGTCACTAAACTTACCCTTTGGCTTTATAATCTTTTGGAGGGTCTATCTTTGAAAATCAACTTTGGATGGAGATTTTAGTCTTTAAATGTATGTAAATATGTTTATGCTTACTGAGTTTCCTTTAATAGTATAATTTATATATGATCATTGTAAGACACAAATGCAATAATATAGATACAAAAAGGGAAAGTTCCTTGTATTCTTTTTATTTAATGTCTTTTGCTGTAATCACTAAAGTACATCTTTCTTTTCAAATTGATTTTGTTTATTGCTTAATTTTGATAACTATAATCTCATTTTATCATTAACAACTCTGAAATAGGATGAGATTTATCACTACCTTTCATACATGAGGATACAAATTATTATTTTAGCATTACCTAACTCAGTAACCAGATATGGAATTTCAGATTCTTTACCACTGATCTTCCTCCTGGACCCAGTGGGTTCCCATCTTTTCAAGAATTAGAGCCCCTTTTGAATTTAATGTCTTTAATAGTATTTTTAGGCTCTTTTTTTATATTAATTACATTTTTGATATGTTAATTAAGAAAAAACATGATGAGAAATGACAAAACCCTATTCTACTCACCTTTTTATTTTTCTAACCAGAATACATTTACCTGTATTAAAAATATTTTTTTCATATACATATATGCAAGCCACTTCTCATTTTATCTACAGACGATTCCAGTGCATCCTAGGAGTCACAGTCCTTTATAGTAATGTCATTGTTTCTCAGTTGTCAAGAGTTTGAAGATTGAGAGTCACTACATACCATTTTGAATTTCAAATTTACATTTACATATAAAGCACAGAAATGCCAGACCATACGTTGTGCCTTGTAGTCTAAGTACAAGTATAGTCATTACATTTAAAATCTTACAAATACTAGAGCCAAAATCTAATCAAAAAATTCTTTTAAACAGATTATCGAAAAGGCAGCTGAGATTGCAAGCAGTGATAGTGCTAATGTATCAGTAAGTATCAAGATTTTTAAATGGCCCTTTTTATTATAAAGTCTTGTTTATTATTAGCTACCTTCATTTCATTTATGACAGTGAACTTACAGAAGATCCTACTCATATGCAGGAACAATCTTGAGAATGTGTGAATATACTAATGGTTTAAATGACAGCTGTTTGTAGGTGGTCTGTATTCAATGGTAAACCTTTTTCTAATACAAGCATGAGTTCAGCAGCTAGTTTGTAAGGGATGCTATGACATATCCCTATGTCTTTGTTAATATTACTCAGTTGAATGAAGAGGCTGTAATTTTTTTTTTTTTTTAATTTCTCTCATGTAACTGAGCAGATACAATCAGACCAGGCTTTACAGTGCTGGGAATCCAGGTTTTTTCCATCTTGATGTGCTGCCATGTTTAACATGTAGTTTCTTAATCGTTTATCATGGGTGCTTGAGTTTCCTAGGTTGCTGTGCTTTACCCAGCATCCACAGGAAAATCAAGACTAGAGACCGCACTCATTCTTTTTAAGGCTGTCAGTGACCTTCCTCATTTCTGCTCACATCTCATTAGTCAGAACTTAATCAGTTGACCATTCCTAACTACAGGTAAGGATGAGAAACGTAGTCTTTATTTAGGCAACACGTGCTTGGCTAAGAGTAAGAAATTCTGGTTAGTAAAGGAAGAGGAGGAAAATGCATATTGAGGGAAAAACAACGGTCCCTTACTTACACACACACACACACACACACACACACACACACACACCTCCCTTTCTTTGTGCCCAAAGACTATAGAACATTATACTTTGTTTACTTAGCTTACTATGTATGAGGGCTGTCTGGAAAGTATCCAGCCACATAATATGAAAAGTAGAGGCATTTATGGCTGGAGTTTTTCTGGACAGCCCTTATATATAAAAAATATTTTTACCATTTCTATACTTTGTAACTTAAATATTTTTTCTAGGTAACATGTTGCCGAGTTCTAATCTGGTATTCTCTTTTCATGTTATCAGTGTACAGTTTTTAAGTGTTTTCAGTAAAATCATTCTGTATAGATTGGTAATATATAGAGACTGGCAGACAAAATGGAGATAATGTATATGTTTTTGTCATTTGCACTGAATCAAAGCACTATTTAATGTTGGCTAGGAGAAATGTCTGGCCCAGGCTGTCTTCTGCTTTGCCATTAGAATTCTCAAAAATTGCTATAGCCCTGTAGCGCAAGTCAACTTCTATTTTACACATACTTTAAGAGGAGCCCTTTTTAATGAAACAGAAGAAGTTCATTACAAGTATACACTTACCAGTTATGCAGTTACTCCAAACAGATAGTTACAGTTTAAATGTCAGATAACAGTTTAGTGGGGACTAAAAAAAATTAATGTTTTTCCTCTCACCTTCTAAATTCTAGCTGGGCTAATCAAATTAACAGACAGATTAACAGGAGAAAATAAAATGTTTAATACAGGCACATGGGGAATTCACATAAGCATGAAAACTCCAAAGACAGTGAGACAGCATTGGGTATATAAGACATTTTTGGACAAAGGAGAAAAGTGGAGGGATGTGGTATCAGATATTAGAAATGAGAATGAGCAATTTACAGGTAAATGACAAATAGTTGGAATATACATGGCAGGCAAATTGTTGCTGGCAGCTCAGAAACAATGGGATACAGCGGGGTATCTAGCTAACAGGCTTGGAGTCTTCCTGGCTAATGCTAGGGTGAAGATTCTTAAGGTGATCAAGCCAAGGCTCCTAAAGCAGGTTTTTCTGTCTGAATCTCTTGGGTAGGAAAGGGAGTGAGGTTCTCAAACCGATGGTTGTTAGATGGTAGGTGGCTGGGAAATGGATGAGAAAGGTGAAGGGATTAGGATATACAAATTGATAGTCACAGAATAGTCACTGGGATGTGAAATACAGTATGGGATATAGTCCCTTATGTCATAAAACTATGGTCTTAGATGGACACTAGACCTATTGGGGGAGCACTTCATAAGTTATATAAATGTTTACCCACTGTGTTGTACACCTGAAAATAAAAATAAAAATTAAGAAAAAAAGAAAGGGAGGGAGTAAGGTTCTTTTTGTGTCTTGTTTCTTAATAAACAGCTTAAAATTCATATCACAAAAAGTAGGTTCAGAGTGGAAAATTTTTTATTCCCTTTATATGAGGGATATCTTCATTGAAATGCTCATTTTTAGTTAGACTTCATTAGTCTTAATGCTTTTTGAACATCAGAAGCATAAATTAACTTTTACTGTTTCTACTGTAATCTGCTACTACACCTAAATCAGGGGGTTCCCGCCTTACTGAAGATGAAATATTCTTGCCCATGTTTGATGTAACCCCCCTTTTTAATTGGGCACAAGGACAGGTAATTAATTGTGAAACCAAAAATGAAAGTTTTTTCCTATAACCCCCAGCAACTTTCCTCCTCAGAGATTAAACAGTTTAGCTGGTAGCTACCAATCCTAATTCTATATATGTATTTAGATACCTTTATGTGTAAATATGTATACCCTTTTTAAAGAAAAAAGTCACCAAAATCTTTATTATGTAATTTCTCACTTCTTTATTTAATGCGTTTTGTGGATCTTGTAATGTCTACCTGAAGAAGTCGACTTCTCTCTTTTTAAAGCCTTCTTAACATTTCATGGCATTCGTTATTAGCATCCATTAGTTATTAAATATACATACCCCTACTGATGGATGTTTTGCTTACTTCCAATTATTCTCCACTAAAACAGTGCTACATTGAGTAATTTTGTAAATACTTCTTTGTACGTGTGTATTTTATAGGATGGATTCTTAGAAATAGAAATTATTAGATCCAAAGATATGTGCCTTTTTCATAAGAATTCTACCTATTGCATACCATAAAAGGTGGAAAACTTACAACCCTACTACACTGTAGAGAACTTGCTATTTTTTTACATTTCTGCCAGTTCTTTTAACATGTTAATCCAGTGGACCAAAAAAAAGGTATGACATTATTTTAACTTGCATTCCTTTATTATTAGTCAGGTTGGAGTTTGTTTCTTTTTACTTTTTAAAATTTCAGTACTCTTAAAAGATTTTTCATCATTTCTTTTCCATGGCTATAATGTCACCTTAATTCTCCCTAAGGAGAATCTTGCTTTTAAAATGGTCTTGCTTCTTTTGGCGTCTTTCTCCATAATAATGGCTTTCTCAAATATTTGGTAATTCTTAGTTTAGCTTTTTTTATATTTGTATCTTCCTTGTTGTCTGCCTATTCACTGTAACCTGCCTTCAGTAACTGTAGGAGTTAGGGTAGACTGTACTGACACTTGGGATCTTCTGTATGTGAAGATTTTCATACCTTCCAGGATCATGTGGCTTCAGAGAGCTCAGTACCCATGCTCCTCACCTCAGTCTTGGGCTGATAGCCCTTGCTGTTTCATTGCAGCACAGAGGAAGGGGCGTGCTGACTAAAGCAGCTGTTTCACCGGCAGGTCCCCTGAGAATTCCTTCGATGATTCCCCTGGCCTCCTCCCACTCCTGTATCCCTTGATTCTGCGCTGGAGTTCTGAGCACTGTGTTTCTCACTATGGCCGTGGCTCTTAGCAGATCTTATCCCTGGTCCTATCTGCTTTCTCATATCCCAGGGCTGTTGTTGATTAGTATTTTTTAAGATGTATTTTTTCTGACACTTCATGGAATTTTGAATGAGAGAAATGTGCTCGTTCCACTGTTTTGATTGACTATTCATGTATATGCCAAGAGAAGATTACATTCTTTAATAAGATCACGGTGATTGACTTGTATTGTGTGACTGTGGATGTGTGTATATTTACATTTATGTGTGTGTATAAAACATGTATACAGGTGTATAATATGTACACACACACAATTCATGAGATGACTTTAATAACACCTTACTAAGGGATTAAACCTGCCCTTGGAATTAAAAAACTTTTTTTTTTAATTATGGTAAACACATAACAAAATTTACCATCTTTATCATATTAAATATATAGTTCAGAAGTGTTAGGTATTTTCACAGTATTTTTTAACATGTTAAGTGCAACTGATCTCTAGAAAATTTTCATTTTGTAAAACTCAAAACTCTTATCCATTAAACATCTTATTTTCTTCCTCTCCTCAGCCCTTCATATCCACTATTTTACTTTCTGTCTCTATGAATTTGATCATTCAGACACCTCATATAAGTGGAATCATACAGTATTTACCTTTTTGTGACTGGCTTATTTCACTTAGCATAATATCTAGAGATTTTCTTGTTTGTTACTATTTGGAAAGGTGCTTATGGCACCTAGTGAATAGAATTCAGGAGTGCTACTGTACTTTCTACAATGCACAGGACTGTCTGTCCTTCTACAACAAAATGTCAATAGCACCATGGTTGAGAAATCCTGCTTTAATCTAAAACCTGTGTTATATATTAACTATGTCTTATTTTTTACTACAGAAATTCAGAGACAAAATCTTAATGGCTGACTTTGGAGAATGCAGATGATGAGTCAGACTTACAGTTCAGGTGTTCTGGGGATCTACCTAGAATGTTTTCTTAGTGGAATGATTTGGAGTCTTTACAGCCTTCAATTTTAGGGAGAGAAAACACATTTAAAAAGATTTTTTTCAAACTTGCTAAAACCTTGCAAGTAGAGTACAAAGAATTCCCATATAGCCTTCCTTAACCTTCCCCAACTGTTAACATTTCACCACATTTTTTTGCTAATTCATGTGTATATGCACTGTTTTCTGACTCATTTGAGATTAAGTGGTATATATCATGTCCTTTTCCCCCTTAATTGTTCAGTGTGTATTTCTCTAAAACAAGGATATTCTCATACTTAACTGGAGTTCATTCATAAAAATCTGGAAGTACTGTTGATACAAATCTGTTGTCTAAATGATACATTCTATTCAAATTTAACCAGGTCTCTTATTAATGTCCTTCCTCCGTAGGTCTAGGATCTAACTCTTGATTACCTGTTGCATATCATTGTCAATGTGTCTTCACTTTCTTTCTAAAATAGTTCCTCAGTCTTTCCTTATCTTTAATGACTGACTTTTTTTTTTTAAAGTCTACAAGCCAGTTGATTTGCAGAATGTCACTCAATTTGTATTTGCCTTAGCCTGAATACCATAGAAGTGGTGGAGTGTTCTTGTTACTACATTTTAAAGCAAACACTGCCAGTTTGTTCTGTTACTATGGATATTGTTAACCACTTGCTTAGGATAGTATCTACTAGATATTTCTGTCGAGTTAATAAATAATTATTTGGGGAGATATTTTGACTAAACATCCTGTTGCACATCACATTTTTACCCAGTTGTTTTAATATTTATTAATATATTTTGCTTGAATCAATATTACTATAATGGTTTTCCAAGGACTGATTTTCAAATTTATTTTTTCCTTTTGGATTTATTAGTTGGCTTATATCATAAGGTAGAAGTTTTTCCTCTACTCTGTTTACTTACCCATTTTAAAAAAGTTGTATGGATTCATGATTTCTATTTTATTTAGTAACTTATTAGTTGCTGTCATTTATTTTGATGTTCAGCGTGACCCAGATTTGGCCAGTGGCAGCTTATTTAAATTCTCTCCTGTGTCTTTTCGATATGTCACTATCATTCTTTGAGCATTTCCTCCTTTTCAATACAACGAAGTGTTCCAGGCTCATCTGGTATTTTCTCTACCCCAGCTTTGTAATCATTCACATCTCTGGAGAGTCGCGATTCCTTTTATTTGTGAAAAGTATTTAGAATTCAAGATCTGGCGACTGTGTGTGCTCATTGCTGCTGGTGTGCAATTGCATTTAGGCTTTTTTCATGAAACAGCTAGATAATAAGTGTATATAATTTGGGCAAATACAGGGACAGAGATATATTTCTTTACCTAGCTATTAACAACCATGAGTTCTTATCAATACCTCTAATTTGGATCACCACCCAGGATTTTTTTCTATCCTTTGCATTTCTATAATTTTAATGGCCTTTTCTGTCCAAAATCTGGATTCCTGTTAAGCTCAATATATTTACTTACTTGCTAAATTTCATTGATATTCAATCTCCCAATTATATAATCATCTTCTCAGTCTCTGTCCAACCAAGCTCTGATTTCATGGACTGTCTCATCCCCAACTGCATGTTGGTCAGGTTCTCAGTGGGCCAAGAGCTGGTTAATTCTGTTTCTGGGAAACACTGCTAACATGCTTTCCATGTCTCCAGCCTCTCTGAACATGACAGATGTGGTTTCCAACCCCTTCCATAGGGAAGAGGAAAGAACCATAGTTTTTTTGTGTGTGTGTGCGCGCGCATGCTTATAGCAGGATACATACATACATATATATGTTTTGTTATATTTTGGTCAGTAGTCACTATATAATATGTGTAAGATTTTGAAAAATCTAAACATAAAAGTAGAGAATATCGATGTCAATTTTCATTGCTTTCAATCACTGTTTTCTGTTATTTTAGTTCAAGCATTTGAACATGTATATAAATTCACCAGTTACAGTATACAGTAGAATTTTCAGTTTTTGTAAAATAATGTAAGATTTTGTGTTTTGTTGGCTTCCTACCACATTTCTGGTAGTTGGTTGTTTTTACCTTGCCATTATTCAGTGCGCTGTTTCTTCTCGCTCAGTGAATAATCACAGTTCAATTATACAGCTACCCCTCTGTGCTCCCTCTTAGTTTACTTGTAGCTCTTCAGCATATTTACTTACAGCAGGTTTGTAAAACCTAATTTTGATCCATGAAATTATAGTAGATGTGCTTGCTTTTTGCAATATTTCACTTATTAGCAGTCTTGCCTTTCTCTGACATGAACAATTTATATTGTGTTGTTTGCAAAAACAGGTTTCACTTTAAGATGCAAGTATAGGAGTTTTATTTTCTAATTCTGACTTCTCATGATTTCTTTTCAGAGACTTCCAAGTCCAGCTTGTAAAATAAAGCATATACTTTTTTAGCTGAGGCTCTGAATGTGAATGTGAAACCAGTATAACCATACATAGAATCTTTATGTGGTGCTCTTTTTAAAAATCAGACTTTTTTTTTTTTTTTAAAGCAGTTTTAGGTTCACAACCAAATGGAAAGGAAGATATAGAGATATCCCATATATCCTCTTCCTCCACGCATGCATAGCTTCCCCCATTATCATCATTACTCATTAGAATGGTACATTTGTTACCAAGAATGAATCTTGGTAACACTGACACATCATAATCACCCAAAGTCGATAGTTTACTTAGGGGTCACTTTTGATGTTCAGCATTCTATGGGTTTAGACAATTGTATAATGACATAATCCATCCTTATAATATTATACGGAGTATTTTCACTGTTCTGCAAACCCTTTGTGCTCTGCCTATTCGTTCTCCCACATCAACCCCCACCCCTGGCAACCACTGATTTTTTCTTTCTTTCTTTCTTTTTTTTTTCTCTTACTACAGTTTTGCTGAAAATTAAACTAAAAAGTTTTGTCTAAAGATGTCATATAGGTGGAATAAGGATGTAGCCATCTCAGATTGGCTTCTTTCACTTAGTAATATGCATTTAAGTTTCTCTCAGATCTTTTCATGGGATGATAGCTCACTTCCTTTTAGTGCTAAATAATATTCTATTATCTGTATGTATTATGCTTTATCCATTTACCTACTGAAGAACATGTTGGTGCTTCTAAGTTTTGGTAGTTTTTATAAAACTGCTGTAAACATCCATGTGCAGGTTTATGTGTGGACATAAGTTTTCTGTTTCTCTTGGTAAATATCAAGTAATATGATTACTGGATTGCATAGTAACAGTATGTTTAGTTTTGTAAGAAATTTTCAAACTATCTTCCTAAGTGGTTATTGTATTTTACAATCTCACAAGCAGTGAATGAGAATTACTTCAAATCCTCAACAGCATTTGGTGTTGTCAGTGTTGTAAATGTTGGCCGTTCCTTTTTTTAAAAAATGTTAGACTTATTGGGGTGACATTGGTTAGCAAGGATTACATGGATTCCAGGTGTACAATTCTACAGTGCATTGTGTGCTCATTGCATTATATGTTCACTATCCTGTGTGAATTCTCTTTCCATCACCATATATTTGGCTCCCCCTTCTTCCTCTCCCACCTGCTTCCTCTTTTCCCACTCTCTCCCCACTTGTCCCCAAATAACCATTAAACTGTTGTGTCCATGAGTTTTGTTTGTTTTTTTTTTTCTTTGTTGCTTTCAATTTTATAGTCTGCATATGAATGAAGTCATATAGTTCTTGTTTTTTTCTGGCTTATTTTGCTTAACATGATGATCTCTAGGTCCATTCATTTTTGTCACAAATGGCAGTATTTCATCTTTTCTTACAGCTGAGCAATATTCCATTGTGTATATGCACCACAGCTTCTTTATCCAGTCATCTGTCACAGGTCACTTTGGTTGTTTCCATGTTTTGGCCACTGTGAACAGTGCTGCAATGAACACTGGGGTACATAAGTCTTTGCAGACTAAGGTTTTCCAGGTTTTTGGGTAGATCCCCAGAAGGGGGATTGCTGTGTCAAATGGTAGCTCCATTCACAATTTTCTGAGGACCCTCCACACTAGCTTCCACAGTGGTTGTACCAGTTTGCACTCCCACCAGCAGTGTGCCAGAGTTCCTTTTTCTTCACATCCTCTCCAGCACTTGTTATTCCTTGTCTTGTTGATAACAGCCATTCTCACAGGTGTGAGGTGGTATCTCATTGTGGTTTTGATTTGAATTTCCCTGATAGCTAATGAGGATGAGCATTTTTTCATACTTCTGCTGGCCATTTGTATTTCTTCGTGGGAGAAGTGTCTGTTTAGTTCTTCTGCCCACTTTTTAATTGTGTTCTTTTTTGTTAAGTCATATTAGTTCTTCATATATTTTAGATACTAGACCCTTATCAGATCTGTTGTTTGCAAATATTTTCTTCTGTTCAGTTGGCTGTCTTTTTGCTCTTTTGATGGTTTCTTTTGCTGTGCAGAAGCATTTTAGTTTGATACAGTCCCATCCATTTATTTTTTGTTTTACTTCCCTTGCCTTTGAGGTCAGGTTCATGAAGTCTTCCTTGAGCCCTAGGTCTATAAGTTTAGTACCTATGTTTTCTTATATACATTTTATTGTTTCAGGTCTTATATGGAAGTCTTTAATCCATTTTTAGTTAATTTTAGTATATGGTGAGAGTTCACAGCTCAGATTCATTCTTTTGCATATGTTTATCCAGCTTTCCCAGCACCATTTATCGAACAGGCTATCTTTTCCCTATTGCATAATTTTTGCTCCTTTATCAAAAATCACTTGTCCATGAGTTTGTGGATTTATTTCTGGATTTTCAGTTTTATTCCATTGGTCTGTGTATCTGTTTTTCTGCAAATACCAAGCTATTTTGATTATTGAGGCTTTGTAATATAAATCGAAGTCAGGAAGTGTAATGCAACCAGACTTACCTTTTTATGTAGTATTGCTTTGGCAATTTTGAGGTCTTTTATGGTTCCATATAAATCTGATGATTTTTAAAATACATTTCGTGAAAATATGATTGTGGGATTTTGATGGGAATTGTATTAAATCTGTAAATTGCTCTGGGTAATGTGGCTATTTTAACAACATTGAGTCTTCCAATCCACGAACATGTAATGTCTTTCCATTTCTTTGTGCCCTCTTTAATTTTTTGCAAAAATATTTTACAGTTTTCCATGTCTAAGTCCATCATGTTCTTATTTTAAGTTAATTTCCAGGTATTTCATTCTTTTTGTTGTGATAGCAAAAGGAATTGACTCATTTCTTTTTCTGAAGATTCATTGTATATAGGAATGCTGTTGATTTTTTTTTATGTTGATTTTTGTATCATGTGACTTTACTGCATTTGTTTATTGTTTTTGGATAGTTTCCTGGTGGAGTCTTTAGAATTTTCTATATAAAGGATCATGTCATCTGCAAATAATGACAATTTCACCTCTTCTCCCAGTTTGGATACCTTTTATTCTTTTCTCTTGCCTGATTGCTCTGGCTAGACCTTCCAGTACTGTATTGAATAGCAGTGGTAACAGGAGGCATCCCTGTCTTAATCCTGATTTTAGGGGAATAGACTTCAGCTTTTCCCCATTCAATATGATATTAGCTGAGGGTTTGTCAGATACGGCCTTATTATGTTGAGATACTTTCCTTCTATACCCATTTTTTTCAGTGTTGTGATCATAAGTGGATGTTGTATCTTGTTGAATGCTTTTTCTGCATCAATGATATGGTCATATGATCTTTATTTTGTTTATGTGGTGTATCACATTGATTGATTTTCATATTTTGAACTATCCTTGTCCTCCTGGGATGAATCCTACTTGATAATGATGTGTAATTTTTTTGATGTATTGTTGTATTTTGTTTGCTAAAATGTTGGCCATTCTACTAGGTGTATAGTTGTATCTCATTTTTGTTTTAATTTGCAGTTCCCTGTTGATATATGATTTTTAACATTTTTTAATATACTTATTTGCCATTTGTATATCTTATTTGGTGAGGTGTCTGTTCAGGTCTTTGATCCATATCTTAGTCTGGTGGTTTATTTTCTTATTGTTGAGTTTTAAGAGTTATTTATATATTTTGGATAACAGTCTATTATCATATTTTTCTTTGCAAATATTTTCTCCCAGTCTGTGGCTTGTCTTTTCATTCTCTGATAGTGTCTTTCACAGAGCACATAACTTTAAATTTAAAGAAGTCAAGCTTACCAGTTCTTACTTTGTGGGATCATGCATATTGTGTTATATGTAAAAAGTCATCTAGATTTTCTCTTGTGTTACCTTCTATTAGTTTTATGGTTTTACATTTCACATTTATTTTTATACAAGTTGGGTAGTGTCAGTCTTTCAACTTTGTTCTTCTTCAATATTGTGTTGGCCATTCTGAGTCTTTTGTTTCCTTATATAAACTTTAGAATCAGTTTGTTGATAGCCACAATATAAACTTAATTAGACTTTGATTGGTTTTGCATTGAATCTATTCATTAAGATGGAAAGAACTGACCTTTTAACAATAGAGTCTATCCATGAACATGGAATACTTTGCCGTTTATTTAGTTCTTTGATATCATTCATCAGAATTTTCTAGTTTTTTTAATATTGAGAGTATACATAATTTTTAGTTTTATACCTAAGTTTTTGTTTTGTTTTGTTTTTTTTAATGTGGGTAGTTTTCTGGCTGGGAATCAAACTCAGGCTGCAGCGTTGACAGCGCTGAAGCCTAAGCCACTATACCACCAGGGAACTCCACTAAGGTTTTCAATATATGGGTGCTAATGTGATATTGTGTTTTTAATTTCACATTCCAATTGTTTGTTTCTGATGTATAGGAAAGCAATTTACTTTTGTATATTGACCTTGTATTCTGTAACCTTGCTTCAGTTGCTTATTAGTTCCAGTAGTGTTTTTGTTGAGTCTTTCAGATATTCTACATCCAGTCACATTATCCCCATTCATTTTTACATACATAGATGCTATTTTGAATCTTACAACTTTAGAAAATTAGTAATATATGACTTTAATTTGTTTTAATGTTTATATCAAAGCCTAGTTAAAATAATGTCATGAACAAATTAACATAATATAGAATATAAATAGTTAACATGTCTTGTCAGATAATTGTGGAGAGGTTGATTTTTTTTTTTTTAATGTGTTTTGGCCTAATTGGTATAGTTTTTCTTTAAGTGTAGGGAAATGCACCTTTTTCTTTTAATATTAGAGACTAGATCCCAAAGATAGCATGAATCTTCTTTATTTTAGTATATTCTTTTAAGGAGTGGGAAGGAAAATGGGATAATTATATCTTTTTTATGTTTAGCCAAGATTCAATTCTTAATCTAAATGGTTTTATGCCTCTAAGCCAGGAAGACTCCTATTACTTCTTTTTTAAAACTTTATATATTTGGTTCATTTTTTTTCTTCTGTTATTTTAACGATTGAAACTGAAAATTAAGGAATTCAATTCAAATAATAAATGACATTTTTAATCCAAACCGCAATTCTGCCACCTAGTGTTTGCACTTGGACTTGTAACAGTATTTTTCTTTTTTCGGACTGTTTGAGAATAATTCTTTCTTTTATCCCTACCTCACAAAAGTTATACTTGGCAATAAAAACTTTCAAAGGAGGTTATCCATCTTTATTAATCTTTTTGAGCAATTAGATTTTTGTATTTCAAGTGTTAAAGCTCATAAATTGTTTATAAATTCATTGTATATAAATTTGCTAAATGTTTGCCAGGGATGTTTGCACAATTTAATTCTCAGTGAGTAATTTTACTTTCTTAGAGTCGGGGTGGAAAAAAGTTTCTTGCTGTACTGAAGGAGATCTTAGACAGAGATCCCTTGTCTCAACTGTGTGAGAATGAAATGGATCTTATTTGGACTTTGCGACAAGACTGCAGAGAGAATTTCCCACAGTCACTGCCAAAATTATTATTGTCAATCAAGTGGAATAAACTTGAGGATGTTGCTCAGGTAACAAAAGATCATTTCTATAAAACCTTTTTAGGAGTATATATTACTTTGAGTTTGTATAAATTTTCCTTCTCTGCATAGGTGTATTTCCACAGGTCAGATAATTTTCTGCAAGAGAAATTTTGTGGTTTTAAACTCTTTACTCTAAATGGCAGGCAGACTAGAAAGGTTTAAGATTTTAAAATTACAGATTCTCTGTAGGTATTCTGTATATTTCACTAACCACAATAAAATCACTGGTCTTGGTGTAATTATTTTTAGTAATTACCAGTAGGTCCTGGGTTACTTCTAATGGTTTCATCAATGAACTCCAAAGTTTTAATCTTAAGACCCATTACAACAACTGTTCTAAAATGAATATAAATTGTTTAGAATTACCTCTATTTGTAGAAGTTAACATTTTAAATCATTCAGATCAATTTTAACATTCGTTTCAATTGGACAGTGTTGAATGTTTGCCTTTAGGCAAAATAGAGGAGAAAAAAATTTTGCTCCAAAGGGGCCACTGAATTTTTGCTCCTGGATTTAATTTTCCAGGACTGTCAAAAAGTATTGGCATTTATTAAATTCAGTTGGTCATTAATGCTCTATAGAAAGATCTTTGAAATGTTTTTCAATCAGAATGAATATAATTGGCATATTAAAATAACCAAATTTCTTCACTTATTTGAATTCATCCAATCTATTAAAAAGTTTTCTGGTCTTAGTAAAGTTATAATGATTTTTAAAATTTATTTCAATCACACACACTTAAAATCTTTGATTTTATAGTTTTATTTGTCAGATTAAGTGTAGAGAGGATTTCTTTTGAGTTTATTTCTTAATAATGTCATAATGATTTTTTGAATCATATTATATAGTTATATTATTACAAGCCATGTTTAAACTTTTTCACAGTTAGACCACATGAACATTACTTACTCTGAAAAAGAACTGTTTCTGTTGTTTGGGTAGGTTTTATTTGTTCTGACATAGTTATCTTCTAACCATTTATTTATTTAAATTCAAGTTTAGTTTTCTATGAACCCCTATAATAGTGATACAAGATATAAACATTTTTTAGTTGGCACATTTACCTACTTCTCATGGATATTGCCCAGCTCTAAGTGCCTCCTGAAACCACTCTTCATGAAGAGATACATCATATTTTTTTGTATAGAATTAGGGTACAAAAACATTTTTTCTTTTTTCTTCTCATTTGTTTGTATCCACTTTAAAAAAATGACATGCTATGAAAAAACTTGGCATAGCATCATAGCCATTTTAAAAGGAAGGCTTTCCCTTTGCATGATGTCTGGTTGTGTAAGCTGATAAAAAGAATGCAGTATTCAGCCATGCCATTTTGCTTTATTCTTAAAAGATTCTTAAACTGAGAGACAGGTTTCTTATGTCAGCTGTCAGGAAATGGAGTGAACTAATTTACACTTAATATTGCTTTATTTGAAATGTAGGGACAAGTTTTATCTTCAGGAATTTATCATGTTTGTCTCATTTCCATGAGGGAAACTAAAACATTATTTTCAGAAATAACTAATAAATTAATGCCATTTATTTTGGTAGAAGAAAGCTAGTAGTAGTGTAACTTAATACTCAATTAGAAATACCCAAATGTGTGTAAACAAGTATAGGAAAGCATGGATTTCACCATCCTAATCTTCTTTTTTAGTAGTCTAGAAAAGAGTTAATGGAATAAAAAGTAATGTGACTTGACTCCTTTTCTGACCCTGTACTGTTGCCAGTTACAGTAAACTGGTACAAAAGAACATAAACTGTGTTTTCATTAAATCAGTTACCTTGAGAAGTGGAGAGCCAGAAGCCTGGGGCAAAGTTTATACTTTGATTCAATAGGTATAAGCCCTGGGTGAAAATTCTATGGATTAACCTCCCATTAATCTATGGGTGATTATTATGTTGGCATTAATGCAGAAGGGGTTTAGTCTTTGCAGCAGACAGGTAATTAATTAATTAGCATTGTTTATTCACAATTTATACGGCTAAGTCAGATTTCCCTTCCCTATTTGCTTCCATAGGTTTCCCCAAACTAAAGTGATGGGTTTTGGTAATTTATGTAATTTTACGTTTGTATAATATATTTTTAAAAATAATTGTAAATAATCCTAACAAAGGTAATTACTTTCCAGCAGTAGGGCTGTTTTTAACCCATAACATAGTTGAACCTCGAGTATTACAGAATGTTATCTATCCTTTGCAGTATTGTTTTTTGTGGAGTAGTGCATTCCAGGTGTTAACTGGAGATGCTAAGAGTTTTTTTTTATTGTTTTAGACCTTCAGGAAATGATCCCCCCAACTCCTATCCATAATGAGGACTGCTGGTCCATTAGGACCTTGGGGAAAGTGTGGAGGGGGCCCCATCTGTGATAAAAAGTGGGGTGAGGTGGGTGTTCATATCTTTAAACCAGCATTTCTCAAACTTTTTTCATTAATACACTCCTTAGGAGCCATTTTAGACAATTTTTTCCTGATAGCACCATCCCCCTGAGATTTTAATACTATAGACAAGTGTAGGTCTGTTTATGTACTGTGTATAGGTGTGCTTTATACATAAAAAGCAAGTCCAAAGCTTATTCTTTTTATTCAATGTAAGTTTAAGGATAATTAAACAAAATCTTAAGGTAAATGTTAAAATTAAAAAAAAAAACATTTTACTGTATTTGTTGAATTTTAAGAGTTATCTTCAGTGAGCTTTCAAATTCGTTTGATATGAGAAAATACCTTTTAATTTAGCTACTGGATATTCATTCAGATATTAACTTTTGAGGGACACTTGACATAATGAGTGGTTGAATAATTTGTAGAATTAAAATAATAAAATATAAACTATTTTTATTTAATTTTTATTTAATTCCAAGTCTCACACAAAATCTCAAACGACATACACATGGCTGGTAGCAGGTGCTAACAGGCTACCTTTCACAACACCATTTTGAGGTTCAGCGGTCAATTGAGAGAAAAGTCCTCCAATTGTTGCTATCTAATTGCCATATTTTTGTAACTCTGATCTTTTATACATTTTGTATCTCTTCTTTGGATTCAATGTCATTGATAACTAAGAAAACCTAACAAGATAAATAAAATATGAAGAAATAAGATTTTGTCAGGATTGAGCTTTGGAGGGCCATAAATCATAATTATCAATTTTCATTTCAAATTTTTATTGAAATTATCCATAAATTGTTCTCCATAGCCAATTTTCTTTCGTTTACCATTCCTGATAAGAATGCATGCTATAAGCATATCAAAACCCTGGGAAGGAAGGAACTCTTACCAGGAGCAATCCTAATGAGTCTTACTATGTACATGGGAAGCAGATAAAATATAAACTATTTTTATTTTGTTCTCAAAGCTCACATCTCAAAAGCTGAAGAGATTGGACTCTCTGGAACTAGAGTTTCCAAAGATGTGGCCATGTGTACCCAAACCCACCCTCCATTTGCAGTCCCAGCTCATCTCCCCAAGGGTTTTTTTAATCCTATGTCTAGATCATTTGTACATGGCATCTGTAAATAGGAGACTGGCTGTATTTGCTTTGTAGGTAGTATTTATTTCTCATGGGTTACTTACTATGATTTAAAGAGTCTGAACATGTGATGGTCAATAAAATTTGCTACATGATAGATGCTTTTAAAATATTAAGAGCTAAAACTAAGTTTCCGTCATGATAATTTATGTTGTTATTAGTGAACTTTATATGTAAATTTCCTGTCATTAATTTGAGCCTTGCAGTTTATATTTGTACTTTTGAGTTTTACCTTTAAGTATTTCTTGAACATTTTACACACACATGCATGTGCATGTGCTCCTTCCCTTCTCCCCTCTCTCTTCCCCTCTCTCCCTCTTTCCCTTCCTCCAAAATTATTTAATGGCTAATGATTATAGAATTCATATGTTCAGTGTATCATCCAATTTCCAGGTAAGTATTTGATAACTTTTTAAAACCTGCTTATCTATAGAATATTTCAATTAAGACTATCTTTATTAATCCATATTACTGGAAATGGATTTTTGAGGCCTCTGTAATTGTAAGTGTGCTTTTCCTTTCTTTCAACCCATCACTGCTACTATATGCCAAGGAAAATTAGATTACTTTTTTCTCTGTAATTTCTGAACCAGTTTCAATTTTTAAACAGCTTCAGGCACTACTTCAGATTTGGCCTAAACTGCCCCCCCGGGAAGCCCTAGAGCTTCTAGATTTCAACTATCCAGATCAGTATGTGCGGGAATATGCTGTGGACTGCCTGCGACAGATGAGGTATCTCCTGCAGTGGCTTTCTTTTGGGGGAAGGAATAACTTGGGGATGGAGAGAAAGTGATGTCTGCTTAAACTTAAATTCTCATAGGAAAGGAAAACTAAGAATTATTCAGAGTTCAAAGCATTTGTTCCCTCCCTTCCTCTCTGTTTCTTTCTCACATTCTCACTCTCTCACATTTACTCTGTTTTGTAAAGCAAAAACAAAAAACAAACAAAAACATACTTGGTCAGAGGTCCCCAAAGATCACCCTCAGGTTCCATGATCACTAGGAGGACTCAAGGAACTCGGCTTATAGTCATGTTCTTGGCTGTGATTTAAATTACAGCAAAAGGATACAGAGCAGAATTGGTGAAGGACCACAGATTCATGGGACAAAGTCTGGAGAAAAACCAGGCAAAAGTTTAAGTTTCTAGACTCCCAGAAGAAAAATAGGTGTTTAGTGTAAACCATACTGTTTGCATAATTTAGGTGCTATGAGCCACTCTAATCTGTTAGTGTGGTGGAAAGTCTTTTGAAATCTATAGTTTCAGATGCCAGCCAAGGGCCAATCTTTTTCAGAGCATTGCAGTCAAGCCCTCTATGTTAAATCTTTTTCTGTCTACCAGTGATGATTATTTAAATAATTTTATTTTTAAGTAAATAACATTGCAGTTAAAGATGAAGTTCTCATAGTTTGATAGAAGTAATCTGATTATACTGCGTCCACTTCCAGAGGCAATCATAATCATGAATTGGTGTCTTAATCATGAATTAGTATCTAACTATACCACATTTTTTTACCACATTTTTGTATCTACAAACATACAGGTATAAAATAATATTACACATTTAAAAATCATTCAAATGTATCTTAAGCTGTATGTATTGTTTTACATTTTGCTTTTTAAAAACTTCAGCAGCAGGTTTTTGAGGTCAACCTCTCCCATTACATATAAATGCAGTTTATTCCTTTCACCCAATGTAACATTCTTCATTGGAAGGATATAGCTTACTTATTTTATTCCCTTATTGAGGAACATTTTACATTTTCTCCACATTTGTTTGTTATAAGTAGTGCTGCAGCGAGCATGCATGTACAGTCCCCTTTGGGCAATACATGTATGAGAATCTGTGGGATTTATTTGAGATGTCGTTGTAAGACAGTCTTGGAAAATGGGTGTTTCCAGATGTTTTCATTTTCTTTCTAGCCTTAAAAATGAGGGTTATACTATGTGACTGTTTGAAAAATGAAAGTGCAGAAAATTATGAATACCATAATTCTTTTTCTTTTTAAAATTGTATAAGTTTTAAACCATGTGATATCCGAAAGAAATCACACAAACTTATCAATAGTGGTCATTTTGGGGAAGTTAAATTAGACCTGTAAAGAAAGAGAATCCTCCTATTCCTGGACTTCCTTTCTATTTTTTATATATAACTTTTATAATGACTATGGATTTTATATAATAATAAACTTTATTAAGATTTTGTATATTAATAGTTTTAAAATGAGGCTCCCAGTTGCTCCTCAGTCTCCATAAGTTTTCCTTAGGCTGAGGCAAGTGTTTTTCTTAAATGTGTTGATCCCCAGGAGGAGATGGCTGTAATCTCCCAAGTTCTATGTAGGTAATTCTGATGCATTTCCCTAAGTTAAAATTTCTAGTTAGGAGATTGTTTTTTTTTTTTCTTGATATGCAGTACCTTGGGTTTCAGTCCCAGATCTGCCTTAGACTGCATTCATAACTATTTATTGTCCAAGACTATCGTCAATAAGTAGCAGACTTGAGATTTGTGTCTTACCTAACTATTGGAATTGCCTCTGATGGGGATGTGTTTACATGTAAATGATTGGGAGATGGACACAAAATATAGAACCACTAACCATAATTAATTCAGCTCAGTTCATTGCAACATTAGCTTATATTAATTCAGTGAATCAATTCCCATTTACAAATACACTCAGTTCCTTATATTTCAAACTATTTGAATTTAATATTTTAATTGTTCATTGGTTATCTGGGAGAAGGGTTGCTGAAGTACTAATATAATTTTTTTAATTGATTTGTTAACTAAGTATATAACTTTCAGCATGATCAGAAATCCGTACCTAATTTTATTGTAACTCTGGGCTGATTATAAATTATTAGTTGGATCAACCTATTAACAGTTAATTTAATAAAAATGCCCTATGTATTAATACTGTTCTTTGCTCTCTTCCACTCTCTCTCCCACCCATCTGAAATCCTAAGCTTTTCTTGTATAACTGTAATAGTGAAACAGTGACTGTAACCATGCAACAAGCCTGACTCAAAAGAACTATTGTGTTTCAGTAAGTTAGTATTTGGTAGTTGGATAGGAAGGGATCTTTTTCTGGCACAAGGTGTTGAGTGACTTACAGTGTCCTTCTTTTCCCCCCAGTGATGAAGAACTCTCTCAATATCTTTTACAGCTGGTGCAAGTTTTAAAATATGAGCCTTTTCTTGATTGTGCTCTCTCTAGATTCCTATTAGAAAGAGCACTTGCTAATCGGAGGATAGGACAGTTTCTGTTTTGGCACCTTAGGTAAGTGTTTTATACTGCAGTTTGAGACTACCTTGTACTTTTGTAAATGTAAACCAGTGTAATACAGGACACTGAGCAAAATAGTGAGCTGTTTTCATTGTTTTTGAGCCATTTATAATACTGATACTCTTTTGGTGTCTTCTATTTCTTGATACCCAAACCCTTAATTTTCAATTCAGATAACTATCCCCCTCCCATGCCTCCTTGATTTTTAACTGAAACTGATAATTAACTATATTGCTATTTTCCTGTAAAGTGTACTTATTGTGTTAATATATTTAGACTAAAAAACAAACTTACTCCTTTCAAAAGGTTGTGGGTAGTAACTCGTATATTATATCATTGTACTACTGGGTAAAGATTTTAAAGTTTTCCTATTACAACAGCAACTTTATTTTCAACTTCTTTATTAACTAGGTCATTTTCAAAAATACATGAGCCTTATTTCACCAAATTTACATAGGAGTAAAATCAGGAAAGAGAACTAAAATTCTTTACTTTCCTATGAAAATTGTCGATTCTTCAGTTCTGACTCTGTGCTGAGACAGTTTTGCTTTTTTCATCTGGACTTCAGAATACTGAAAGTAATGATTATCAGAAAAAAGACTTTCCTTTTAGGCTAACCTTTTTTAAGGAAAATAAGCCCTATAATATTTTTATGTTGTGGGTTATATTTCTGGATCTTGATTTTTCTAATTAATAGAGTTTTTCTTGTCTTACTTTTAACTTGTATTCTTTTCTCATCTAGTTGACTCTTCTTATTTTATATCTCAGGGAATAACAAAATAGTGTATTCTTTTCTTTTTCAAATGTGCACACCATTCTTTTAAGTGAGAAAAACCTGAATAGAAACTAATTGAGGGATTAGTGGATTGTGTGATATGAGTCAGATCTTTGTGTCTCATCTTAATTGTCTCTAAATTGATAATATTACCTTTTCACTCCAAAAAGTAAATAAGGTGAGATGTGAAAATTTTGAATTTCTTGAAATAAAGAATTAAATCTCATATGTTTTTGAACTATGATGTTTAAAGAGTTGAAAAGTTGACCATACCACTAAAATTTTTTCATAAGAGGATGTGTTATTTTTTTCATCTTGGGCATTATAAGTTAATTTTATAATAGAATAAAGAAGTCAGTACTTTTATTTGGTGATCTGAAGTATTTGATAGACCATCATAATATTATTAACTTTCTGCAGGTCAGAAGTGCACATTCCTGCTGTCTCTATACAGTTTGGTGTCATCCTTGAAGCATATTGCCGGGGAAGCGTAGGGCACATGAAAGTGCTTTCCAAGCAGGTATCAGCTTGTTTTAATCTTCATGTTCAATTTGACACATGGTATTTGATGAATTGTATCATATGCTATTTCTTTCATTATTTCATTGTAGATTTCAGTAACTGAGCCTGATTATTACATTTTTTAAAATCAAAATTTAAGTTCAGAAACAAAGTTTCAAACAATTTAGCAGAGCATTAATTGAATGCTATGTGAAAAATTAGTTACGATTCCTCATAGCATTTATAGTAATACTGTACCTTAAATTTTAATAGGAAAAACTCATGTAGATGTACTTCACAGTGGGTTGTTGGTGATAGTGACAATGATAGTGAAATTTTTAGACCCTATTTTTTTCATATCCCTGAATTACTCTTTCCAGTTGGTATGATATTGATAATTCACATGCTCTGCCATTTGTTTTAGACTGAGATATTTTGAAACCTAAATCCATAGGTGTTACAGCTTCCAAAATTCAGAATCCTCAAGCTACTGTGATACAACTACCCCGAGTAGAAACAAAAATGCACTAATCTCTTTCTCAGAAGAGGAGGTAATGTCCTTGAGTGGTGTTTATTCTTCTCCTTGATATCCTGTAAATTAACTACTACAGTGTAAAATGAACAACACTTAAATACTCTGATACAAAGTCAGTACATCTTAAGTTACATGATAAGGGAATAAGAGCAGGAAGAAAACAAAGTCATTTGTTACACACACACAAACACCTATTGATACCAAAATGAAGAAGAGGTACTCATGACAATTAGTCCTCATTTTTATAACTAGTCACATGGTCATAGCTAATATTTATCACTACCTTCTTCCAACCTATTTTGTATTCCCTTTGCCTTTAGCAAGCACCTCAGTTGGTTGGGTTGTTTTACCTGCTGGACCCAGCCTTCATTGTTGAAGGGTATAGGCCATTAGTAGTCCCGTCTGGACTGCCTTATAATTTTCCATTGGTAATTAAGAGATCTGTATTCTAGACATTCTCTTCCTTACCTCTATAGTGGAATAGTAGGCCAATTTCCCATTTGATAGTCAGAATGAATCATTAGCCAGCATCATAATGCCCTTTCATGCCCGTTGTTCCAGAGGCATGAGGAGCACAACGTGGCTGGGAAGGAGTCTTAATTTCCACTTCAGTGACATTATTGTTGTGTTTCCCGGCAGGAGGATTCCTCCCTTTGTAACCAAGACTACTATGTCAGCTGAGCATAAGATCATAGGAAAAGGAAGCAAAAGTTTTGCTAGTGGGTCACTATGGGAGTAACAATGGTATTACTTCCTGTACCCATGAATCCTGGCTGTGGGAGAAATAGCAATGTGTGTTGGCCACTGATTCAGAGTGGATACAGCCTTCTGGAGAATCTTGCCCCAGCCCAGCAAGATACTGCCACCTAGTTGGTCCTATAATTGAGTGTTCAAAAGGCCATTTCACTGTTCTGTCAAGTTTGCTACTTTAGGATGGTGCGGAATATGGTAAGACCAGTGTGTTCCATGAGCACAAACACATTGCCTCACTTCATTGTGAAATGAGTTTCTTGGTCAGGAGCAATACTGTATGGAATACAGTGATGGTGGATAAGGTGTTCTGTAAGTCCATGAGTGGGTAGTTTTGGCAGAAGCACTGAGTACAGGAAAGGCAGATATGTATCCAGAATGTCTATTCCTGTAAGAACAAAACACTGCCCCTTCCATAGTGGAAGCGGTCCACTGTAATCAACCTGTCATCAGATAGCTGGCTGACAACCCTGGATTAATGGTGCCACATTGGGACTCAGTGTTAGTCTCTGCTGCTGGCACTCAGCTGTGGTCATAGCCAGATGGGCTTTGGTGAGTGGAGGTTCATGTTGCTGACTCCAACATAACCTCTATCCCTGCCACCTTGGCCACTTTGTACATGAACCCACTGGGTGATGATGGGTGGCTGGGGGAAGAGGCCACCTAGTATCCACAGAATGGGTCATCCTATTCACCTGATTATAAAATTCCTCCTCTTCCAAGGTCACTCTTTGGTGAGGATCCAATGGGACACATATACCTTTATGTTTTTGCCCCTCCAGAGAGGTTTGTCATATACCTCTTCCCCAAATTTCCCTGTCATTAATTTTTCAGTCATGTTTCTTTTAAGTCCCTGGCCTGGCCATCAGCCAAACATTGGTCACAGCTTGTGAATTGATATATAATTTCACACATGCCATTTCTCCTTCCAAGTAAAGTAAACAACCACATGTACTTTCCAAAGTTCTGCCAACTTTGGCAGGATTTCCCTTCACCACTGCCCTTCAGGAATATTCCAGAAAGGGATGTAGTACCACAGTTTTCCACTCAAATATACTGCCTACATATTGTATAAAATCACCTATAAACTATTCTTGACTCTTCTCTTTCTCTGTCAACTGATGGTAGGGAACTCTCCATGAGGCCATAGGTGCAAAAGCTGCGAAAACAAAGGTAGTGTAACAAAGGGAGACCATGGGCATTTGGTTTACTTCTGTGTAACTTATTCATGCCTTCAGCACCTGCTTGAGCCCATTCTCATATATGTCACTTTCATTTGGTGATGGAGTACTGCTGTGCTTGTCCACCTTTATGGTAGGGGGTCATATAATACCCAGGTCATAACAGGCATATTAGGTCACATGGTTACTTGGTGGCCAGTGGTTAAGCATTTAATCTCTTTTGAGGCCCAGTAGCAAGCTAAGAGCTCGTTCTCAAAGAAGATAGTTATCTGCAGAGGATGGCAGCCATTTTTTCAGAATCCTAAGGACCTGTGCTATGATTACCTGATCAGGTGCCTGCCAAAGGCTCAAAACATCATCCCTGTCTGCTACTGGCAATGCAAGCACCATTGGATCTGCTTGATCATATGGCCCAAGTAGCAGAGCAGCTTGCCTGGAATCTGGACCTGTTGTAAAGCCTTGTCTTGTTCTGGACCCCACTCAAATGTAGCACTTTTTCAAATTACTTGATAAATAGGCCAGAGTACATACCCACATGAGGAACATGTGGTCTCTAGAATCCGAAGATGCCTGTAGAAGTGGCCAGAGCAAGAGATTGTTCTTCACCTTAAAGAGGGTTGTCTTGACATGTACCATACCACTCGAGCCCTAGAAGTTTCACTTAGTTAGAAGGCCTCAGATTTTTTTGTCAGATTTGTTTCCCACAAATTTAAGTCTAGAGTAGTTGCTATTTCTTACTCAGTAGGTTTAATCAGCATAATGTTAGCAATGTAATGGACCAGAGTGATACCTTGTTAAAAAGGGAAAGCTCTCAAACTGTGAACTAAATCATGACATAGGGCCGATGAGTTGCTATACTCCTGAGGTAGGATAGTGAAAATGTATTGTTAGCCTTGCCAGCTTAAGCAAACTACTTCTGGTGGGCCTTATTGACAGGTATGGAGATAAAAATATTTATCAGATCAATAGCTATATACTAGGTACCAGAGGATGTGTTAACTTGCTCAAGCAGTGAAACCATATCTAGGACACCACCTAGTTATTGTTGAGATAATCCACTATAAATTTCTGAGATCCACTTGTCTCCTGCACCGTCCAGATAGGCAAGCTAAGTGGACATGTAATGGAAATCACCACCCCTGCATATTTCAGGTCCTTAATGATGGCACTAATCTGTGCAGTCACTCCAGGAATGCATTACAGCTTTTGGTGTACTGTTTTCTTAGGAAAAGCAGTTATAACTTCCACTTGCCTTTCCCACCATAATAGCCCTCGCTCCACATGTCAGGGAACCTATATGGGGATCCTGCCAACTCTGAGTATATGTATTTCAATTGTGCATTCCAAAACTGAGGAAATAACCACAAAATGGGTTTGGGACCCACAAGGCCCACTGTGAGACACATCTTGGTAACCCTCAATGGTTAACTTGACTTCCATAAGTCTCCTACTCTGTGTGGTGGGCCTCAGTGGCATTTTGAGTCTCTTGGAAGTAGTATCATTTTAGAGTCCTGAAGTGTCCAGAAGTCCCTGATAGGTTTGATTATTTGCTTTTTCTCTGATATGCATTTATTGTGGTAAAAGGCCATAGGTTCCTTTGGGGAAGGCAGGGAAAAATAAGTTTCAGTCTGGGATAGGAGAGTTCACAGATGTCAGTCATGAAAACATTGGGGCATTTACCAACTTAGGCTAGGCCTATGGGTACATGTTAGAGAAATGAATCCTGAAGGTTTACTTCTTAAATCTCTATTATCGTCATAGTGAAAATGTCAGACCATAATCTACATATGTAAGTTGACTGAAATCAGTATATTCAGTCAGCTTAGCTAAAATTTTCTCTAGTAAAAATTCTGTCCTGGACTTTGCTTTTTGGTACATTGTTATTCCCTCATGGCAAAGACTCCCCTACCTTCATACCTTTTCTAACCTCTCCCTTGCTCATTTGAAGGCTATTTGTTTCTCTGTTTGTAACCTTCTACTCACTCATTCCTATACCTCTCTGGCATCCCAACCTATTTTTATAATAGATCCTTGTAGTAATTTCTTACTCATTTGCATTGCCAGAGGAACTCCAATAGGGTTTCATAGATGATTTTAATATTGTTGGTTTTTCTTTGACGTTAAAACCAATTATATCTTACCCCTCTCTTTTGGAAAGCCCATTAATGATGGTAATAGTAGCTAACACTTATTCACCACTAATTATAGGCCATTTATTCTTCATAACAATGTGAGATAGATATTAATTCCCTTAATTTTATAGTCCTCTGAAGTCTCATACCTATCAGTTTCTTGTGTTCCTGCCTACCATCCTAGTCCAATCCATTATCCTCTCTCACCTGAAAGTCTCATTAACCTCCTAAATTGTACCTTTTATTTCCATTCTTCTCCCCTCAAGCCTCCACCCCCATTTTCTATACAGCAAACAAGTGATCTTTTTAAAATGTAGATATATTATGTCGTTTCCCTTTTTAAAATCCTTGCAGTAGCAATTTTCATTGCATGGGGAATAAAACCCAAACTCTTTGTCAGAGTTTATAAGGTCACACTTGATGAAGTCCCATTTCTTCGACCTCACTCATATGATCAAACCACACTGGACATTTTCTTGGTAAACTGGGAGCCTTGGTTTGACTTTTACAACAGTAATCATGTGACATCTAGGATCACATGCTTACTTTTTCTTGACTGACGACTAGCAAGCTGAAGACTGTATCCATCATTAAGGACCTGAAATATGCAGAGGTGGTGATTTCCATTACATGTCCACATGGCAGTTCTTGTGATCACTGTAAACCTATAAAAAGTCGAGGTGTTGAAACCCTTAAAGTACTACATGTATGGTCATGTGGGTATTCAGGACACTGTTCCAGGAAATGGATATCAGCACAATTAGTGACACGGCACGAAAATTTGCAATGTACAAACGTGGAAGAAACTCAAATTTAAATACTTCAGAAAGTTCCTGTTTGCATAGCCCATATTTTAGCTGGTTCCCTATTCACCAGTGTTTATACAACTCCTGAAATTGTTGAAAAATGGAGTGCCTGGTTTTGACAGGTGACTAACTTGGCAAGCTACAGCCATCTCGATTTTATCATCAAACTACTTTCCGCTCAGCAAGTCTCCAGCCTGTTTGTAGAAACTATATGCCTGAATTCATCTCCCTACAGATTCTTAGTGGTTTCCTTGCATAGAAGCAGAGTTGGAAAATGAAAATATGGTGTAAAATATTCTCCTGTTCATAGAAATTTAAGCCATGGTGTTCATAATGTTTGTTGTATACATATTTGATATGCTTGTTATATGCAACTTATGCATTGATATCCATACTCTGTTTTTATCATTAGTTTCTTCTAGTTTTAATGCCATAATGATAAAATAAAATATTCCTTTTAATTTATGGTTGGCTGAAGCTATCCTACGGAATTTTACATAATATGACATAGAAAGATTCTCAGTTATTAAACAATAAAGTTGACTTTTAAACACATGGTTTTTATTCAGTTGGCCATTGTTGATTCACCTTGTACTCCTGCCATAAGTTTTTTTTTTAGTCTGCATAAGTTTTGATAGACTGATTTACATCATTGTAAAAACAAATAATTTAGACTTGGACAATAAATACTGTGTCTGTATTCTTATTTATTACACAAAAATCCATTTACTATTAGTGGAAAGACAGTATACCATGAAGATGTCTTATAAGAGTGATGACAAGTAGATAGTAATTTTGAATGTCAGGAACCCCAGGGTTACTTATATATACATATTCCTCATATTATTAAGGAGTTGGCCAAATGGAGTGCTTCCTATTAGTTGTGTTTCAATTTCTATTATTCAGTGAGCTAGAGAGTTTTGAGTAGTTTAAGTTTCATACTTATCTTCTTACCTGTAATCTATATCCCTTTACCTTTTTCTAATTAATGAGATATCATTTACGAAAAGAATTAAAGAAATTTTGAAAAATGGTGCTTTAAGTAACAAGTGATGAAATTAAGCTTTTTATTTTGTTGTATCTAACAAGTTTGTCATAAGCCAAGCACTACAAGCACTGTTTTTACTTTAGCTGCTTATTGTGTGTGTGTGTGTTTGCACGCGTGTTGGGACTGGGGAGAGGTTATTAATTAATATCACGTGATATTATAGTACACTATTATTTTTAATCATAAATAAATTATGGTGATGGGGAAACTTATTTTTCAGGTTGAAGCGCTCAATAAGTTAAAAACTTTAAATAGTTTAATCAAACTCAATGCAGTGAAGCTAAACAGAGCCAAAGGGAAAGAGGCCATGCACACTTGTTTAAAACAGAATGCTTACCGAGAAGCCCTGTCTGACTTGCAGTCACCTCTGAACCCATGTGTCATCCTCTCGGAACTCTAGTAAGTGACAGTCCGTGCTATGCTCACTGAATCTCCCATCAAATAGCAATAAAGAAAGGATTTCTAAGTGTATTGGCAGAGCAATAGTGCTAGCTAGCTGTTAGCCATAGTAAATGAAATATAATTAAAGAAGGAACATCTTGAAAGTCCTGAAAGATTACTCTTGTGTTCAAAAGGGTGTATGTCTAGTCACTAAATTTACCTGGGGCTTAGCAAAAGTTATTACAGGTTAATTTCCTTTCAGTTAAATGGAATTAAATTTGTTTTCTCTTACTGGTTTCTAAGAGTTGAAAATCCTATGTAAGCAAAAGGTTGGTAGCCATCATTTACTAAGTAACTTATTTTTAAATTATTTACTTATTTCTGTTTCAAAGTGAGAACTTAAATGCATTTGGAAAATTATTTCTCACTTTCATTCTCTACAGAAGTAATAATGGAAAAGTAATAATGTATATTCACTATATCAGTATTCAAAGTTGATTCCTTTTTAAGAAATCAAGAATGAATTCTTAATATTCCTAATTTTAATCCCATATTATATTCTGATCTTGACTACATAGAACAATGTAAAGTTAAGGAAGAGTAGGAAAGAAGGGGAATTTTAAACTAGGTAGTGAGAAGGACAAACCTAGATTTTCAGTCCAACCCATCTGGCCGTCACTACATGCCAACCAAGGCTGTCATTTTGGTTGCTTTTCTACCAAGAAGAAATGTTCTGGTTCTGACTTCTGCAGGCTGGAACAGGTGAGGGGTTCTCCCAAGCATAGTATATCACAGGAAAATTACAATCTGCCATATCTTTAAATTGAAACGGGTTAATTTCCCCTTTGTTTGTTTTCAGTGTTGAAAAGTGTAAATACATGGATTCTAAAATGAAGCCTTTGTGGTTGGTGTACAACAACAAAGTGTTTGGTGAGGATTCAGTTGGAGTGATTTTTAAAAATGGTGATGGTATGTACTGAGGTTTTTACAGTACTAAGTTCCTTATTATTTCTTCATTGTCATTTTGCTTTATCTGAAAGGTGATGTAAAAATGTGTAAAGATGGAAGCTAAAAGAGGTAGCTATCAGTGGTCATATGTTGAATTCACCATGTTCTAAATCTTTTATATCCCTTTTGGAGATTGACTTACGTAGCTTACTTTCTGCAGTTTACTTACATATTGTTCTAATAAACCTTCCCTATTTTCCTACTAAATACAAAGTCTGTCTATTCCTTTGATAAAAACCTTATGAAATACAACAGAATATTTTCAATAATATATTCATACATCTGTTTCAGTGATACCAATTTTGATATTTCTATCGTAGTTTTGTATTTTAATTAAAATATCTTATTGGCACATGCTTTAGGAAGTACCTCTGAAGTAATCACACCAATCAGAAGGCAGTCATGACTGCTACTACCATTTGATAGTTGTATGACTACACAGCTAGTGCAGCATTTGTCAAAAGGCCCGCAAAAGTCAGGCAAGTCATGAAAAATTAATTGAACTTCAGGTTCTTCATGTCCACAAGGTTATTAAATTATTAATAAGTTAATAAAATATTTATTAACTTATTAATAATTTAATTATTATAGTTTAATAATAATTTCTGCTATTAAAAGAATTTAAGCAAGACAATATAAGTAAATATGATTACAACTATTTAATAAAGAAGTTGTAGTGCTTTGCCAGACACTTAACACTGCTTGAGCATATGAATGTTGTTATGTGGAACTCACTACTTTCATAGCCTGTTACATGAAAATTATGCTTGGACATCATAAGTAAAATCAGCGGTTACTATTTTGTGAGTTTATCCTGGAATTACTACTTTTATGTGATTCTTAAATTCCTGTGCATCCTTAAAATAAATGAACAATGAGAAATGTGTGGATGCTATAATAGATTATAACTATGTTATAACAGTATTATACATCCATACAATTAGTATAGTAGCTTACTGTGGTAAACAGTTAAAAATATTTTTACACATAATATCTGAAATACTGTTACAGCAACATGCTAATGAACAAACTTAATACGAGGTCTGACAATTAAGTTTGCAAACTTGCCACCATACACTTACGTTGGCAGCTCTATACAAACAACTCGGTAAGGCTGCATAACCTTTGTATATCGGTGTCTCACAGCTGTGTTTGTGTCAGTATGTGGCGATGTCTTCCTGAGTGGCATTCATTATTATTGCATGTTTTTGTGTGCCATCACAAGAATGTCAAGAGTGCACAAATTTCTTGTTAAACTTGGCAAGAGTGGAAGTGAAATGAGGGATATGTTAGTCCAGTGTTGGGGGGATAGTGCCATGGAGAAAACAGCAGTGTACAGATGGATTAAACATTTTTCTGAGGGGCAAAAAAGTGTCACTGATGAAGACATCAGGGTGGCCGGTAATGAGCAGAACTGACAAAAACATTGCAAAATTTGTGGAATTGTGCATCAAAATCATTGGCTAACTGTGAGAAGCATAGCAGACCAAGTAAACAATAAAGAAATAGCAATTAAAATGCAATAAAGAAATAGCAATCAAAATGCAATAAAGAAATAGCAAAATCTTAATTGAAAATCTTGGCATGAGAAAGGTACGTACGAAAATGATCCTAAAGGAGCTCACCGATAAACAAAAGCAAAGGAGAGTTGTAGTTTGCCAAGACCTTTTGGAGAGGCAAGATGATGTTTTGGGCATGTTATCACTGTTGAGGAAACTTGGGTGTACCAATATGGCCCTGAAGCAAAGCATTAAAGTGCACAATGGAAGTCAGTCAATTCTCCACCCCAAAATACTCCATCGGTCCAAATCAGGAGTCAAAATTATGTTCCTAACCTTTTTTACTCTATCAGAGGGATTGCTTATTATGAATTTGTACCAGCTGGACAAATAGTCAATCAAATTTACTATTTGAAAGTGCTGAAAAGGCTGCGTGAAGAAGTTAGATGAAAATGACCTGAACTTTTCACCACAACTCATGACTCTTGCATCACGACAGTGTATCAGCTCATGTGACACTGTAAGGGACTTTTTAGCCAATACACAAATGACTGTATTGGAACACCCTCCCTACTCACCTGATCTGGACCCAAGTGATTTTTTTTTTACCTGAAGATAAAGGAAATATTGAAAGCAAGATATTTTGATAGCATTCAGGACATCAAGGGTAATACAGCGACAGCTCTGATGGCCATTCCAGAAAAACAGTTCCAGAACTGCTTTGAAAGGTGGACTAAAGGTCTCGCATCAGTGCATAGCTTCCCAACAGGAGTACTTAGATGGTGACCACAGTGGTATTTAGAAATGAGGTATGTAGCACCTTTTCTGGGATGAATTCATGAACTTAATTGTCAGACCTCATATTTAACATAATGAATATGGTGCCTTAAAATTTGGGGAAGAAATTAGCACAGCATTTGTCAATGGTTTTAGTTAATTCTAACTGACTAATTCTTGAATTAATGTTAGTAGTCATAAAATAGAAAGCCTGAATAATAAAGTAGGGTTTTTTTCCCCTTAGATTTACGACAGGATATGTTGACACTCCAAATGCTGCGCTTGATGGATTTACTGTGGAAAGAAGCTGGTCTGGATCTTCGGTGAGATTTGTAGTGAATTATTTTTGTCTCATGTTGTAGTCTTTCGACAGCAAAATTTAAAAAACTTGTTGCTGATTTTTTTTCTCTCCTGCTAGTATTACGAATTCTTTCAGAATAATATTTATATAGCATTTTACAGTTTACAGTTTACTCTTAAATGCATTATCTTATTTAAACGTCATCATGTGTAAAACTAAACATGGCAATTCCAGAAAGAAGGAATAGTTTTGACCTTCCAGTAAGGCCTGGATAGGCAGCAAGAGTCATGTTGTAACCTATGGTTTTAACGTTGCTCTCAGGGAGGATGCACTGGTGGTCACCAGAATGACAAGCTTAAGAAAGGACTGCCCCACTTCTTAGCATAACAACATTGATTCATCTGCCTTCTACAAGGAAGAGTTTAAGTAGGCTCTTAGGAATTTTAGCTTGTCACCATTATTATGAATAAACAGTAAGCAAGAAAGATTTATGGCACCATAAAAAGGAAACACAATGGATATTAAAAGTTTAATTATTATTACTCCTAAGGTAAAGAGAAGATGAAGATAATTGCCAATAAAATGTTGATATATTTACATAAAAATGCAAGATTTGAATGTCAACCAGCAAAATTAATAGTTAGGCCTCACATTGGGCCATTATATTCATAATGAACAGGATGGGGGATAATAATCCAAAATATTTAAAGAGCTCATAAAAATAAATACATGGGAAAGCTTGGGAAAACACTATTCATATAAGATATAAAATAAATAATAATTACATGAACACTGTCAGGTCCTATATAAAGTACAGGTTATAAGAAAAATTACATACCTTTGATTTCCTGGCAAAGATTTTGTTAATTGGTAGTTTAGGATAGTATTAGAGCAACAATAATATAAGTAATTTTATATACCACTATAAATTAATATAAACCTCTCTGTAGCAAATTTATATATATTCTGTATCCAATATTTCCAGAATTTAACATTAGAATAGGGACAGATTTATCCACAAAGATACTTCTTTGCTTTATGTATAATTTAAAATTTTGGTCCACCCTTTTGAACATTTGCTCAGTAATAGAATATGGGTTAAAATTTTTTTAGCTTTTTCATATGACTAAAAATCTCAGGTATTTTTAAATTGTTAGCATAGAAATTTGCTAACAATTTGGAGAAAATGCTTACCTTCAAATATCAAAAGAAATCGGTGTGATGCAAAAGTATTTTTATAAAATTATTTCAACTATGTTAAAAATTCATTCAATAATGAGACACTGAAATGTTGACACAACTAAAATGGTAATAGTCATTTCCGAACAGTGGGATTAAAGGGGATTTTCCCAACCTCTTTGCCAAATACATACACACATTTGTGTACCTGTTTCTCGAGTTTCCTACAATGCGTATCTCCTTTAATCAAGGAGAAAAAAACATTAAGCATACTTCATGATACAGTAACAGGTTTATACATTTTTAAAAAGTTGCTTATGCTAGTTAATGATTAACTTCATCATTTACCTAATTCTTATCTTCTAGTGTCCAGGTTTAGTAAAATTTAAGCAAATAAAGGACACGTTAGCATGTTTCCATATTTACTTTTTTAAAAAAGGAATTAAATGTGCAGATAAAGTGAATGCATTCTTGTCCTGTTCTTACATTTTATAATTAATCATTATTCTAAGGTTGTAATATTTTAGTGTTTTAACTATATATTATGAATTCATTTTATGTTTTGAACTTTAGATGTTATCACAAGTTATATGTAACTTAGGCAGTTTACTTTTCTCACTTTTTTGAGATTTATCAAGATTAGTATGTGAACTTCTAATTTATTATTTTTACTTCTCTACTAATGTTTTCAATAAATATAAAAATTTATTCATTTCCTTATTACTAGCTATTTGTGTCCCTTCCCCGCATTGCCCTACAGTTTATTAAATCTCTCTCTGTTCACAAATGGAAAAGTCCTTTAGTTTATGTAGCCAGAAATGGAATTGCAGAGTCATAAGGCGTGATGTGTATTTTGAATTTTACCTTATTACCCAAATGCCTTCCAAAATGGTTGTGGCGTTGTTATATTTCCATTCAGAAATAGCTTCTTGCATTTGTTAATTTTTTGCAAATCTATTGGTTATAATATGGCATCTCATAGAATTTTAATTTGCATTTTTTAAATTAGTTTGGGTGAGTATGTTTTCAGTGTTTATAAATACTGTGTTTTCTCTGCTATAAATTACCTAGGTTTTTTTAAGATTTATGCTTTTCGTTATTTTTTAAAAATCCTTTTGTATGCAGTTATCTTAAAGATACTTTCTTTTTTTAGTATTAATTGAGATGGCATTGGTTAATAACATTATGTAAGTTTCAGATGTACAATTCTGTAACACAGTCTATATGTTGCATTGCTTATATGCTTACCACCCAAAGTTTAGTCGTCTTCTGTAACCATGTATTTGACCCACTCTCTCTGTCCTCCCTGCACAGTCCTTAGCTCTAATTTGTTGTAGAGCCTCAAAGTTAGCACGGGGTGAGAATTGGGTCTTTAACCTTTTTGGTGTATCTGTCTACGAAGTCAACTGGAGGGGCTGGGTGTGGGAGGTGACTAAAGTCAACATATAGGGGTCTAGTTACAGTCATGTTACACGTCAGCTGAAGTAGACAATACTACTTCAGTTGCATTCGCTTGGGGCAGCATGTAGTGTTATTTTTAGGCTTTGCCTATTGTGGTGAGTTGGAGTACCAGATACAAGTCTGCTGTATATTTTATTTTATTTTTATTTATTTTTTTAAATTCATTTTTATTGATAGACTTTTGGGGGTGACGTCTGTTAGCAAGATTTACATAGGTTTCAGGCATACAATTCCACAGTGCATTGTCACCTTGCTGTATATTTCCATCAACTAATCCTGGGAGTTCCCTGATGGTGCAGTGGCTTAAGGCTTCGTCACTGGTGCTGTCAGCGCTGTGGCCTGGGTTCGATTCCCAGCCAGGGAACTACCCACATACAAAAAGAAAAAACAAAAACAAAAACAAAAAACAAATAAAAAAACTAATCCTTTCCCTAATGGACTGACTGAACTGCATTTTCCAGCAGCATATTCTAACAAGTCTTAAAACCTAATTGTGAGGTGTGTAGTAACAGAGCAAGACACGAGAGACGTCAGTGTACCACATACTATAAACAGTGTGATGTACCAGTGCATGCAACTATTGCTTTGAGCGCTACCATACACTGCAGCAGTGTAAGTTGTAACCCAAAACAGTGTTTGGAATGATTTTTGCTGGTATTGACAATATTAAGCATGTTATGTTGAAAAAATACATGTTTTCTGCAAGTTTTATTTGTTTAGTTGTTTTAGGTTCATTCATAGGGTAGTTAGGAAGAAACTAACAAAAACTACAACTATAATTGATACCTTGAGAAATTGGTATTTTGGCCCAAATTTTGCACAAAATATTCAGCACTGGTACGAGAGGAAAAAAGTTTTTCAGTACCAAAAGGGTTAAGTTCTTTCCAGTGTACATAGCCCTGGGTATGCATGCAACCCTTTTCCATGCACATGGCCTTTTAGATTCCTCTGACTATATTGGAGTTTTTCATTGTCTCCTGTGGAGGTATTATTACCTGGCTTTTCCTGTTAAGCTTTTTGGTTAATTAACCTATTGTTTGCTCCAACAATTATTTATCTCTTAGACAGCTGGAGTATTAAACAATTGAATCTATTTTTGGGAACCCCCTCCCCCCAAGTGGAAGGCAATTCACACCAAGTGAGGTCTGAGTAAAGTCAAAGAAAACAATTGTGATTGGGATCTTTCTGCGAAGCATTAGCCAGTTCAAAGAATGACAATTCTGCAGAAACTGGGCTTTGAAGAACCTCCAGCTCTATTTTGCCCCCTCTAGTGGCTACCAGCTTGCTGTTTTTACCATGTTTGTGGGCTCTTCATTGTCAAGTCTACTGCAGAACTGGGAAGGTTGGGGTAATTTGAATAGGTTAAAACACAGCTGAGATTCAGCTGTTTTCTTAAAAAAAAAACACTCCCAGATTACCAGAAGCCTTTCTTATATTTTTCCATATTATTGAAATAGTTGATTCTGACAATTTTTTGCCAGTGTTCTTACTGCTTTTATGGAAGAGTGGATTTTCAGAGGTGCTTAACTCCTTGTTCTTGTTGACAGCACCTGATGATAGAATTTTAGAAATCTGAATTAACAGCTGCTTTCCTTAGAAACTTCAAGACATTATTATTTCATTTTATTCTGACCTCTGTTACTTTTTAAAAGTCTGCTGTCAGCCTAAATAATCTTTTTTCTTTCTTTCTTTTTTTTTTTAACGACTTGCAGAAAAAATTATCTTTGCCTTTGGTTTCTGCAGTTTTATTAGGCTGTGTGTGGATTTCTTTTTTTTTGCTTCCCCCTTCTCATTGTATCTTTTCAATCAAAGAAAGTCACATCTTTCAGTTTCTACAAAAGTATATCTATCTTCTCTAACATTGCAGTTTAACCACTCTTGGTCTTCTGCAATTTTAATAGATGTATGTTTCACTTTTCTGTTCTGTCCTGCATGTCTCTTAACCTTTCTTTCCTATTTCCCACCTTTTTATCTTTATGTGACATTCTTTGTAGTTGCTTTTATTCTCTCTTCCAATTTACTAATTAACTCTTTAACATTATCTTATTTCTTGTGTATTCAATGTAGTGTGTTTATTTCAATAACTATTTTTGTGTTGGAGTTGTATTTGATTTTGTTTTGAATGCCTGGTCTTTTTTTAATACTGTAATTTTCTTATACTTTCTATTCTTTTTCATGTCTTTTATCCTTTTAAAGTCTCTTTCATATAATTCTGTTTTATCTCTTGGCGCTACCTTTTCATTTATCTGCTTAATCTTATTCATTCCCTTGTATAGTTAATAATATTAGGTTTTGAATTTATTATTGATGGGATTTGTTTTTTATGAGAATATTTTACTCTTTGGGTGTGAAACTATCCCCCCAAAATGAGTTTGTATTTAATTTCTCCTGTTTCCTAAGGTCTTTCTTTACACACAATCACCCAGTTTTTATGTTAACTCTGTGCCTTTAGACTCTGATACTTTACAGGTAGTGTATATTTGGATCTCATTAGAATGTGGGAAGGCTTCAGGTTTTGCACTTTCATGAAAGTATTTTTATTGTCCATTCAGTGTCTTAGAAACAGTTGTACTTGTAATTAACATTATCCCTGCAACATTATGAGCATTTCCTGATTAATTTTTTATGTTTGAGTTATATTTTTTTTACATTTGAATTTTTTAAACTTGAAAATGTTGCTGTTTATTGACTGAACCAGACATTGTATTAGGCTCTTTGCATATTTAATGCCATGTAATCTTTATAACTCTATGAAAGTTGTTTCATTTCTTTGCAACAGATGAGAAAATTAAGGCTTAGGAGATTTTGAACAAATTTCAAAGGTTATGGAAATACTAAGTGACAGAGCCAGATTCAAATACAGCTCTGTCACACTCTAAGCTTTATGTCTTTCAGTTATTTTATCAAAGTGAGAAAACAATTGTCACAAGACATATCTGGTAATTCTTTGTTTATCAACGTGTTCTGGTGCCCAAAATACATAATCCTGCCACCCCTTTTTTAAGAAAGAGTTTTCTAGTCTAGATCCTTCCAGGGTAAACATTTGCAGTGCTGTTGAGATAGAATGAACAATTTGCTGTGGTGATGTTCCTTTCATGGGGACCGTGGATGTGATTGGAGCAAAGAAAAGGTTATAGTTTATCTAAAAGGGACTGTTTGAGCACCATCCATGGTAATGTTTTTCTTTTAAATTAAGAGGAATTTCTACTACACCTGTGTAAAAATGGAATTAGTAGTTTTCAACAGGTAGCAAGATTTTTGGTCAACCACTCACTCATAAGAAATCTTGCATAGATAAGAGGAATGAGTGATTATGAGAAACTCTGCCTGAATAATATAAACCCAGAGGGATGTGAGCTGGCTTTTTGTTTTATTGACGTGCACATACTGTCTATGGCCACTTTTATGTTTTAACTGAAAAATTGAATAGTGACCTAATAATCTTTAGCACCTAAAATATTCAGTATTTGGCTCATTCCAGTAAAAGTTTACAAACCCTTCTGAAAAAAGGAAACCCTGACACAAATGTTTTTATTGACTTACACCATAAAAATTGGAGGAAACTTATCAAGCTTAGGCTAGTTATTCATTCCAAGGTTTGCTGATTTCATTCCAAGGTTAGCACATAGGCTACATCGTGGTGTCCTTTTGCTAGGAGCAGATTCAGGCCATATAATGAGTCTTATTCAGTTATAAAAGGCTGAGCTAAAGACTTTGCCCTTAGTTGTATCAGCCTAATTAAAAATTTCAACCAAATTCTTTTCTCTTAGTTTTGATTTTACATTCTATTCACATGTAAAGCACATTTCATATCAAATGAAGTTCATTGTGACCTCAGGCAAAGGGAGGCAGCCACACTCTAGAGTGCTAGAAATAAACCTGGTGTCCCTCTGATGGGAAGTAATGTGTGTCTAACAAGAAAAAGGAACTTGTCTGTCTAGTGAGATCTTGGCTGACTTTTTGTACTCTGACCTCATGTTTAAAAAAATATGCAACACTTTAATTCTTTTGAGTTCATTTTCAAATTAATACGTTCTTTTCACTAAACATTTTTTACTGTTTCTATAAATATATGTGTTCCAGTGTTCCTATTGTGTTTGTTTTTCTTTGGTCCAGCTGTTCAGGTTAAACTGGGTCACATAGCACACACACTTTTTAAGTTCAGTCTCAAATCTAATGTACTTTGTATACAATACTACTTTGATTGGAGTATTTTAGTACCTTGGAACAGTGCCATTTTTAGCACAAATGAAAGTACATTTTTCTCATTTTCATTTTTGCCTAATGTCTCGAAATACTCTTGACATCTTTCATTCCAAATAAGAACATTTACAGGCTATCAATATGTTAAAATATCCTGATCTCATTTTGTCAACAAATAAGGCAGTTAGCCTTTCCTGTCAGATCTGATATGTTTTCTGCATTTAAATCTCTCTGGCCTTTGGTATTAGATTTGACAGTCCTTCATCTCCATCAACCCCCCAAAAAATACATGTGACATTAAATTTTGGACAGTTGTCTTTATTGTGACTTTACATCTGAGTTACACCTATAAGGTTTATTTACCTTTTAAGAGAGCTCACAGCAGTTCTTTAATGACACTCATATCAGTAATCTCAGAAGGATGAAGTAAGAAGATGGAAGTAATGAAATCATTAGGTGTTACACTTTCCTACTTTGGAGGCAGTGAGCTGTGGTACCATTCAGGCTTGGGTCCATTGTCAGAGTCAAGGTCAGAGAAAACTTTCTAGATATCCATTGAGAGTAGGGTTATGGGGCTGCCTCCCCACTGTAGAGTTTGCTTCATTTTAAAATTCTTGCTTTAGTGGAAAGGTATTATAACAAATTACTCCTTGGGTCAGCAAGTCTGATAAAGGAAGATAAACAATGCTAACAGATGTCACCCCAATAAGTCTAACAATAAAAATGAATTAAAAACAAAACAAAACAAAACAATACTAATTGTTGTCATGGCCTTTACAGAAGTGGAGTGCAAAGGGGGCCCATGTAAGATTGTCACGGTTTGTCCCCAGTTTGACTTCTGTTAAGCTGCCTCTCTGATATGAATGTTTTTTCCTTCCCATTGTGAGTATTCTGTCCTTGGGACACTGAATGCTTTCATCATTGCCTGCTTTTGAAGAGGAAGTTGTTGGACTTTTGCCCAGTTTGGTTGCAAGAGGGGTGGGAGGAGATGAGGGAAAGTTAGCCAAAGTGCACTTTAATTGGGCAGTGTTTACTTCACATGTGTTATGTCACGATAAAGACGGGTGTGGGTAAAAACCTTTCATACTTCGTAACTACCCTACTCATTGAGAGGTAAATTTTTTAAAGGGGAAATAAATTATTATGAAATCGGACAGTTAATTTCGCAAACTCATCCTAGAAAAAGTGCTACATACCTCATTGCTACATATCACTATAGTCACCTTCCAAGTATCCTTGGGAAGCTATGCACAGACACCAGTGCCTAGTCCACCCTTCAAAACAGTTTTGGAACTCTTTTTCTGGAATGACCATCAGAGCTGTCATTGTACCCAAAATCTAAACTTCATGAACTTGCCACTGTGTGCTTACCTTGGCCAGCAATGTACTTATTAACAACTTGGTAAGGTGTCATAACCTTGCCAACCTTACTGAGTTGTTTGTACAGTGCTCTCAACCTAAGCATATGGTGGCAAGTTTGTGAACTTAATTGTCAGATTTGGAGCATGGCAACAGCTCTGATGGCCATTCCAGAAAATGAGTTCCAAAATTGCTTTGAAGGGTGGACTAGGCGCTGGCATTGCTGCTTAGCTTCCCAAGGGGAGTACTTTGAAGGTGATTATAGTGATACTCAGCAGTGAGGTACGTAGTACTTTTTCTAGGATGAGTTCATGAAATAAAAAAAAAATTTGGCGGGGTAGGGGTAGTTCCCTGGCTGGGAATTGAACCCAGGCCTCAGCATTGTAAGTGCTGAAGCCTAGCCGCTATACCACTGGGAACTCCCCGTGAAATTAATTAATTGTCTGATTTCGTACAGTTATAAAGCAGTCTGTGGGTATATCAGGCTGCCAACATGTAGTTTGATAATTTCACTCCCAACCTTATTTTGTTAGAACTGGAAAAGTGCTTGACGAGGTATAAACTGGTTGAATTGTTGGTTGGAAGGACATTTAGGAACTACTTAATAAAACTCTCCTCTTAACTGATTGTTATATGCATTGACACACACACACTCTCTCTCTCTCTCTCTCCTTTCTCTTCTCTTTCATAAAGTCCTTCAAAGGCTTTTTCAGTGCTTTTGAAGAATGACAGAAGTCTTTACATGACATGTAGTGCCCCTGCATGGTCTTTCTTTTCTTTCTTTTTTTTTTTTAAGAGGTGAAACAAAGAGAGAGTTTATTGAAGAGAAAGTACACTCCAAAGAGGCAGGAGCGGGCTTGAGCAGGAAAATGGCTCAAGAGCCTGCCTTTCTAACACTTGATTGTTTCTTGTCTTTACCTTCCCTTTGTGCTCCCCTTTTGTTCTCCTCCAGCCATGTTAACCTTCCTCCTCACAGAGATCTTTCTTAACTCTTGACATGGTCTCATGGCACTTCTCGTTCTTACAGAGGTCACATGTAGTAAGTAAATTGCACATTTGTGCTTTGTCTCAGTGAGAGGCAAGTGTTTCTGCTTATTTCTGTATCACTAGCAGTCTATAGTTACTTGATCTTTATTTGAAATTTCTGAGGTATTTCATTACATTTTGGAGTTGTTCCTAATGATAATACAATTTTTAGAAAACTAGAGAAAATGTTTACAACCAAAATGAGAAAAGGAAATTATTAATATATAAAGAACTCATATAAATCACTAGGGAAAATGTTTAAAATCCTAATAGGCAAAGTATGTGAATAGCTAATTCACAAAAATTCTTGAAATGGCTAAAAGAAAGCTGAGAAAAACTTTATTTTCACTAGGGATCATATAAATCCAAATCAAAGCAAACTGCTATCTTTTAATTTGGCAAAACTTATTTTCCACAGGAAGCAGCTCAAGAGTCTTCTTAGATAGTCATTGACACTGGAGACTGTGTTAAGTTATGAAGATAGTTTTTAGAGCCATATAGACACAGTTCTAGGTGTTGGATCTTCCACTTAAGTGTATGAGTTTGCAAATTACTTATGTTTCTCATTTGTAAAATTGAGAATTTATGGGGATTTTGTTACTAAATTTGCTTATTTATTCAAAAATATTTATTGAGTGTTTTGTGCCAGGCACATTCTTGGGCACTGAAGATACAGCAGCAAACAAAACATCCCTGCCTGATGGAACTTTTATCCTAACAATGGAGACAGACAATAAACAAATAAATAAAATGTACAGGGTATTGGATAGCGTTAAGGGCTATAAAGGAAAATAAAGCAGGGAAGAGATAGCAGGTATCATGTCACAGATAGTATTGCTGTTTTAAATAGGATGATCTGGGAATTTTTCACCAAAGTGGTGACATTTCAGCAAAGATTACCAAAAGGTATGTGAATGTCTTGGGGAAGAACGTTCCAGGCAGAGAAAATAACACTTACAAAGGAATGAGGAAGTATTGTGCCTGGTATGATTGAGGAATGGTAGGGAAGTAGGAATAAAGTGTAGTAGGAATAAAGTAAGCAAGGGGAGGATACTAGGAGAGGTGAAGGAGAAGTAGATTGAAGGCCTTGTGAGTTATGGCAAGCATATTGGCTTTCATTGTAAGGTGGGAAGCCGTTGCAGACATACCAGTCAGGAAAGTGACATAATACGAATATATTTTAAATGAATTATGTTACTGTTGCATCTAGAACAAACTATGATGTGGAAGCAGGGAAACTGTTGAATAATTGAGTAAGGGTTGATGGTGACTTGGACTGGGATGGTAGCAGAAGGAAGGGCAGAGATGAAAATAGTACTTAGACTCCGTTTATACGAGGGCTGTCTGGAAAAAATCCAACCATAAATGCCTCTATTTTTCATATTACATGGGTGGATATTTTCCAGACAGCCCTTGTATGTTCAAAATAGGTAAATGTTGGGCATGAGAGAAAAAGTAAAAAATGATCTTAAGGTTGTGAGCTTGAATACCTGGATGGATGGCGTTGCCATTAACCAAGGTAATGAGTAGTAGAGTGCCTAGCCTGCTATGTGTTGCTACTAGATGCTTCAAAAGGCTCATTCCCTTCCCTAAAATTTAGAGTAAAAATGAAAGACTTTTCTTTTATCTGATGTGTTTCTGTCCACCTATACAGACAAATAGAATAGTTCACCCGAATAACTAGATACCAAATTATACATTTAGCTGGCACATTGGAATTCATATTTTTCCATATGACAATAATATAGTAAAGTCAGGTATAGCAACAGTATTATAATAACATGTATTTAAAAATCAGAGGAAAAAACTTACCCTGTGTTCGTGTTTTATGTTATGGATAATATAAATATGTGACTCTATACCTACTTTTTTTTTTTTTTCAGGATGTTGCCTTATGGCTGTTTAGCAACTGGAGATCGCTCTGGCCTCATTGAAGTTGTAAGCACCTCTGAAACAATTGCTGACATTCAGCTGAACAGTAGCAATGTGGCTGCTGCAGCAGCCTTCAATAAAGATGCCCTTCTGAACTGGCTTAAAGAATACAATTCTGGGTTAGTTTATGTTGTTTGATTATTATTTTTCTGAGCAAACAGTCAAATATATTAATAACTGTTCTCCCAATTAGAATTGTCAATGTCCTAAGAAATATTAGTGTTATTTATTGCTTCATTTCAGGTTAGATCAAAGTGACAAATTGGCCTTCCTAAAGTCTTACAAATGATTAGTGTTGGTTTCTACTTTACCTAGATCAAACTTCAGAGCCCTACAATAGTTACAATCTAAGAATATAAGTATTTTTAAAATGACACATAGGTTTTTGTTTAAAGGCATCAATTTCTGTAATTATGTGAATGTGTGAATTTAAGTTCCCAGTAGTTTTTTATAAGTAAATGAGTTAGAAGGCTGTGATCACGTCAAACTAAAAAAATAAAATGCTTGGTATTGTATTTTTTTCATGGTTATTGTGTTAGAAAAGCCCTAATACTTAGGAAATGAAGGAATTTCACAATGAGGGGGAAACACACAGCAAATATTTTTGGCTAATAACTTCAAATTCAGACTTAAATTTTATCATCAGTAAAATCCAAGAACTTGTATGTGAGAATCAGTTTCCAAGTTTTGATGTTAGGCCCTAGTTTCTAAAGGGTGTATATTACTCACTTCTAATTTAAGTCAGTGACTTTTTCTTTTTTTAAGTGGTGAAACAAAAAGATAATTTATTGAGGAGAAAGTACACTCCAAAGTGGTAGGAGCGGGCTCGAGCAAAGAAAGTGGTTCAGGAGCCTAAGTCAGTGACTTTAATGGTTAGAAATGTAATACTTAACTCTTAAATATGGAATTCTAGTTTTAGGACAAAACTGACCAAATGTTCCAAAGCCCTGGTGTTACCCAACAAAATTAATGGTCTCCTCTCATTTCTATGCTTATGAGCCTACCCCATTCCCACTGAAACATGACCCCCAGGACCCAGCAGTTTGAATAGCTGGTGTCCAGTTATCTTACATCTTTGAGCCAGCCGTTCACTCCTCTCTCTGCCCTGTTCCTGTGATCATTCTCACTGTCTCAGCTGATCCAGCATGCTCTGCTCATATGTTTGTAGCAGCTCTATGTTGTAGTTCTTACCACATTTGAAAAGGAAACAAAAGTGGATTGAGTCTTAGCCCACACATTTGGAGGCTGAAAACCTTTGTTGCTTCTATTTTGTGTTCTTATTCAGGGATGACCTGGACCGAGCCATTGAAGAGTTTACCCTGTCCTGTGCTGGCTACTGTGTAGCTTCTTATGTCCTTGGGATTGGTGACAGACATAGTGACAACATCATGGTAAAAAAAAATGGACAGGTGAGCTGTTCCCCAGAGTCTGTGAATGGCCTCAGTGATGCTTACTTATGTACAGCACAATCTGTTGTGAACTCAGGCAGATTTTTTAGTGATTTCTCAGAGTCATGTGTTTGTCTTTACTTTTATTTCCTACCCCTTGTTTCACATACCATCTGCTTCATATATTCATTCGTACATGCTTGCTAAAAGTTAGGTCATAGGAATTTATTTAAATATTTAAAAAATATTGTGTTTTTTTTAAAAGGGACCTGTTTTTTCAGTATAAAAAACTGTATTTGGGCACAAACAGAAGTCCTGGCCTGGATGAATTTTACCAAACATTCAAAGGAGAATTAACACCAGTCCTTCTCAGATGATTCCAAAAAATTCAAGAGGATGGAAGGCTTCCAACTTCATTTTACAAGGCCACTCTTCCCTGATTCCAAAGCCAGACAAAGACATTACAAAAAAAGAAAATTATAGGCCAATATCCCTGGTAGACATAGATGTAGAAATCCTTAACAAAATATTAGCAAACCAAGTTCAGCAATACATTAAAAAGACCATATACCAGGGTCAAGTGGGGTTTATTCCTGGTTCAACATTCGCACATCAATTAATGTGATACACCACATAAACATTATATGATCACATCACTGGATGTAGAAAAAGCATTTAACAAAATCCAGCATCCATTTATGATTAAAAACTCTCAGCAAAGTGAGAGTAGAGGGATCATACCTTAACATAATAAAGGCCATATATGACAGACCCACTGCTAACATACTCAACATTGAAAAGTTAAGAGCCTTTTCCTTAAGATCAGAAACAAGATAAGGATGTCCACTTTCACCGCTTTTATTCACCATAGTATTGGAAGTCCTAGCCACAGCAGTCAGGCAAGGAAAAGAAATAAAAGGCATCCAAATAGGAAAGGGAGAAGTGAAACCATTGTTATTTGCAGATGACATGATATTACATGTAGAGAACCCTAAAGATCCACTAAAAAACTATTAGAACTGATAAATGAATTTAGTAAAGGAGCAAGCAGGATACAAAATTAATATTCAGAAATCAGTTGCATTTTTATACATCAATAACACATTATCAGAAAGAAATTAAGAAAACAATCCCATTTATGATTGCATTAAAAAGCAAAACAAACCTAGGAATAAATTTATCCAAAGGTAAAAGACTTGGAAAATTATAAGACATTGAATAAAAAAATGTAAGAAGATGTTAATAAATGGAAGCATATATAATGCTCATGGATAGGAAGAATTCATGCTGTTAAAATGTCCATACTACCCAAAGCAATCCCTATCTAAATATCTGGCATTTTTTGCAAAATTAGAACAAATAAAACTAAAATTTATATGGAACCATAAAAGATCCTGATAAGCCATGGCAATCCTGAGAAAGAACAAAGTTGGAGATATCATAATACCTGATATCAAACTATGCTATAAGACTATAGTAATCAAAACAGAATCATACTGACATAAAAAGAGATGCATAGGTCAGTGGAGCAGAATAGAGAGCTCCAAAATAAATGCAGGCCTGTATGGTCAATTAACCTATGAACAAAGTAGGGAAGAATATACAATGGATTAAAGACAGTCTTTTCAATAAATGGTGTTGGGAAAACTGGACAGATAAAATGCAAAAAAATGAAATTGGTCGACCTTCTTACATCATATGTAAGAATAAACTCAAAATGAATTAAAGATTTAAATGTAAGACCCAAAACCATAAAACTAGAAGAAAACATAGGCAGTAAGATCTCTAATATTGCTCTTAATAAGATTTTTTCCTGTTATGTTATCTTGGGCAAGAGAAACAAAAAATAAGTGGGACCATGTCACATTAAAATATTTTTGCACGGCAAAAGAAGCTATCAACAAAGCAAAAAGACAGCCTACATAATGGGAGAAGATATTCGCCAATGATCCATTAATAAGAGGTTAATATCCAAAATTTATCAAGAATCTTATGCAACTTAACACCGTCCCCACAAAAAAAAGCCCAATAAAAAACAAAAGTTAACAATCCAATTTAAAAAATGGGCAGAGGACCTGAAGAGACATTTTTCCAAAGAGGACAGATGGCCATATGCAATATAGACATATGCAAAGATGCTCAACGTCATTAATCACCAGAGAAATGAAAATGAAAACCACAATGAGATACCATCTCATTCCTGTTATAATGACTATCACCAAGAAATCAACAAGTGTTGGCAGCGATGTGGAGAAAAGGGAACCCTTGTGCACTGTTTTCTCAAAAAATTAGAAATGGAACTACTTTATTACTCAGCATTTCCACTTCTGGGTATTTATCAAAAGAAATCCAAAATATTGATTCAAAAAGATACATGCATCCCTGTGGTCACTATAGCATTATTTACAATAACCAAGATATGGAAGCAACCTTAGTGTCCCATCAATAAGCGTTCAGAACAAGTGATATGGTACTACAGTGTCATACTAGTCAGCCATTAAAAAGAATGAAATCTTAACCATTTGTGACAATAAGGATAGACCTGGAAAATATTGTGCTAAGTGAAATTTAAGTCAAACAGAAAGACACATACCATGTGATCTCACGTATGAGGAATCTAAACAACAAAAGAGCACAAAAGTTCCCTTATAATAGATAAAAGACCCTCACTAAGTTTCTTCACCATGACATATCAGTGGTTCAGGCATAAAGAGACAGTGTTACAACCTTCTCAGGTACCCAGCAGGCCACATACCAGGGTTCAGTAGTCAGAAAGACTTGGCTTCTCAATGGAAACTTAAGACATTGAAAATTAGCTTTCATAATTATGTTGAGAGAAAATGATTCTAACCTAGAATTCTAACCAAACTTAAATCAAGTATAAAGGTGGAATAAATACATTTTTAAACATACAAGGTCTCAAAAGTTGTATCTCCTCTGCATCTATTCTAAGGAGGCTGCTAGAATAAGGACATCCACCAAAACAAGGTTCCAAACCAGTACTTCTGACCTGAGGTGCTTTTGTCCTCAGGGGACATTTGTCAGTGTCTGAGACATTTCTGGGGAGAGGGCTGTTACATTGACATCTGATGGGTAGGGGTTAGGGATGCTGCTAAATATCTTACAGTGTACAGAACAGATCTTGACAACAAGGAATTATCAGGCCCCAAATTTCAGTAATGCCAATATTGAGAAACCCTGGTCTTAAACCAAAAGAGAATATGATGTGGGGACTCAGGAAATAGGGACTCGAAATGGGACAAGAGTTAAAGGGAGAGCCAAGGATGAAGGTTGTATAGCAGGCCTAGAAAACAGTCATCCTATACAGGAACTAATAGATTACCTAATCATGAGGAAAAATATTTTGAAAATGATTTTTAGATTTTAAAGATGATTTTCGGAAGAATTAATGATAGGGTCATAGAACTCCTAGTCCAAAAAAATTTTTTTTGTCAAGGATAAAGGTGAACAACAACAAAAAAATGTATGCTAGTATACCACTGCCACATAGCTTAACTTTGGAATGTATTTACATAGTCTGAACAATATAAACATTGAATATTGACTTAACAGAAATTATAGTATAAGGTGCCACTTTGTGTACCAAGTATTACATCAGCACAAGAGTAGTAAATCTTTACCTTCCATAATAAGAATAGTAATCCTTAATTAGGAAGTAAAAAAGAAGTATAAGCATAGTATTTAGAAAAATGGAGGCAGATACCAGGAAACATGTGAAAGGGTAGGGAAAAGTTACTTGTAAGGAGTGGCCCTCAAGGTGGTGAGGGGGCTGATGGGGCAAGAATATACTCTTTGTTACGTTTTAGTATGTAGAACTATTAATGTGGAAATAATTCTATATGTGGAACTATTTGACTTTTTAATCAGTCATGTTTATTATTTTGATGTATTTTTCTTTTTAAAGATTTGCCTTCCCTCCTGGGTACATGCAGTTTAATATCAGGGTTATTATTGAGTATAAAAGATCTATGAATATTAGACACTCTCTCTTCCCAAGCAGTCTGTGAAAAGACTGAAGGGCTCAGATAAGGGTCAGTGTAGTGCATAGGGATTTAGGACTGCTGAGATCATGCCTTCTATTTGGGGCCCACCAGAAAAACGAGAGAAATTGAATCCTAATTGTTTTCCAGCTCTTCCACATTGATTTTGGACATATTCTTGGAAATTTCAAGTCTAAATTTGGCATTAAGAGGGAGCGAGTGCCTTTTATTCTTACCTATGATTTCATTCATGTGATTCAACAAGGAAAAACAGGAAACACGGAAAAGTTTGGCCGGTGAGTATTGCCCTTGTTTCAAGGGTACACCATCAAACATTTTCTCATCTGGCCAGCTGGACTAGCATACCTTTGCTAAGGTCTGGGAGTTAGTCTGCTCACGGGTCTTTTGAAATGGACGCGTGTGATTTTAGAGAGCTTGATTTATTTTATGTAAATTTTAGTTCTGGGACAATTTTCAAAGAAGGGAAAACCAGAAATGAACCTTTAGTTCAACACAAAATTCCCAGCTCTTATAGAAAGCCTAGCTATGTCTCTCTTGTTTTCCTGTATGAAATTTGCTGTCTCTCTTCTAACATCACGCTCTTACGATTTGCTGCATCAACTAAAGGTTCCGCCAGTGTTGTGAGGACGCATACCTGATTTTACGACGGCATGGGAATCTCTTCATCACTCTTTTCGCACTGATGTTGACTGCAGGGCTTCCTGAGCTCACATCAGTCAAGGATATACAGTATCTTAAGGTATAAAGTCCTTTCTCTGTATATTGGAGCTGAACTATGCCTGCCTGTTTTATTCAGATGTTCAAAGAGAGTGGCATAGAGTCATTTTCTGTGAGATGGTTCTTACCCAGGAATGGAAGTGGCAGGCAGGCAGGCAGCTGAGTAGTTGTCTTGCAGTAATCACAGATTTGTTTCATCTGCAAAAACCCTTTGGCACAGGTCATAACACCTGCCTTGTTGGTTGTTCTCCCTCGTGCAAATGGCATTTAAGTAAAAACATGAGGCACACTGCTTGATGGTGGCTGGGACGGTGTAGCCAAGCAAAGGTCCTGCACATTTTGACATAAGTACGTCACTTTGGAGGATGTGTAAAATCCGATTTTTTCCCTTTCATTTTTAGGACTCTCTTGCCTTAGGGAAGAGTGAAGAAGAAGCACTCAAGCAATTTAAGCAAAAATTTGATGAGGCACTCAGGGAAAGCTGGACTACTAAAGTGAACTGGATGGCCCACACAGTTCGGAAAGACTACAGATCTTAATGATCAGCCTTTGCTCCTTAATGTATTTGTTGGTTTTGTTTAGTTTTTATTTTGCACTTGCACTAAATTGAACATGACCCTGCCAGAGATGTTATAAAGGGAATGAAATTCTGAATTCTGAATTATGAACAAGGCATCCCACAGAACCTAATCTGAACAATCCCTGATGATCATCACCCTTTGCTGTTTGAATGCTTCCAAGATTCATCATGAAAACTGTCAACGTTATGGATAATCATTTCCTGCTGACTTTGCACGCCAAGGAATGCTACTAGAGATTGTTTTTTGTCTTTCTGCCTTCTTATTTTTTTTAATCTTAAGTATTCGGTACATTTCCAGAAAGGTGTAAATACTTCTTTTTTTGAATTGTGACCAAGTGTTATCTACCACTCAGCCCAGTTTTCCACACCTGGGGACTGGTGGCTGTTGTTAATTTCCAAATGAGGCTTAAAAGAAAGGTGTCTGTTTTCCCTTTTTAAATTGTATAAAGTATAAATTATAATATAATTTGAAATTATGATTATTTTTCAAATGAAATCTTTAATCCTGTGGAAATATTAATTCTTTTGTTATATTTATCTATCATGATAGCATCATCCCTGCCAGACTTGCTGAAAATCTACTGGTGAGGCAAATATAATATATATGCTTCATATATATTTATAAAATTTCTAGTGGGAATTCTGTATAAAAAGATATTTCTTTGGTTTTCTTCAGCCTGTGTTTTACAAAAAGAGAATTTTCCTAAGTTACTTTTTAGTTAATTATGTGATCCAGTTCTTCCAGCTGCTTCTGTAATGAGGCACATATTAGTACCGTTTTTACATGGTATCTATGAAAGAGTTCACTTCATAGAGCATAATACTTGAGCAAATGTACCTAAGATGGAAAGCAAATGAAAAGGAAATTATTTATGGAATAAACTCAAGACCTGAAATTCAGTATTTTAGTAAAATGCCAGCTGTTCTCACTGTATTTATTAAAACTTGTAATAATGTGATTTTTCAAGGATATTAGTTCAAATTGAATTGATTTCATGCCACAGGAATTCTTTAATTTATTGGTTGAGGTACCATATACTTAGGGTGCTAGATGGCAAATGATGTTAGTATGTGCAATAGGAACTACTGGTTTGAATGTGTAAATGGATGCTCTTTCTGAATACTGGCAATATCCAGCAAGACTACTGCTTATTCTCCAAAGACAATTGGGGGCTCTCAGTCATCAGTGACGCAGGAAAGAGAACTGTTTTTGTCCTGTGACTGAGTTTCTATAGGAATTTTATTAAAAAGATTGTTTAATTTTGTTGTCCTCCTTTATGTTCAGTCAAATAAATGGGTGAGCTGGTTTTGGCTGCTCTTGGGATGTGTGGGCTTCTTCTTTGTGGGCAGCACAGGCCTTTGGACCTTTGACCTTGGCATTCGAAGGTGTAAGAAATGGATAAGTCAAGACAAGCCAACCTCAGTAATTGTGAGGCACATGGTCTCTCTCTGACCTCCTTGCCTCTCAGTTCAATCAGGTAGTATGGGAGGCCTCTTGGACTTTGGTGAGAACCTGAGGTAAGAGGGTACCCTCATCAAGTTTCCATAGCTTTGGGGGTACCCTGAGTTCTGGGAGAATGCCTCTTCAGTTACTGGGCACCTCAGCCAAGACCAGACTGTACCACTTTGGCATTCTCTTCCATGGGGCAGGTGCTCAGAGCAGGTCACAATTTCTTGGAAATAACTCAGCTAAGGATGGGGGTTGACCTCTGAACTTAATATTCCCAGGTCTATCTAGACTCAGTGGGAGTTCCAGGAATAGGACTGAAGGAAGACAGTTTGTTCGGGGATTTTTGCCTGGTGTCAGTTCACCATTACCTGTACCAGGATACAGGTCAGGGACTGGGAGAGTGCAGAAGGTTGCCAGGCAGTAGTGGGCACTCCTGTTTCCAGAGAGGCCTCCTCGGCCCGTAGGGAACTGGTACATCTATGCCAAATCAGTGAAGGTTTGTCTTAAGAGCAAGAAAGGGACATGGGCCTCTCAGACAATGCTGGACTTGAGTCCAAGGTGACTTTTCTCATTCCCCCACCCCCAACTGTAGACCCCTAAAAATGCCCGGAGCCCGTGGCACTGTAGCCCTTGGTAGCTGCCGAGCACTGCTAGCAGGTACTCCCTACGTGCTTGCCGAATCGCATGTCTAATTCTCAGGTGCTCTGGCAGAGCCAGGGAGGAGGAGGTGGAAGGCCTCTGGGATGGATTGGGATCTGAATTGCAGGATGAGCTGCTTGCATGGGTGCTGGTTACCCAGTGCCTTGGCTGTTAAATTCTCTGGTCACTTGAATTTTATCCCCAAACACTTGGCTCGCTCTCTCTTGGTACTTTCCCAAGTTCCCCCAAAACAAAGTTTTGGAAACCCTCTATATTTCCGTACTTGAGAACTGCATCTGTATCTACCCCAGTCTGGAAACACAGATGACTTTGTTAAGTAATTCCTGAGTATCTACCTCATGTCTGTAGGTAGATTCTGTGCTGCAGAGGGCGACATTTGCAATCCTGCTCTGCTTCCGTGACTCTTGAGTAACGTTATTTCTCAGGGTCAGAGCATTCTAATTTATAAAATGGGACTGATAACTGCCCCACTCACTTCTGTGGTATGGTACTCAAAATCTGACAATCAAGTTCACGACCTTTAGGGGTTCCCTGGTGGTGTAGCGGCTAGGCTTTGGCGCTCTCAACACTGCATCTTGGGTTCAATTCCCAGCCAGGGACCTACCCTCACCCCCCCACCAAAGGAAAAAAAAAGTTCACGAACTTTACGCCATGTGCTTTACATTGTCAACACTGTATAAACAACTGATTACGGTGTTAGTAGTGTTGCCAAGGTGTGTGACAGCTCTGATGGCCATTCCAGAAAAAGAGTTCCAAAATTGCTTTGAAGGGTGGACTAGGTGCTGGTGTCAGTGCATAGCTCCCCAAAGGGAGTACTTGGAAGGTGACCATAGTGATAGTCAGGTATGTAACACTTTTGCTAGGTGAGTTCACAAAATTAATTGTCCAAACCTATTACTGTCCTAGATTATCCTGAAAGCTTTATTTTTCATCTATTCCATTTAGATCTGTAATCTTCTGGAATTGCTTTTTATATATAGTGTGAAGTGGGAGTCAAATTTTGTTTTTTCCCATATGGGCACCAAGGATTATTTTATTAGAAAAATAATCCTTCCCTACTGTTCTATAGATCCACCTTTGTCATAAACCAAGTGTCCATGTATGTCTGCTTCTGCACTCTAGAAGATAATTCAGTAGATTTCATCTCCCTATTTTTATTTTATTTTATTTTACTTATCAGACTTATCCATTCCACTTAGTGTGTGCTGGGCATACATCTAAACTATATTTAATCTTTATAACAATCTTATAGTTGTTCTTCCCCACATCACAGATGAGAAAATGGAGACATAAAAGGTTAAATAATTTGTCCAGAGTCACTAAGTAGGAGCCAGTATTCAAACTCAGGGAGTCTGACTTAAGCATCCATGCTCTTCACAGTTGTAGATAATGCCTCTATATACACTTCAGATTCACAAAAGAAACAAATTTTGAATGGGATTGCATTAAATTATAGATTAGATTGAGGCAAAGTGATGTCTTCAGAATATTATTGACTCCTCAAATCTATGACAATGAAGTATCCTTTATTTAGATTCTCTATATCGACAATGATTTATAGTTTTCTCTGAGTATGTATTTTTTATATACCTTTTGTTAGATTCCCGGGTATATGATTTTAAGTTTCATTGTTGCTGTTATATAACAGTAGTTCTTGAAGTGTGTTCCTGTGACTGGGAGCATTGGCATCACCTGGTAACTGATTAGAAGTGCAAATTGTTGAGCTCCACCCCAGACCCACTGAATCAGAAACTCTGGAGATGGAATCCAACATGTGTTTTTATGATATTTTAAAATCAGCAGAGCAATCAGCAGATTGATATTATATTTAGCTTACTAAACATTCTTATAGAAATTATTGTAGCTTTATTTCATCCTTTCTGTTACTTTCAACATTTTGCACTGGTTAAGAATGTCGATAAAATGTCAAATAGAAACTATTCAACCTTTTAAATATTAAGTATGGTGTTTGCTCTGGAATCTGGATGTTTTACCAGGTTAAGGAAGTATGCTTCAATTTCCAAGGGATTTTTTTTTTAATCATGCAAGAGAGCTTCTGGGTTGGTGCAGGCACCCATGTCCCAGATGTTGGCACACCCAACTCCACAGGGAACAAAAGCTCCTGGGCACAGGGCCCACCCAGACCTTAACTCTGTGAACGTCTTCATCACTATGTTCATTTGTAACTTTTATAAGATCCTTTATAATAAGCTGGTAAAACTAAGTTTAAAAAAAATCATGAAAGGATGCTGAATTTTCATCAAATTATTTTTCTTTTACTAAGATGATCATAATGTTTTTCCTCATTTGGTAAGTTATATTAATTGACATGCAAATATAAAACCAAGTTTACAGTCCTTGAAATGAGCAACTTGAGTGTGACATATTATCCTTTTTATATATCCTTGCATTTGATTGCTAATAATATTTCACATGGGATTTTTGCATCTATTTCCATTAATGGGATTGGCTCATAAATTTTACATAAGGTCTGTGTCAGGTTTTGTTATCAAGTTTTTTGTGACCCTATAACACAAGTAAAATTGGCATTATTTCTTACTTAAACGTTTGATAGAATTTTGCCAGTGATCTTATGTCTCATGTTTTCCTTGAGGTATGGATTTAATTTAAGAGCTGGAAGAATATTCAGATTTTTATATCTTCTTGTGTTCATTGCAGTTTCTAGTAATGTGTCCATTTCATCTACATTTTCAAATTTATTTATAAATAATTCATGCATTAAGAGTTTATTAGTAGTGTTGCAGGATCGATAATGATGTCCTCTTTTCCATTCTTGGTATTGGTTAGTACCTTTTTTATTTTCTGATTGCATGGTCTTTACAAAGGATCAGTTTTTGGCTTTTTTGATCCTCTGTTATATTTTTGTTTTCTACTCTTCCTTTTATTGTTATTTCCTTCTTTCTACCTTAGTTGTATTTGCTGTTATTCCTCCCCTCCAATTTTATAAGATGGTTGCTTAGTTGATTGATTTTAGCTTTTATAATAACAATCTTTATCTGCATCCCATAAGTTTTTATATGAACTCTTCATCACCATTAAGTACAAAATATTTTTTAATTTCTAATTTGGTTTCTTCATGACTCACTGGTTATTTAGAAGTATATTTATTAATTTCCAAATACTCATGGACTTCCCTCATTATGTTTTGTTGATTTCTAGATTGATTTGCATGGCATTCAGAGAACATTCTGTATGATTTTAATTTTTTCAAATTTGTGGGACTTGTTTTTATGACCCACAGTATGGTCAAGTATTATAAATGTTCAGTGTGCACATGAAAAACGTCTATATTCTGCAATCATTAAGTGTTCTATGTATGTTCATTGGAATAACTCTGTTAATTATGTTGTTTAGGTTTACATATCTTTACTGAGTTTTTGCCTAGCATTTATGAGAAGTTAAAATATCCCACTATGATTTTGGATTTACCTAGTCTAGTTATCCATTTTTATTTTATATAGCTTTTGAGGCAGTATCTAAATTAGTATATAAATTTAGAGTTAACTTATATCCCTGGAGAATTCAACCATTTAGAAAATTATTTTAAAGTGTTCTTATATTTCTGGTAATGCTTTTTGCCTTGGAAGTTTACTTTAACTGATACTAATATAGTTAATACCATCTTTTATTTTTTAATTCTGCTATATCTTTAATTTTCCTGTTCCTTTTGAAATCCTTAGTTGTCTTTTATTACCTTGAACATTTTAAACATGGTCCTATTAAGCTCCACATCTAACGAACTCTTAATCTGAAGCCCATGTGGGTCTGTTTCTATTGTTCGTTAGTTCTCTCACACCCATTCAGTTGTCTTGTATCATTTGCTTGCATATTTATGACCCTTATCTACATTACTGTATTTTCTCCTAATAACGTTGTTTGTATGTTGGCTTTGTTTGTGTTGTCTTTTACCATAAAACTTAAAATTTCTAGGGAGTTCCCTGAAGGTGTAGTGGCTTGGGGCTTCGGCGCTGGCGCTGTCGGTGCTGCGGCCTGGGTTCGATTCCCGGTTAGGGAGCTACCCACATACCAAAAAGCAAAAAAAAAACAAAAAACAAAAAACAAAAAATAAATTTCTAGATAATCACATAAGCATTTTTTGTTTTATAGCTTCAGGATTTTTTTATTTAATGAAGATCTTTCTTGCCCTTTAGCCAGTCTCAATTGCTACAGCTCTTCAAGGTTTAATCTTAGGCTCCCCTGCACTCTGCCTTTTTCTCTCTCTAAGCTCCCCACTTGATGTTATCCATTCCTATTGCTTTAAATCTTACTTACAGGCATACCTCGTTTTATTGTGCTTAACTGTATTGTGCTTTGCAGACAATGTGTTTTTTTACAAACTGAAGGTTGTGGCAGCCTTCCATTGAGCAAGTTGACTGGCCCTATTTTCCCAGCAGGCTCAGATGATGGTTAGCATTTTTTAGCAATAAAATATTTTTTAATTAAGGTATGTACATTGTTTTTTTAGACATAATGCTATTGCACCCTTCATAGACTACAGTATAAACAACTTTTATTTGCACTGGGAAAGCAAAAAATTGATGTGATTCAACTTTTTTTGCGATACTCGTTCTGTTGCAGTGGTCTGGAACCAAACCCACATCTCTGAAGCATGCCTGCCTATGCTGATGGTGCCACCAACATACACAGGGTCTGGCAGAAGCAACACCCTTTTTTATGAGCTGGTAATCGATACAAAATCATAAGCATGTAATTCTGTAACATAACAATATAACTACATTAATAAAACTACTTTAAAAAGGGCTTTACTTCCTACATATCTCCAGCCTAGACTTCTCTGAGCTTCAGTTACATGAATCTCACTGCCTACCATCTGAGAAGGCCATGATAGGTTCTGGGGATATTAGTGGTTTGCAGTCCCAGCCATGAGAGCTCTTTAGAGGAAGTAGATACTGTGTTAAATTAAAGGATGACTGGGGCACATGTTGTACATTTTGTACTGCTATACAGGGAAGAGTACAGTCAAGGGATTAATTCTGGAATATATGTAACACTATTTGTCATTTCCTTACTATTAAGTTTCCAGAAAGAAAATTTCTCATTATCTCCATTTAAATTAATATCATGAGGTATCACCTGCTTTAAACGAGAGACAAGCTATCTGCACAGGTTAGAAATATATGAAGACATCCGTTTTTAGAAACAAATCAAGCAGCACCAATTTTGTCTTATAGTGTTTATTGTAGTAAAAGTTTCTCTTGTAAAACATTAGTGATTTTGGTCCATATCATTTTCCATTTCAAAACATTTTTACATTATTTACAAAATAAATTGCAGGGTTTTTAATTTTTTTTTCCTGGTCCTTGGAACATTACAGTTTCAAGTAACTAAAAAAATAAAAACATAGCAGACTAAATGTATCAAGAAGCACATATTGAACATATTTAATTACCACAGTGACTTAAAAATCCTGATCATTACTTAAGATTAATGGTCATTAACATGAAGTCATTCAAGAATCTGGGATTTCTCTACCATCCACAATGAGAGTATGAACAATCCCTTCTTTCCTCTTTCCACTGCTGACAGCCTTTATGTAACAGTCATGGTTCCTAATACTGAAGTGAGTTTCAGTTCCATCATCTACAAACTCACCCTGCCAAAAAAGGAGGAATGAGTGTTCAGAAACATTTATCTTTGTCTAAGCATTAACACCATCTTAAAAAGTAATATAAAGAAGTACACATTAGTTAAATGTTAAGCTTTGCAAAATTAGAAGCTTGTATATAGATGCTTTTACATTTTGCTATAAATTGAAAGTTTCTTGTTTGTACCCCCTGCAATCTAAGAATCTTAAGTTTCAGAGGGGGAAAAAAATCCATCTAATGGCTATGTGTCTGTAACATATACTCCGTAGACATATAAAATAATTTCAAAAGTAAAACCGATAAACATGATAGCAAACATCAATTAGTTACTCATTCTACACAAAGAGCAGGTTACATGCATTATTTCATTGCATCCTTACAATAACTCCGATAGAAGTACTATTATCCTCATTTTATAGATGAGGAAATTGAGGCACAGTGTGGTTAAATACCTTGCTTGAAGGCTCTAGTCATTAAGGAATGGGGTGTTCTTAACCACTCTGAAAACCTCAATTCCTCAGGGTGTAAGGTGGCTTACAATAAAGTACAGATAACATAAAATCAAGCTCTACTAAATCTAGACCTGCTCTGTCCAATACAATAGCCATTAGCCATATGTAGCAACTGAGGACTTGAAATGTGGTGAGTCTGGCATGAGATATGTTTAAATATACACTAGATTTGGAAGACTGGCTTAGTATGAAACATAGAATGTACAAATGACTCACTAAAAATTTTATATTGATTACATGTTAAATGATACTATTTTGATAGACTGATTTAGATGAAATGACCTTCACTTTAAAACTTTTTAAATATGTTTACTAGAAAAGTTACATTTGAAGCTCATATCTAGGGCTTATATTTATTGAACAGCACTGATTTGGATTAAAAACATAGGGAACAAGTAATAACAGAGATGGAAGAAAAAAAGAGGCTTAGAGGATGAAAGCAAAGAAACCACAGTCAGACTTAAACTTGGCTACACTGTGTGTGTAGCCTCTTAGCACTGCTAGTCTGCAAATTCCACTTGTCTTTTGGGGTTTGTGACAGTGCCCTTTCCTGTCTGCCTTTATGTCGTCAGCTGACACTGTGTGCATTACTTCTTCTTCAAAAATTTCACTTTTAGGAAAGCACCATCTGCTTTGAGTAACTAAGCCTTCTATTCAAAATGTGACCGCATCACTTCTCAGCCCTTTGGCTAAGATCAAGTGCAAAATGTGACCCGCGGACCAGCAGCACTGGTGTCACCTGAGGAAATGTTAGAATTTGCATTTTAATAAGATCCCAGCTGATTTCTATGCATGCAAATTTGGGAAGCAGTGGTATAAAGCACCACTTTAACACGGATAAACACAGGACACAACTTTGGGGGGCATATTTTAATGGGGGAACTCTTTAGGACAGAGGCTGGTCCAGGGGAAAGAAAGTAGAGTGTGATGTTATGCAAACTCACAAATTAAATTATTTCCAAATTCTTGCTACCCAGGCACACTCCAGGAAAGGTTTTCAGATTTTGGAGTCTGGAGGAATTCATCTCCTTTTTGTTTTCAACCAAGAGGACCTCAGTTAATTATAAAAGCTCTGTAATTAGGAAATTTACTTTTTAATGGTAACTTAAACACATAGTGCTAAGAGTAATCAAACGGTCAACTTACTGCTGTCTCCACTTTTTTACCATTACACCATACATCCATAGTGTCTTTTTCTGTAAAAGTAACAAATTGAAAAAATTATAATCTATGATTTAAAGATAAAGTTAACTCTGTATAGTTGTTATTGCAGGAAAAACTCGATACACTGGATTTCTAAAAGCCCATTAAATTTTCATAGCTTTGAAATTCTTCTGAATTTGAAAAAACATTATTTGTTCACAGACAAAATCAAAATGAAACAAAACAATCTTTTAAGAGAAAATCATGGTCCCAATACAAATTGATTAAGACTTGTTAAAATAAATACTGAAGGACAATCTTTAAAGGAGGAGGCAAACAAATGAATGTGAAGAGGGACCTTTCCACATGGAATGTCCTTTATTTACCTCGGTGACTAGATGATTCCCCTGCTTCTCACACTGACCGGACTGGACGATGGTACAAATAGACCACGAGAAAGGCTGCCATAGGGTTCATATAGGATAGGGAGCTTGTTAGTTTTACAATTGAAATTTAGTCATAATTTTCTTACTGGATAGTGCAGTAATCTCTATTCATAATGGTTTCACTTTAGGGAAACTGGCTTATAAGAAAAATACAGGTATACCTGGTGCGTTGTGCTAAAGTGCAGTGCTAACACAATATAGCAAAATGCTGCCATGATACACTTGGTCATTAGTTAAGCTGCCACAGCTCACTTCAGGGAGGTATGTATATGTGTGTGCAAGTGCACAAATGCACACGCATTTGAGGGAGAGGATCCCCAGACCCACTTGTGAATGCTAATGTCCTGGGAAATGGCAGGAGAGAAGACTGCACTCATAAACGAGCGGAAGATGGACTTAGGGTATTATAATGAAGACTAGAGAGAAGCATGACCTGTGCGTCTATAAGGAGTCTAGGGGTCAAAAACTTGCCTGGGGGTCAAGGTGGAGATGCCATTTCAGGGCTTGATGCTGACAGGCCATCTACTTTGGAACACAGTGTAATGGGTATTCTTCCCACATCTCAAGATGGGAGCCTCACTTAGCAGAGAAAGGACTTTAGGGGCCCAGGAAATATGGGCAGGGGGGCCCAAGGGGCAGCCTGAGTAGGAAGCATACACAGCCACAGTTACAAGGAAACCTAGCTTGTCCCAACAAATGATCAGATTACACAGAGCTAAAATAAACCACAATGATGATGAAAATTGGAATTGAATTTAGCTCAGATTTTCTATAATAGCTATTAACTTGCCTATGAAGAACACTAATCCAGAAGCCATAAAAGAAAAATGGAATAAATTTGACTACATAAAAGTAAAAAAGATATCTGCACGACAAAACAAAACAAAACAAGAAATAAGCAAAGTCATACAATAAATGACAAACTGGGAAAAGAAATTTGAAACTCACAGCACAGACAGAGCTAATCAGAGTACTAGAAGGACTCCTAGCAATCAAGGAGGAAAACAACAATCCAGAATGAAATGGGTCACGGGCTGAGCATTTGAGATTTTGCTCCCCGGCACAGGTCGTCAGTTTGGCTCAAATAAAGTCTTACAAAAATTGTTGGAGGGGAAAAAAAAGAGAAAATGGGTTAAGGGACACCAACAGCCTCATCATAAAAGAAACAGAAAAGGATCTTAAACACATGAAAAAATGCTCAACCTCTCAATTTTTGTTTTTTAAGAGAATGAGTTTTACTCTACAGAATTTCTATTTTAGGGCTGAAACACATTTTCTCTACTTCGGATCTCATTCAGGTTCCTTGACCACCTTTTGTCAGCATGAACGTCCCTGCCCAGAAGCCTGTTCTCCTGATGGTTCCGTGGTCACAAAGCCTGCTTCCTGCTGGAGGCAACGCCATCACCTCTTTGTCCAAAACACATGTTTAGAGTGGGTTTGGGGGCTTGTTTAAAAGACTTCCTAATGCCCCTCCTTCTTGTATTGCTTGCCTTTTTTTAAGGTGGTTTCTGGATGATTAATGCTGTGTTATCTTGTTCTTATACGACATTTTAAAATCACTCATCCCTTTGTCATGTGTAGACAAGATCGGGCGTGTTCAGGGCGGTATGGCCGTAGTGTTTAGATCCGAAGCTTTATCACACCGACCTGACTGTCCACATTTCCTACGCCAGCATGTAGGCGTTTCCCTAAATCGTCCTCGCTCTCCTCGGCCCCTCAGGAAGAACTCAGTGCTCAAGCTGAGCTGCTCTCCTCTTGTCTCTGAAACTCACTCATCATTCCTACCTTCATGCCTTTGATGCTGCTGCTCTTTTTCTTTTTTTTAAGAAGCTAGATAGAAGCTTCTTTTTTTGTTTTCCTTTCTGAGACGTTTTATTCTTCAATTACATTTAACATACAATGTCATAACGGTTTCAGGTGCACAGCACAGTGATGAGTCATTTGTATAACTTACTAAATCCTCATTCCGACACATCTGGTTCCCCCCTAACACCCTACATATTATAACAGTTAGACAGTGTTACTGACTACATGCCCTAGGCTGCACTTTACATCCCTGTGACTATTCTGTGGCTATGATTTTGTACTTCTTGATTTCTTCCCCTTTTTAACCCACCCCTTCCCCCTCCTCTCATCACCCCAGCAAATCTAGTACCCATCTGATGCCACATAAAGTTACTGCAACCTTATTGACTATTAATATATTCCCATGTTATACTCCTTATCTCCTTGGTTACTGCCTTGTAACAATCAAACTAAATTTCTCCATCCCTTTCCCTTATTTTACCCACTCTCCCATCCCTCCTCCCATCTTAAAGAAGTCCCTCCAACATTCTTTGTAATACTGGTTTGGTGGTGATGAATTCCTTTAGCTTTTTCTTGTCTGAGAAGCTCTTTATCTGCCCTTCAATTTTGAATGCTAGCCTTGCTGGATACATTATTCTTGGTTGTAGATCCTTGGTTTTCATCATATCAAATGTTTTCTGCCAGTCCCTTCTGGCCTGCAAAGTTTCTGATGAGAAATCAGCTGAGAATCAAATGGGTGTCCCTTTATAAGTTACTACTTGCATTTCTCTTGCTGCTTTTAGAATTTTCTCTTTTTCTTTAATTTCTGCCATTTTAATTATGATGCATCTCAGTGTGGTCCTGTTTGGGATCATCTTGTTTGAAACCCTCAGTGTTTCCTGGGCTTATATGTCTATCTCCTTTGCCAGATTAGGAAAGTTTTCAGTCATTAGTTCTTCAAATAAGTTCTCGATCCTTTGCTTTTCCTCTGCACCTTCCGATAGACCTATGATGCAAATGTTGTTACACTTAATGTTGTCCCAGAGGAATCTCAAACCATTCTCATTTTTTAAAATTCTTTTTTCTATGTGTTGTTCTGTTGGGTTTTCTGCCGGTTTTTCTTGCAAATCACTGCTGTGCACTTCTACTTCATCTAGTCTGCACTGTGGCTCCTCACCACCCCGTCGATCCTCCTCCTTTTGGAACTGGAGGGAAGTGGAATCACTGCATCTTGTGGACCAGTCTGTACCTCCTGGGGGCCAAAGTGAGGTCTGGTTGTGTTGTCTCATGCCCCTGCCTCTGGCCCTCCTTTCCTCTGTCCTGTGGACCTTGTGAGGTCCAGAATGCTCTTCCACTGCCTTCTTCCTCCTCCCTCCCCCAGCGGTAGAGTTCCAAGCAGGGACCACGCGCGGCCCAAGTCTCTGCACTTCCCCTTTTATTTCTCCTTTGTTTAACCCTCTGCCCACCTGAAGGTACTTCCATGTGATGAGCGGGTTTCTTAGCTGTGAGTGTGCACTGAGTAGGGATCCTTAGTTGAATTATAGATGTTTTATTAGATGTGATCTCCAGAGGAGTTTTTCAGAGGTCCCTCTCATGCCACCATTTTGTTCACTTCTTTTTTTTTTAATTGTTAAATTTACTGGAGTGATATTGGTTAGTAAAAATTACATAGGTTCCAGGTGTACAATTCTATAATAACGTCATCTATGTGTTGTGTTATGTGTTTATCACCCAGAGTCAGTGTTCTTTCCATCACCATATATTTGAGAACCTGTCCCTTCTCTCCCACACCCTCCCCCCATACCGTTAGATAACCACTAACCACTATTGACAGTGTTCTTGAGTTTTTGTTTCTTTGTTGCTTTCAGTTTTGTGTTCCATGTATGAATGAAATCATATGGTTCTTAGTTTTCTCTGTCTGGCTTATTTTGCTTTGCATGATGGTCTCAAGATCCATCCACTGTTGTCATAAATGGCCCTATTTCATCTTTTCTTATGGCTGAATTGTATTCCATTGTGTAAACATATCACAGCTTCTTTATCCAGTTATGTATCAAAGGACACTTTGTCTGTTTCCATGACTTGGCCACTGTGAACAGTGCTGCGATGAACATTGGGGTAAATATATCTTTGCAGACAAAGGTTTTCAAAATTTGGGAGTAGATACTCAGAAGTGGAATTGCCAGGTCATGTGGTAACTCTATTCTTAGTTTTCTGAGGAACCTCCATACTGTCCTCCATAGCGGTTGTACCAGTTTGCACTCCCACCAGCAGTGTATGAGTGTTCCTTTTTCTCTGCACTCTCTCCAACACTTGCTGTTCCTTGTCTTGTTGATAACAGCCATTCTCACAGGTGTGAGGTGGTATCTCATTGTGGTTTTGGTTTGCATTTCCCTAATAGCTAGTGAAGTTGAGCATTTTTTCCATTTATCTGTTGGCCATTTGTATGTCTTCCTTCAACCTCACTCAATTTTGAAAAAGGCAAAAACAACAACACTGAAATACCATTTTTCACCTAGCAGAATATCAAAAACCTGACAACATGCTTTGTTGGAGAACCTGTGGGAAAATAGGTAGTGACAACACGAAATGGTACAAGTATAATGGAGGGTAACTGGACAAAATCTACTAATATGACAAATGCAATTACTCTTTGACCCGGCAACCATACTTTCCCACTTCTGGGAATTTGTCCTAAAGAGAGATGCACACTATAATCCAAGAGGCATGTGAAAAAAGCTTTTCCATTTAACACTGCTTCTAACAGCAACAGATTAGAAATGGCCCAAGTGCCTATCAGTTGGGAATGAGTTAAATTAATGTATTTACTATTAACATTTACCCTGCAGTTATAAAAAAAAGTATGAGAAAGTTCTTTATATATGTTTTATATTTTTATAGATAATAATAGGATCTTTAGAATATATTAAGTCAATAAAAAAAGATCATTTTAGGGAGTTCCCTGATGGTGCAGTGGCTTAAGGCTTCGGCGCTGGCGCTGTCAGTGCTGCAGCCTGGGTTCGATTCCCAGTCAGGGAGCTACCCACATACCAAAAAGCAAAAACAAAACAAAACAAAACAAAAAAAAGATCATTTTATGTAATAAGGAAGTAATAAAATATATTTGCTTGAATCAGTGTATCGTTTGGCAACTGGTAATGAATTAATGGATGTAGGCACTAGGTATTAATGGTTGCAAACATCATAAAAAATTGACAAATACATACATGTACCTCTTCACATAATAAAGTATAAAGTGGTCTTGCCAGAAAAAAGAAACACATTAATTTGACCAATTCTTCAGAGTCAACTACCAATTTACAGAAAATATTAAAGACAGAAACATCAGAGGAATGCAATCAACAAAATCCAGAACACAGGGAACACTTCAAGACAAACTGATCCAATTTCTTCAATAAATGAGTTGTACAAGAGTATTTGCTTTCTTTTTTCAACGATGTGCACTTATTATTTGATAAACATTTTTCAATCTTAAAAAAAATGTTTTTAAAAGGTATTTGATAGCATTTGACTAGACTCTAGACTCTTAAAAGAAGGGACAAGGTCTCTTCATCTATGTATCCTCAGTGTCTGGTACACTAGCTGCCACTACGTAGGCTCTTGAGCCACTCTCCTTGCTTGAGCCCACTCTTACCTTTTGGGAGTGTACTTTCTCTTCAATAAATTATCTCTTTGTTTCACCTCTAAAAACAAAATTATCCGAGTAAAAGAATTAATGAGGTCAATCTAAACAGTCTTAACTCAGTGATATGAGAAACAGGAAATGCTGGGAGTAACCAGGAGAGAGAAAAGTAGTCACCGGTAAATACTTGTCTCTCAAGTTTCGAGGGCCAATAGAAACTGAGAACACAGATGGCAATCTGTAACAACAGAACTTGGCTTAAAGATCAATAGCTTAGTACTTTTTAGTTTTTAATCTACTTTATCCGCACTCTGACAATTTTGATCTGCTGCAGTCCTAACCCTATTGCCACCTGGAGAAAAGTCCCCTTGTTACTGATGAATCTTAAATTTTCAACTGTCTTTAGACATGCTTTTAAAGTGAAATGTCAAATAATAACAATAGTCTACATCAATATTTTTGTAAACCCAAGTTAATGATCCTCAAATCCACCACAATAAAATCTGGCTCTTATATTTAATATATAAATCAGACAATTAAATGAATACTTCATTCACACAGAACGCATTAAAAATATACCCTACACTTACCCTGTCACCTACTCAGCATTCCTGTAAAAGGTCTGGACAGCTGGAGAAAGTAAACAGCCATCATAAAAAGCTAATAAATTCTCCAGAAACAGCACTCACCCAACACAACTCTGAAGTCCTCACCATCCAAATGTAATACCCATGTATTGGTGGTTTTGGATCTGTTCTCCAGATACTTCTTGAGACTTTTTCCATTAATTTCCAGAGTATATTCATAAGCAAACCCACTGATGGCATCTATATTTATGGTTGCTTTTGTCTTTGCAGCTCCAACGCAGAAGGTCTCTTTGCCCACTAATTTGAACATCCATTCTTTTCTTACCTCTTCCTAAGAAACAACAACAACAAAAAAGTTGAAAACACACAAATGGAAGAAAATTTAATATTAATATTTAATTTTAGAAATAACATAATTAAAGGGAGCAAATGACAATGCTAGCTAGATGTAATTGAATTCATGATGCAAAGCTTTTAGAAAATAAAGGCATTTTAAGTTTAAATAGTAAAAGTCGTAGTCTATGAATTCTATAACTATCCTTAGTTCACGTCATACAGTAAAATGATACCGGCCAAAATATAAAATAACCACTGTAAGCCTTAATTCACACACGGAAAATCTACATTAACAAAATCAACCTTGTCCGCATACAAAGTGACATGTTTTCCTCCTACCTTCCCATCCACGTATACCACCCGTTTGCCCGATGTGGTCCCATGCTCAAATTCGATCTTATGGACTCCATCGCTTAAAGCGACATCCCAGACAGCTACGAGATCTGTCATCTTTTCCAGGTTATAAGGAGGGCTAAAGGAACAAAATAAAGCATTATATTAGGCCAAAAACAGTACTAGAATAGCTAATTAATCCTTCCAAGATGAAAATATCAGGTTTTTAAAACCCCTAAAATTACAAAATATTATAGTATTACTTAAGCAGTCCTACATGTAACTCTCTTCTTCCTCATACTCTCTTCCTTTCAGATGAAACTACTATATATGGGTATACAGTCGGATAACTCCAAGCAAAGTCACCTTAATAATAATAGGATTAAGAACCTATTTATCCATGATAGTATTCTAAACTAGGCTACAGAATAATGCTTGGAAAGGTCAATAAAACATCTCTACTTCTCCTTCTCCCCATTTAAAGTGCAGGGTATTTAATTATGGTTTTCCTTTTTCAGATCCAATCACACCAAGAATTCTCTAAACCTTTTATACTTATAACAATGACTAGGAATTCATTTTAACAAGAACATTCTAATTTATTATTCTGAGAAAAAAAGTCATGGAAGGAATGTCCTATGAGGTTAAAGTGTTATGGAAAATAGAAATTCTTGTCATTACTTTAGGAAATCTTATTTAAAAAATAAAGGATTCTATTTTGTCAAAAGTTTCTGGCACAATTTAAACATACTTTTGATATTATTATTTTAATATAAAACTATATATTATGTGTCTTATGTGAATGACATATAATAAAAATATAAGTTAATATTTTGATACTGATATATGCTTTCAGCTTTTAGCAAAATAACATTTATTCAGCATTACTGATCACAGCTGACAGTTCAGTGCTTACCGCCTGCCAGTCATTGTTCTAAGAGCTTTACATATATTAACTCTTAGAATCCTCACAAGGAGATGACTACTATTGTTATCCCTGTTTCAGAAGTGAGGCAACTGTGGCTCAGAGAGGCTAAGGGCTTGTCTAAGGTCACAATGATAGTGAGGGGCAGATGGACTTTGGTTCCAGAACCTGTTTTCTCTTAACTACGTCCTGCTCTTCATTCACTTTTATCTCCTTTATATGCTCTAACTCAGAGATGCTATAGGTTTCATATAAGTTTGAAGTGATTGCCAAGAACTTTGTGCTAATAGGGATTTGGAGACCTTACATCCAGGTCCTCTGGGAAAAGATGCCACATTAGTGGTGGCTATCTCCATGCCAGGTGTTTACTACCCTTGTTTTACATCATAAAAAAGCAAAAACACGCATTCTGCAATTTTACAAAATGTGTCCTTAAAAAAGGAGCTTGGATAAATAACTCTTCTGAAAGATTAAAACAATCTTGAAAGTTCCAAAAGTTAGTTTTAAATGCAATGCAGATATTTACCTTTCGTCATCTTCAAAGATAGGACTGTCATCTCCAGATGCCATGGTTGGCAAAAGAGTCTTTAATCCCATTAGCAGCCAGGAAAGGAAAAAGCAGAATTGCAGCAAAGAAAGATTGAGAGCAACAAAGATGACATCTGCAAAGGGATTTTTCTAACTTTGCAATCCACTTCTTAAATTGCATGTAGTTTCTGATGAAACAGCTTTTACATACAATAGAATTGCAATCTCTAATTTTCAGGGAAAAAAGTTAAGTCATGCAAATTGGCGAATCATATTTTTCCATGTTATGGACTTATAATTTCCTAAAACCAGACAGGAAACACTAGTTTATTTCAAGTATTATACCACATCAGAGCTTCAAGAGACTCAGAGGTCCTCTGAGTCCCATGCTTCCCAAATTGAGGCACCAGAAGCCCCAAGGGTATGAAGCAGTGGGTCAGGGAATACATAAAACTCCAGGATAAACAATGTATTTTCTAGAAGCATCAATGTTACAGGGTGGTAACAAATTTAAAATGCAATCAGTATATTAAATTTTAGAAGGCTATATTATGGTAAATTATATAATTTAAAAAATTTTTACATAAGAAAAGATGAAATATTGCCATTTGCAACATCATGGATGGACATCGAGATCATCATGCAAAGCAAAATAAGCCAGACAGAAAAAACCCAGAACCATATGATTTCACTCATATGTGGAATATAAAACTGAAAGCAACAAAGAAACAAAAACTCATGGACACAGTCAATAGTTAAGTGGCTACCTGAGGGTAAAGAGGGGTGGAGGTGGGGGGGGAGGGATGGGGACTGAAATATATGGTGATGGCAAGAGAACTGACTCTGGGTGACAAACACATAATGCAACATGTAGACGATGCACTGTAGAGTTGTACACTTGGAACCTATGTAATTTTTGCTGACCAATGTCACCCCAATAAATGTAACAATTAAAACATTAAAAATTAAGAAATTTAAAAATTAAAAAAAAGTTTAGATTCGTCAAAGAAATGTTGAGTTTGCAGGAAGTGGCTGGAGATATGCTAGTTTACTTTCTAAGAGCAAACAATTTACCTGCTTACTCAAGCCCACTTCATTTACTGGTGCCAATAATGAATCCACAGTTTGCTCAGGTCACTAGCGGGGCCCGTGCCAAAAACAGAGCCCAGTACTGCGCAATAAACAGTTACGGGGCTGTAAGGCTAATTCAGTTTTATTGACATCAGAAGCACAGATATACTCACATGCATAGGAAACCCTCCACATTAGAAGATTTGGGATTAACAGTTGTACCCTAACCTAAACCACTGAAAAACAGGCTCACTATTTTTTGCTGCCAAGATCTACCCTAGCCTAATCTCCTTACAGACGCTCAAGGCTGCTCTCTCCTTGTTAAAAGTGGGAGATTGCCAACCTTCTCTGGCTGGAAACAGCCAGAAGCCACAAAGTATTTTTAAAAAGATGTTAAGGAAGTGATTAGCACCAATACAACAGGTAAAAAGCTAAGAATTTTAGAATAAAAACTAGGTAAATATTCAAAATACTTGGTACCTAAAATAAATTCCTCCTTTTTTTTTTTTATTAGCACCTTATAAATCTATATATTGTTTTAGTCTTAGGGAATCCTAAAATAGCTCCTGTGAAAGTGGAGGGTATCCTGCAACTATGAAAGCAGAGAATACAGGGCAAAAGAGTAAGCCGAACAGCATAAGTTGGATAAGGCACCCTTTGCAAATCAGAGTGAACTCAAGGATATCATTCAACTTTTGCTCTACAACTTTTAGAGACTCTAGAAAGCTCAGTAATTCAAATCTGGAACTGCCCAGTTTTTCATTATAAAGAAATTCAGGTATTGTCATACTAACATAAGGAATGATACCATCTTAATTAAAATAACTTTTCATATAGGTATAAAAGATAACACAACAAATCAGAAGAGAGGTTACAAATCAAGATCACTCTTATTTTAAAATTTTTTCTCTAAACTATCAACATTCATTCATGTATTCAACATTTATTTATGGAGTATCTGTGGTGTTGAAGATTTTGGAAATAGTGGTGATAGTTGTACAACATTGTGACTATACCTAATGTTCCTGAATTGTTAACACTTAAAAATGGTTAAAGTGGCTAATTTTTTATCATACATACCACAACTTAAAAAAGTAATACTGTAATATACCCAAAAAATTGAACTGTATACTTCAAATGGGTGAATTATATGGTATGTGACTTATACGAGTGTATCCAGTAAAGTTGTTAAAAAAAAGAGAGATCGAGGTGCCCTGCCAGTAGTGTTTCTTGGAATGTGATTATACTTATAACCAAGAGATGATCACGGCTAACCTTGTCTCTGATTTCTACCTTACTCATTCGAATAATGAGAAATCACTGTCACACACAGATCTCTAAGTTACAAACTGGACTTAATAAACATGGCATATTCTAAATTTATCCACCATGCTAACAGTTATCACTCATTTATGTGGCAGGCATGGAGCTGAGCAGTAAGCTCAGAGTGAGGGGTACTGGAGAGACCAAAAGATGATTCAGTACAGCCATGGAAGTGTAAAGAGAAGCAGTAAAGGACAGAACGGCCCCACAAAGGAAGGATCCTAGCCCTGCCAAATGGGTAGGAAGCCCAGGGAAGGCTTTAGTTTAATACTTGGGAAAAAGGAATTAATCCAGTCATTTTAAAGTTTTGTATATATATTTAATTTGCAGGATCATGTGACCAAACAGGAAAACAATCATTGCAAAGAAAAGGGTCTTCTATTTTAGCACAGAGTTTTAAAAATGTAAGTGAAAAGGATGGAAAAACAAATTCCGTTTATTTTCACCGATGAGGGCAATGTCACTCACTGGAAACTTTTAAGCTCTAGGTGAGGCCGGCAACAAGGCAGGTCACTCTTCAACGAACAGGCCTTGACACTGTGAGTTCATTGCCTTGTGAAGCACTGGGACCTACAACTAAGTCTGTCAGGAAGCTCCTTGAGCCAGGTATTCCCAAATGCTACTAGAGGCACAAAAAAGAATAACTTTTCTGAGAAGTATTTTGAAACATATACTACAAGCCTTATGAAGGTGTTACTCTAAGCAGTGATGCTCAAACAGACGAACAGTGCTCAACAAAATGCTTTTGTGACAGCTAAAAACTGAAAACCACCTATATGTTCACCATCTGGGAGGGAATCCATTAAGGAAATCACAGTGCTGCCACTGAAAAAACTGAAGGTCAAGTTGGGGCCAGGCTTTGGGGAAGGATGCAGAGCTCAACCTGGCACACAGGAGCGCAGTCTAGTGCAGTCAATAACAAGAAACGCAGAAAGACACTCAAAGCCAGGGGTAGATGTGTGTGATGTAGTGAGAGAAAGAAGCCAGGTTACAGCACTTTCTGATCCAGGTCCTGCAGAAATAGTCTGATCATGCTTACTTTCGGGGGGAAAGGGGGCTGGAAGGAAATACGGCTTAAGGTTAACTCGGGTTGTGATTGGGAAGCAGGGGTTCGGCTCATGGGCTTCCGTCTTTGTGCTCTTCTCTTCCACTTTTTCGACAGCGACAAGCATTGATTTTATAGTTGCGGACGAGGTCGGAGCTGCCAGTCGCAGGGCCTGGCGGGGCGGAGGGGTCCGCCGACCTCGGATCCCTGCCTCGATCCGCGGCTGGGCCGGCTGGAGGCGCCCGGAACACACCCCGCGCGGGCCGTGGGCCGCCCCGCAGGGTCTTACCCGCCGCGTAGACGCCGCCCCCAGTTCGTAGCGCCGCCGTCGCCGCCCAGAGATGGCGGCCGCCCGCGCCGCCGCCGGCCTCCCGGGGTTGCGCGCAGGGGCTTCCGGGGGCCCGGCCCAAGCCGCCCCGCCTGGCCCGCAGGTCTCACCTGTGCGCCTTGGACTGCGGGAGGCTCTGGGCCGCGCCACGGAGGGGTGCCGACTCCGCCACGTAGGCCGTGGGGCCCCACGCCCTTCGCCGAGAACCAGATGCAGCGTCCGCGGAAGCTAGAGCTCAGCCGGCGCCGGGCCCGAGCGCGCAGACTGATTGTCGCGCTTCAGGTCCTCTGAGGTCCCCAGTGCAGCCTGCCGCCCGCTGGTCCTCAGGGCAGACCCAGCCCCGCCCGCTGCCTCTGCCGAAGGCTGCCTCTGCCCCCCCAAGAAGCAGCCCCGGGCCTCGTCCAGTCACCTCGCCAACAATGTTGGTAAGAACCAGCTGATGGCAGGCGGTGGGCAAAGACGGGCGGTGCCTGTGCTGAAGCCCCCCCACCCCCCACCCCCAGGGCAGCTCAACCTGATTAAAACTCCTTATGGGAGGCACAGGCCCGGTGTATGATGTAGCCTTACCTACTTGATTTATTTTAGGAACTCAAATGATGCAAGCTCCTTCTCCCCCCCCCCGCCCCCCCGGGGCCTCTGTGATGCTCCTCCTCACTTCTCCCCTTTGGTAGTGTTCATTTTGTTGTTGAGATTGTTCTTCATCATAGATCATTTCATAAGGAAAACTATCCTTAAGACTTGCAACACCTGTAGTTCTTCTTAGTTTCTTTCAAGGTGTACAATTATTTGTGTAATTTTTGCTGAATGTGTAACTTAAAGGGAGCTGGGGTCGGTGAAGGCAAGGACCATGATTACTTGGCTCTCTTTTATCCCCCACAACTGCACAGTGCAGGCTCCTACATAATGGGCTCTGATAAGTTATTTGTTGAATGAGTGAATGAAGAGCAGGCCTGGGTAATGTTTTAGCTGGCCTTGAGTTTCACTTTAAGGTGGAGACAATGTCACCTGCAGAGAGGAAGGAAGATTGCTGAGTGGGACATCTGAGGAGAGGAGTGAGTGGTCCCTGCAGAGAGCAGGCCCAGCAACAAATAAAGACATGCATGTTCTGGAGGTGTTCTGCGGGCCCAGTAGATTTGGGTGCAGAGGGACAGTCAGGCCCCTTATGTAATTTCTTGATGTTAATGTAAAGAAGGATTGTTTCACCTTTGGGGTTCGTAGAGTGGATTCCTTTCTAGATACTGGGCAAGTATGTGAATGAAGGGGGTGATGGAAGACAATAGGGAACAATTGATAGGTTAGCCGGTCTGCGAACTAATAATGACTGAACCTGTAAGCAAATTATGTTACAGGGATTCTGCTTAGTGAGCACTGATTTTTTGTTTGCTACCCTGTATTGACAGGTCTCTGAAGACAAAGACTTCATATTTGTATTTCCTTCTACACTAGTGTCTTGAACAGAATTTTCAGTAAGTGATTGTTGAAAGAATGAATTAGTGGGGAAAGGTAAAAGGCTCCAGAGTGGAAAGTTCCAGAGATGGGACAAGACTAGCTAAAGACATCTCTCTTAATTTCTTTTTCCTAGTCCTGAGTTATTCCGAGAAACAATCCCGAGCTCTTGCATTAGGACTAGGAAATCCAGGTTGTGGAGTAGCTCAAAGATGTGTTGCCGAAGGATCATATTTTCTTAAAAACTTTAGGAATCACAATATCTTTTATAAGATCGATAAGGTGTAATTTACTGAATGCTTGCTATGTGCCTTATATATCATTTCCTGTAGTTCTTACAACAGCCCAGTGATTATATTTATATCCAATTACAGAGAGACCCAAAGTCCTTCAGGAGTTGTTAAGGTTAGCATGTGGAGCCACGCCTGTGAAATTTGAAAAGTTCATGTTAACAGAGCCTGTTGATAAGAAAAGTATTAATTATGCTTGCAGAATAACGAGCCCTGTCTTCAAGGCCTGGAAAGCTTCTCTGTCCAGGGACCCCAGAGTGCGCTCATAATGTACGCCCAAGTCTGCACCCAGCGTAGGCAGGTAGTTTGTGATTTCTCAGCTGGCTTGTTCAGTGCCACTATTTTCTCTTTGGGTATAGTTTCTAGGATATCTGGAATTAAGGAACATACCAGTTTTGTTGCATTTTCCACCTATTCATTCCCTGGGCCCAGGACACTAGAGGCAGGAATAGTGTATTTGTTACCAGACAGGATTGTTATGAAAAGAAATTAAGTCTGAACAAAACACGATGAAAGGTTTTGAACTTGAGTACAAAACGTATTCATTCGTTTAGGCTTATCCTGCTTTTGACTTTATTCTCACTCTCAGATTCTTTCTTTGTTCCCATGAAGTACCTAGATGCTGCTCTTTCCCCTTAAATGGCCTCTCACCATTTGGCCCATAGACAACAGTGATTTATTTTAAGAGGGCAGCTAAAAATGCTTTCATTCACAAGAGTCCATGTTTTCACTGGGTCTCTGAAAAAGGAATTGTTAATGGATTGACTGATTTTCTGAACTTACTTTTTAAATAGCATGAATGAAGATCAAAATACAAGGAAAAAGTTACATAATCTGATACCTACGGATTTAAAATTCCCATGTGCCCTTCCAGTATTGTTCCAGTGTGACTACTGGCTATGTGTTAACAGAAGAGGCACCAGTGCTTTACAGAGGGGCCCAGGGCCCAGGATTCTGGCCTCAGAGGATTGTATGTTAGAGCCAGTGCCAGTAACCATGGTCTCCTGCTGCTGGCCAGGCTGTGGCTACTTAGGAAGCTCTGCCTCAGCACAAGGGGGCTGTGGCTCTGTCTACAAATACAGAAAGTGGAGAAGTAGCAAGCCAGAGTGATTTTGTAAAACTTCAGAAAATCTCGACAATTTCAGGAGAAAATAGGTTTTGGTCTGAGTCATATGGAGAGTGGGGTTTGTAGATACATCCTTAATTAGAGCAAAGAGCCAACAGAAAGCAGTACAGACATATGTTCCAATTGGTTAAGACTTTTAACATTTATATTTTGTTTATTTTGAGAAATTTTTGAAATAGGGAGAAGAACAGAGGATAATGCCCATACTCCTGCCACCCAGAATTGACTGACCATCATTTAATATTGGCCCAATAAAAGTTTCAATAGAAGAAAATGTTGCCGATAAAGCCCTATTTTTCCCCTCCAAAGGCTGGCATGCTCATGAATTTGATGTTCCTTTCCAAGTTCACTTTTTATAGTTTCATGTATATAGAAATTATATACATGAGTAAATGCTCTTGGTTATGATATAGCCCTGCTTTTAAAAAATTATTTAAATGCTACCATGAATAGCAACTAGGAATTTATTTGTGTGCGATTAAGACAGGATTATAGGGAGCTCATCCTTGGAATTCATATCACCAGCATCATTACTCGTATTCAGTATTTATTGACAGTCTTTAATATGGCAGGCACTGTGACAGGGACCATAACATAGAACAGCACGGATGGTTTCCCTCTACTCCACTCATGCAGTTTACATTTTAGTGGAAGAGGCAGTCACAAAAAATGGGCAAACACACTGCAGTTAGTCACCTCCAAGATGGCTCCCAGTGAATTTCACTGCCTGGTATTATATCCTTGTTTGGCCCTATTTCACATTTTACTAAGGTTGGTCTATGAGAATAAATAATGTGCAGCAGAAATGATGACATGTCACTTCTAAATTAGGTTATAAAAAGACTTCAGCTTCTGTCTTAGATGTTCACACATTCTCTTGAATCACTGCCTCTGTGGGAAGCTGCCTTGTTGTGGGCAGCCTATGGAGAGGCCCCCACTTGACAAGGAATGAACTGAGACCTGCCAACAACCATAAGTGAGTTTGGAAGTGAATCCTTCTGCCCCATTGAACCTTGATATGATTGTAGCCCTGGCCAACAGGTTGACTGCAACCTCATGAAATACCCTGTTAAGACCATCTATCTAAGCCATTTTTGTATTCCTGACCCACAGAAACTTTGAGATAATGTTTTTGAGCTGATATGATTAGGGGTAGTTTGTTAAATATCAATAAATAACCAATACACAGATAGATGAAATCATTGCAAGTAGGAATAAGTGCTTACAACAATCTTATAGTAGAGCAGATGCCCATTATGACAAATGGAATGGTCAAGTGGTTAACGTTAGTTTCAGATTCTGGCTGTGCCACATACTAGCTGTGTGACCTTAGCAAGTCATCTTTACCCTTCTAATTTGATAATTTGTAAAATAAAAATAATAACAGTACTTACATTAAGGTTGTTGTGAAGAGTCAACAAGTTAGAAAATGAAAATGCTTAACCCAGAGCCTAGTAATTTTAAGGGCTCAATTAATGTAACTACTCTTATCCTGGATAGATACTAGAGCATTTGTTATTAATATATTTCCCAGAGCTTTTTGCTTATTGTCCTTCATATTGGAAAAGGGCTACTGAAGGTGAATGGTCCCTGTATAAATCTGACTCAAGTGTAACAGTGTGATTCAACACTGAGTTGAGCACCAATTATGTGCCAGAGACTATGTTAGGTAATGGAAAAAGTCAGATGTGGCCTATGTCCTCAGGAGTTCAAATTCTCGTGGGGGAGGCAGAAACAACTTATTAGTGTAATAAAGGAGTCTGAGTCTAAAAGACTTGTGAGTTGAAGAATCTTCAAGAATTCATCACCAAATGCCATTCATATTTGGCATACTCCTTGTGGTGGGAAGAGATCTGACATTTCTATACTCAGAAAAAAAAATTGAGAATCAGTTTAGAAGTTTAGAAATGAAAAGAAGGCTATACTTCACACTGAGAAGTCAAAACACAGAGGAAAGCAGTAAGCTGAAATGAAGACAAGCTTTGGATCTCAGCATAAGTGTTACTTCCTCAGAGAGGCCTCCTTCACACATCCCTGTTCTTTTCCTTCATAGCATTTATCATATTTACACGCTTATTTGTATTTGTTTCATATTTCTCTTATCAACTAGACTATAAGCTTCATGAGAGCAAGAACCACATCTGGTTTACTCACCACTGTAATCTCAGCATCTAGTTCAATCCCTAGTAGATAATCTAGTCCAATCTCTAGTATATAACAAGCCCATTGTAATTTTAATTTTGTAAATGAATGTTAAATAAGTGTTTAGAACCATTAGAACCCTGGTGTGTGCATGAGGTCCATACAAAACTTTTGAGACCAATGCAGCAGGATGCTGAGCTGAAGACTGAACTTGTGTACAGTCTTTTCCTTCTCTAAGCAAAGAGAGGTGCTGGACAGGCTGTACCTTTGGCGGTCCATAAGATGGGAGTTCTCCTGGAGGACAGTGCTATAGAACTTCTTCTCCTCCACTTGCTATACACAAAATCCAGGAATGATGAGAGGGAGGCTCTAGCATTAGAAGATAGAACAATCAGCCTCCTTGTACTTTGAAGATTGTGAAGAATAGTGCTGATCTATCCATCTAGCATCCATTATCCTCTTGCTCCTTGCTGGACTGGTTTTACTTAAGTAGCCATGCTTCCACCTTCCAACCCATGTGATTCAAGGAGCACTCATCCCACTGCCAATTCCAATTATGGTAACCCCTTTTCCCTTCTGGAACTCAGGACATGTTTGCAAGGGGCAGACACAGAGATCAAACTCAGAGTGGCCCCAGTTGCCTGGAGTAAGGATGAGTGTGGGCCTGAAAGTATTGTATCTAAGACCTGTGACCCAGAGACCTTCTTGTGGGAGTTATCTTGGCTGATGCCTTGCGTTAGAGATCCCTGTTAACCTTTGTGGGACCTGCACCGATACTGACCTGCGTCACTTGAATAGTTGAAAAATATGGGTTGTCAACAGCGACACCATGTGGCTATAAAATGCAACATCAGTGGTGGGCAGATGAGACGCCTGGCCGTCCCTTCAAGTATATAGAGAAGTTGGATTTTCCCCTTAGGAATTTTTGGATCCTTTAATCCCCTATGAATTTTTGAACACGGTGGGAAGGGACCCTCAACCTATTAAACTGAGAAATAGAGGATTGAGCTGATTTCCTTTTGTGGAGAAAATTAAGCAGCAATCTTGTTTGTACACTGTGGAGCTGTTTTTTACAGTTTTTACCTATATATCAGGATACAAAAAATTAGGCTTGAAGACACCCAAACAAAAACCTTTCTATTTTATGCTCCTTTTGAAAACTTGTCTGTAGTACCCTATCACCTCCTGGATAAAGTCCAGCTCTTTAGCAAACTTTCTAAAAATTTCCTCCTCTGCCTCTTATGATGCAACACACTCAGCTTTCTCCGGAAGCGCTCAGTAAGTTCCATTATATTTGTAAATGCTTTGGGAGTTAGGTTTTAGGGGAGGGCACATATGAGCTGCATCAAAGGGGCCCCGGATTAATTACAAACAAACAAACAAAAACAAGATTTACTGAGCACTAGGCATTATAGCTTTGTGCTTTAGAGTTATTTAATTTGCACATGACGTTTTCTGTCAATACCTCCTCTCCCTGCATTGCTGGGGAACTCTTATTCACCATTCAGAATCATTCTTCCTAAGTATGCCTTTAGGTTTGCAGTTCTCGAGCTTGGCTGCACACTGGATTCACCTGGGAAGCTTTACAAACTGACCCTGGGTCCCACCCTGGAGATTCTGATTAAGTTGGTGTGGGGCTTGAGCATCAAGATTTTTCAAAGCTCCCCAGGTGATTCTAATGTTAAGGGTTGAGGCCTACTGGTCTAGGAAGACTTCAGCGATGGACTTAGATAAACCTCTTCTTTCCCTCTGCACCCTTCTCTGATTATGTCACAATGTACCTTAATTTCAAAGTGCATACCCATCTCCCCTAACTAGACTTGGAGCATCTCCAGTCAGCCACCTCTGCATTTTTGGAGCCCAATATAGGGCCTGACACTTAGTGGAGATCTGGAAAATAATGAATGAAAGGGTAAAATGTCATGAACAAACACTTATTGGGATTCTCCAAATGCCAGGCGCTGCAGTGTTCAGCTAGGTCTGGAACTTAGAGAACAGGCACACCAGTCCCGTAGCAAGAGCTCGCACATTCCCAGCCTCTCCCCTTTCTCCCCTCCCTAACCCACTTGTTCCCAAATAAACATTACACTATTGATTGTGTCCACGGGTTGTTTGTTTGTTCATTTCTTTTCTCTTTGTTGCTTTCAGTTTTATATTCCACATATGAGTGAAGTCATACAGTTCTTTGTTTTTTCTGTCTGGCTTATTTGACTAAGCATAATGATCTCTCCAGGTCCATCCATTTTGTTGCAAATGGCAATATTTCATCTTTTCTTATAGCTGAGTAATATTCCATTGTGTGTATGTACCACAGCTTCTTTATCCAGTCATCTGTCGCAGGGCACTTTGGTTGGTTCCATGTTTTGGCCACTGTGAACAGTGCTGTGATGAACATTGGGGTACATAAGTCTTTGTGGACAAAGGTTTTCAAGTCTTTTGGGTAGATCCCCAGAAGGGGGATTGCTGGGTCAAACGGTAACTCCATTCCCAATTTTCTGAGGACCCTCCACACTGCCTTCCATACTGGTTGTACCAGTTTGCACTCCCACCAGCAGTGTGTGAGAGTCCCTTTTTCTCCACATCCTCTCCAGCACTTGTTATTCCTTGTCTTGTTGATAACAGCCATTCTCACAGGTGTGAAGTGGTATCTCATTGTGGTTCAAATGTGTTATTTCTGAAATCTCCCCGTCAATTGAGGCTCCAGCAAATCGATAGAACAGCTGCGAGGCAAGAGCGTGCAGCAAGTACAATGGAAGTGCGCAAGCGCAGACGACAAACCAAGCCCTCCAAGAGGATTTACAATGGTGAGCTACGCACCCAGCAGCGGAGCCAACCAGAGGGCGCGGCGCTGTCCCCGCCTCTCCCCGTGCAGCGATAAAATCGATCCGGGCATTCGAAGGCGGAGCAGAGGGAGGTTCCTAGACGCTCTCCGGCGCGATTGGCCTGCTTCCCACGCGATAACGGTCGGGGAGGCGGGGCCCAAGGCCGCAGACCCGGCTGGGCTGGGCGCTCTGCTCGTGGAAGGAGGTGGCTGAAGAAGGTGAGTGGCTTCGGGGTTCACAACGCGTCGGCGAGATCCCGCTCCCTGAAGCACCCCCGGAATTGGCCTCATCTGAGCCCTGATAACGGTCAAACTAACCTCTTGTCGGGGAGCGCCAATTTAAAATCCTAGTATGGGGGGGTTCCTTGGTGATCTAGTGCCTAGGTTTCGGCGCTCTCTCAGCCGCGGCCTGGGTTCGCTTGTCGGTCAGGGAACCAACCAAAATAATAATAATAATAAATAATAATAATAATCCTAGTATTAGGATTGGGGACCTTACAAACCTGTTTAGAGTCCTGGCTTTCTGCCCTTTGTGATCTTCGGCTTCTCATGTGACGTCTCAGCACTTGAATTTCTTCATTTATGGAATACAGCTGGTAATCCTTGCCTTGCTTGATGGTCGAAAAAGTTAATTGGGGCAGTAAAGTGTAAAACTTAGAATGGTGTTTGGCGCAGCCTGGATTCTGGATAAGTAGTAGGTAATTACTCCATCCGCAAGAGTTGGCCAGGGCTGACCGCTCCACTTTTCAAAGTGTCAAGGAGTCTTAGAAGGTTGACACTGAGCAAAAGTGGGGAGGGTATATGCGAGGAGGTAAGTGAGTATCTTTTCTATGGTTTATTAGGCTCATTCTAGATTCGGGTGTCTCTGACTTTATGCAGAGTCTAATTTGATTCTGTTAAGAAAATCAGTGAGGTACAATTGTCAGAAGGCTGAGACCCGTAACAATCAGAAAGGGCTTCTACTACCACTTTATTTTTCTAACCATAATAATATTAAACACCGTGCAGGTATTACTCGTTTTGGTTTTAGTCCTTCACATGAGGTGTTTTTTTTGTTTTGTTTTGTTTTTACTTTCACTGTTGCCCAGTTATACCGGGGCCTCCCTCCGCCCCAACTTAGGGAAGAGGTGGCCAACTAGAGTTTTGCCTCAGCTGTTTCAAGGAGGGAAAGGTGTGTTCTGGCCCTTTATGTAAGTCTTCAGGGCCAGAATGATTTGTTCAACATTATATCCAGTCCTAATTTCATTTCTTTATTTGTGGTAGATTCAGTTCTTTTTGGGGATGTTAAACAGCATGTTGACATAGTTTTGAAATAGAGCTTTTGCATTTAATAGATGGTAGAGATGTTGAAAACATTGCATAACCCATTTATTGCAGTGATATGAAATATATGCTTTTGAGAAAGCTAACTGTAGATTTTAATGTGACTCACTTGAGAAAGAACACATACTTGCCATGATTTATTTCCAGCCCCGCTGCCCGCCAGAAGTGGTGAAAAATACAATTGCATTTTAATGTATAGTTTATGTTACAAAGACTTCAAACCTGTAAAGGACAAGTTATCAAAGGGCTTTTGGGGAACCTGGAAGAGATAGCTGTGTTTTGCTTCTTTGCACTTGACCTTCTATGTCATATACAAGCCAGCTCCTACTCTGCAACTCCTATTTGCACAGTCTTACTTCATGTGTGTAATTACACTGCTTAAAGCTACAGCTTCTGGCTTAGCCTTGGCAAGCCTTTGGTCTCTCTTCCTGTGACTCAGAGTTCCAGGTGTGTCCTGTCACAGCCTGAGTGTAGAAAGGCAGCTGGAAATTATTGGCACATCAATTTTACAGTGTGGACCTCTAAAAAGGAAGGCTTGGTCACAGGTGGAATTGAGCTAGTTTTCTTCCTGCCTTTTGTTCAGTGATATTGTCTCTCTAAGAGTGCTTATTTTTAGTACCCTTGCAAATAAGAATATTCTACCTTTGAAGCCAGAAGTCCAAATTGATGCTAGATGATGATAGATTGGGACTTCCAGCAAGGAGAGGAAAGTTAAGAAGAGGAGAGAAGAGAGAAGGCACGTGGTGTTAAGATGACTCCATTAGCATTTACTTCAGTTGTTTCAGCTGCAGTTCAGTGATTACTTGTATCACAGGTCCCTGCTGGAGAAATAACACAAGACCATTCATTCTAGGAGGTTCAACATTTTAAGATTTTGGTCTGTTTGTTTATTTTCTTTGAAACCTAGATGAAGATCCCGTTTTGGATGTGAGACTCACTGGGTGATATTTCATTGAGATCAACTTGAATGACCAGGTAAAAAGTGCAAGAGGAATGTGACTGAGGTATGTCTAATGTGACAGATGAGTAACTCTCTCTGGATGTTGGGAGGCCATGGAAAAGATCTATTATTTATTGACTGCTGTCCTAGGTACATTATTTATATTTCCTTTTGACTTCCTGATAATCATCTCAGGTAGATATTTTGAATTCAATTAAGGAAACTGCAGCTCAGAGAGGTTACTATTTAAGATAATAGTAACAGCTGGTCACCAGCTCTTATCAACTCTGTCCTGCTGTGTGCCAGGCACTGTTCTATTTCCTGTCTATAGTCATAGCTCATAGTATTGTGCTCCACCTTATTGTGCTCTGTGGATATTGTTTTTATTTATTTATTGTTTTACAAATTGAAGGTAAGACTCTCCACCGGTAAGACATTTACAACTCATTGAAGGCTCAGCATTTTTTAGCAATAAAGTATTTTTTAATTATTGTTTTTTAGGCATGATGCTATTGCACATTTAATAGACTGCAGTGTAGTGTAAACATAACTTACATGCACTGGAGAACTGAAAATTTTGTGTGACTCTCTTTATTGCAATGGCCTAGAATCAAACCTGTAATAGCTCTGAGGTATGCCTGTATATTAACTCACAATCTTCACAACCCTGTGAGCTAAATACAATGGACTCTCCATTATCCAGAACTCAAGCAATCAGCTCAAGCAACCAGCAAAAAAATTTTGAGATTTTGCTGGTTGCTCGAGTTCCAGTTAACGGAGAGTCTATTTACATTTATCTAGTATCTAGTAATCCTCCTGGTGCCAATTAACCTAGAGTCTACTGTACTTTTATTATCCTTATTTTATGAGAAGGAAATTGAGGCACAAAGAGATTAGTGCTTTTCTGGTTGTGTGGCAGAATTCAGTTTGAACCCAGGCAGTCTGGCTACAGAACTATATACTATAATAGCTTTCTTTTGGTTAATATTTCCCTTACTCTTGTATTTATTGTTATTTAACAATATCTTTTTATTGTAAAATGGATTTTTATAATGAAACCAAACAGAAAAGAACACATATACCAAATGTATAGCTTAGTGAATTATTAAAAGACAGTACCACCCAGGTCAGGATGTAGAACTGTACTAGTCATGCGAGAGCTGCTCCATTGCCCCATCCCAATCACAGCTACTTCTGTACTCCCATTAGTAGCCATTATTCTGACTTGTAATAATTGCTTCTGTCTGTTTTAAAAAAAAGTTTTTTCATAAATGCATATTCCTGGACACTATAATGTGGTTTTTTTCCATTAAAATTCTTTTTTAAAAACTCTTTTAATCTGTAGGTTTTTTCTTTGTTCTTTTTCTTACAATTTATCTGATGAAGAACCAGGCTCATTTGACCTATATATCTACAGTCTGGATTTTGCTGATTGTATAATCAGTTCAATATGTTTCTCTGCCTTGGGTAATTCCTGCACATTGGGAGCAGGATTCCAGGCTGGGTAAGACTCAGATTTAATTCCTTTGGCAAGACCATGGGAGGCGCATAATGTATCATTGTTTCTCTCTTCCTGATCTCAGTAGCTGTTGCTATTTGATGCCTATATCTATTCACTGAAGATTGCAAAATAGTGGTACTGTAATTCTATCATGTCTTTTTACTTATTAGTTGGAATACTAGTTCCTTATCTATCATTCGGATAGGCAGCAGTATAATTCCTTTAGGAAAGGCAGCATAAATGCTTGATTCCTACCATTTATTTGTCAATTTTTAAGATAATAAATTGGTTCCTTATCTTTTGAATACAATTAAAATCTAATATTAGTATAAGGATATGACTTTAAACATATTTGATAGGTTTCTATTTATTGCAGTTATTATCATTATTGAAACTCAGGTTGTCTCACTTTTGGCCTTGAGCCTATTCAAACCTATCTTTTTAATACGACCCTACTAGTCTTTGATAGCTTCCTTGTTGTCTGATATCTTGAAAGTTCTGTCTCTAATCTGAAATCTTCCATTTCTTCAAGAAACTCTTGTTTCTTTTAGAGGGAAATAGCATTTCAAGATCATAGTCTGTATGCTAGGGATCCTGGGTCAGTCACTGTGTTAGGCTTTTCAGTAGGCAGAGCTAGGATACCTATATCTATTTACAGACACACATATTAAAGATAAAATATCTCATGAGTTCATATGAATACTTCCAATTCAAACTGACACTGTAGAGCTTATTACTTAATTTATTATATCTATAACCCCTTTTTTCCATATCAGGAATACTGGTTCTTGAGAACATAGGATTTGATGGAATTAGAATGTCCTGTAATTACTCTTTTGTTTCATCTCATACTACATACACAACAGTATCAGAATTATATCACTGATACCACCACCAATATGATAACTGAAAACATTAAACTTTTTTTTGTGCTTATATCCTTCCCATTCTGCTCTTTTTTTTTTTTTTTAAATAGTTGTATTTTATTTACATTTTCAGAGCACATAGTTATTACATACTCTACTTTTTCTCTTTCAGCCTTCATTCTTAGTTCTATGGGTACATTTAATGCTCACCACCACTGTTTATGTCGATGTCTTTCTAGGTGTTTTTATTACCTGACACTCAGTAGATTCTTCAGGAATGAATATTCCCTGAGTTCTTACATGCTGATAAAAGTTTGTGCCCTTCATACTTGAAAGTCAGTTTTGCTGACATAAAATCTTTAGCTCATACTTCTTTTCCTTGAGTTTCTTTTTTTAATTTTTTGACATTCAATATTATTTTATTTTAGTTTCAGGTGTATAGTGCAGTGGCTAGGCATTTACATAATTTAGGAAATGATCCCAACATTAAGTGTAGTGCCCATCTGACACCACTCATAGTTTTTATAACATTATTGATTATATTCCCCCTATTGTATTTCACATCCCCATGACTATTTTGTGACTACTGGTTTGTACTTCCCAATCCCTTCACTTTTCTCATCCATCCCCCCAACCTCCCTCCCACCTACCAATCATTAGTTTTCTGTATCTATGAATCTGTTTCTGTTTTGTTTATTGGTTTATTCTGTTCTTTAGATTCCACATATAAGTGAGATTATACAGTATTTGTCTTTCTCAGTATGACTTATTTCACTTAGCACAATACCTTCTGGGTCCATCCATGTTGTTGCAAATGGTAAGATTTCATTTTTTTCTTGCAGAGTAATACTCATTGTATAAATGTACCACAATTTCTTTATCCAGTCAGTTACTTATGGGCATTTCAGTTGCTTCTATATCTTGGCTATTGTGAATAGCACTGTAGTAAACATAGGGGTGCATATATTTTTTTGAATTAGTGTTTTGGATTTCTTTGGATAAATACCCAGGATTGGAATTGCTGGGTCATAAGATAGTTCTATTTTTAATTTTTTAAGGAACCTGCATACTGTTTTTCATAGTGGTTGCACCAATTTGCAGCCCCGCCAGGAGTGCACAAGGACTCTCTCTTCTCTACATTCTTGCCAACATTTATTTGTTGATTTATTGATGATAGTCATTCTGATAGAAGTGAGGTGGTATCTCATTATGATTTTTATTTGTATTTCTCTGATGATTAGTAACATGGAGCATCTTTTCAGATGTCTGTTGGTCGTTCATATGTCCTCTTTGGAGAAATATCTATTCAGGTCCTCTGTTCATTTTTTATTTTATTTTATTTATTTTTTTATTCATTTTTATTGTTAGACTTATTGGGGTGGCATCTGTTAGCAAGGATTGCATAGGTTTCAGGCATACAATTCCACAGTTCATTGTCAACTCGATGTATAATAAGTTCACCACCTAATGTGACTTCTCTTTCCATCACCTTTTATTTAGCTTCCCCCCTCCTCTCCCACCCCCTCCCCTTTCTCCCCTCCCTGACCTACTTGTCCCCAAATAAACATTAAACTATTGATTGTGTCCATGAGTTATTTATTCATTTCTTTTTTCTTTGCTTTCAGTTTTATATTCTGCATATGAGTGAAGTCATACAGTTCTTTGTTTTTTCTGTCTGGCTTATCTCTGCTCATTTTTTAATTGGATTGTTTGTTTTTTTGGTGTTGAGTTGTATGAGTATTTTGTAAATTTTGGATGTTAACCTCTTATTAGATGTATCATTGGCAAATGTCTTCTCCCATTCCATAGGGTAGCTTTTCATTTTGTTGATGGTTTCCTTTGCTGTAAAGAAACTTTTTAGTTTGATGTAGTTCCATTTATTTTTCCTTTTGTTTCCCTTGACCAAGGAGCTATATCAGTAAAATATTATTAAGGGTAATGTCTGAGAATTTACTTCCTATATTTTCTTCTAGGAATCTTACGGTTTTGGGTCTTACATTTACGTCTTTAATCCATTTTGAGTTTAATTTTGTATACGGTGTAAGAAGGTGGTCCAGTTTCATTTTTTTTGCATGTATCTATCCAGTTTTCCCAGCACCATATATTGAATAGGTTGTCTTTACCCCCAGTGTAAATTCTTGTTTCCTTTGTCATAGATTAAATGACATAATCATGGATTTATTTCTAGGTGCTCCATTCTATTCCATTGATCTGTGTCTTTTTTTATGCCAATATCAATACCATGTTGTTTTGATTACTGTGGCCTTACAGTATAATTTGTTATCAGGTAGCATGATACCTTCAGCTTTGTTCTTCTTTCTGAGAATTGCTATGGCTATTCAGGGTCTTTTATGTTTCCATATAAATTTTATTTGTTTTAGTCCTGTGAAAAATACCATTGATATTTTGATAGGGATTGCATTGAATCTATAGATTGTTTTGTTTTGGGTAGTATGGACATTTTAACTATATTAATTTTTTCTATTTGTGAACATGGTACATACTTCCATTTATTTGTATTTTTTTTTTTTTAAGAGGTGAAACAAAGAGATAGTTTATTGGAGAGAAAGTATAATCCAAAGAGGTAGGAGTGGGCTCGAGCAAAGAGAGTGGCTCAAGAGCCTATTTGTATCTTCTTTAATTTCTCTTCTCAGTGTCTTACAGTTTTCTGTGTACAGGTCTTTTACTACTTCTGTTAAATTTATTTCTAAGTATTTTATTCTTTTGATACAATTATAAATGGGATTGTTTTCTTAATTTCTCTTTGATAGTTCGTTATTGGTGTATAAAAATGCAACCAATCTCTGAATATTAATTTTGTATCTTGCTACTTTACTAAATTCATTTATCAGCTCTGATAGGTTTTTGGTGGAATCTTTGGGGTTCTCTATATATAGTATCATATTATCTGCAAGTAAAGACAGTTTTAATTCTTTCTTTTACATTGGGATGCCTTTTTCTTTTTCTTTTTTTTTTTTTTTTTTTGGTCTGATTGCTGTGGCTAGGACTTCCAATACTATATTGAATAAACGTGGTGAAAGTAGGCATCCTTGTCTTGTCCCTAATCTTAAGGGGAATGTTTTTAGCTTTTTCCCATTGAATGTGATATTAGCTGTGGCTTTGTTATAGATGGCCTTTACTATATTGAGATATGGTCCCTCTCTTCCCACTTTCCTGAGAGTTTTTATCATAAATGGATGCCAGATTTTGCCAAATGCTTTTTCTGCATCTGTTGATAAGACCATATGATTTTTATTTTTCATTTTGTTTATGTGGTATATGTGTTAATTGATTGGCAGATATTAAACCTGTCTTGCATATCAGGAATGAATCTCACTTGATTGTGTTGTATGATCTTTCTAATGTATTGCTGAAATCCGTTTGCTAATATTTTGTTGAGGAATTTTGCATCTATATTAGGGATCTTGACCTATAGTTTTCAATATTTATAATGTCTTTGGTTTTGAAATCAAAGTAATGGTGACCTCGTAAAATGAGGTTGGAAGCCTTCTCTGCTCTTGAATTTTTTGGAACAGGAGCATAGGTGTTAATTCTTTTTTGAATGTTTGGTAAAATTCATCTGTGAAGCCATCTGGCTCAGGACTTCTGTTTATTGGGAGCTTGTTGATTACGGATTTGATTTCGTTGTTAGTAACTGGTCTGTTCAGATTTTCTGTTTCTTTGTAATTAGCCTTGGAAGATTGTATTCTTCTAGGAATTTATCCATTTCTTCCAGACTGTTCCATTTGTTGGTGTATCGTTACTTGTAGTATTTCCTTAAAATTTTTTGTATTTGTGTGTCGGTTATCACTCTCTTTTATTTCTAATTTTATTTATTTGGGTTCTCTTTTTTTTTTCTTAATGAGTCTGGTTAAAGAGTTGTCAATTTTCTTTATCTTAAAAAAATTCAGCTCTTGGTTTCATTGATCTTTTGTATTGCTTTTTAAATTTCTATTTCATTTATTTTTGCTCTGATCTTTATTATTTGCTTCCTTGTACTCACTTTGGAGTTTGTTTGGTGTTCTTTTGCCAGTTCCCTTAGGTGTAAAGTTAGACTGTTTATTTGAGATTTTTCTTGTTTTTTTAAGTAGGCCTGCATTGCTATGATTTCCCCCCTTGGAATTGCTTTTGCCGTGTCCATGGATTTGGGGTTATTGTGTGTTTTGTTTATCTCAAGGTATCCCCTGGTTTGTTCCTTGGTGTTATTGTTGACCTGTTCATTTTTTAGTAACATGTTATTTAGCCTCCATGTGTTTGTGTATTTTTCAGTTTTTTTCTTGTAATTGATTTCTAGTTTCATACCATTATCATTGTGGTCAGAGAAGATGCTTGATATGATTTCAGTCTTTTTAAATTTATTGAGACTTGTTTTGGGGCCTAACGTGGTTTATCTTAGAGAATGTTCTATGTGCACTTGAAAAGAATGTATTAATATATTCTGCTTTGGGGTGACATACTCTAAAAATATCAATTAAATCCATCTGATCTAGTGTGTCATTTAAAGCTGCTGATTCTGTGTTGATTTTTCTATCTGGAAGATCTGTCCGTTGGTGTCAGTGGAGTGTTAAAGTTACCTACTATGTGTTACTGTTGATCTCTGCCTTTATGTCAGTCAATATTTGTGTTATATATTTAGGTGCTCCCATGTTGGGTGCATAACTGTCTACTGAGGCGATGTCCTCTTGTTGGATTGATCCCTTTATTATATGTAATGTCCTTCTTTGACTCTTAGTATAGTCTTTGTCTTAAAGTCTGTTTTGTCCAATGCAAGTATTGCTATTCCAGCTTTTCAGAGTTTTTACAGAATTAATGCAGATTCATTCTTGTGCCAGTGCTGAGCCTGTGGCCACTCCATAAAATGCCTAGAGTACACAGTGGTTAGCTACTGTTCTCCTTAGGCCCACGGATCCCGAGGGCTGCCCAAGAAAGGCTGCAGTGTGAGCAGGGGCTGACTACTTGCCATCAAAAGTTTCCTAGGCTTCCACAAAGCATCTGTTGCCATAGCTTGTGGGACAGGTCTGGTTGCCCAGGAGCTGAGAGTGCCCCAAGCAATGCTGCACTGGTGGGCGTGGTCCAGGGAATTTACCAAGGTGGTGCATGTGAGGATTTTATCAGAACAGTATGGTCTTAGATTGGTCCTCCGGGGGTGGTTTCAACACAGGAAAGATGGTGTACTCCTCTAGTGAGGTGGGCTTCAGGTATAATGGCAACTTTCTCTGAAGCCACACAATTGAGTCTTTCTCTGTGTATCTCTGGTACCTCTTGAGTTGCTGCCCCTATGCCAGAGCCCAGGGTGAGTGCTTGCAAGGGATCGAGCCTGTGTGTAGGCCTTTTAAGAGGATGTCTGGGTTTTCAGCTGGTTTCTGTCTCACTGGGACAGAAGGAATCCTTGCTGATTTTCACTGCCAGATATTGTGCAGGCTACATGTTATCTGACTTAATTTAATCTATGAGGTATAGTTTATTACTGTATTATCTCTTTTACAAATGAAGACATCATGGCTCAAAGATGTTAATATGTTTGTCCATGTCACACAGTTTAATAAATGGTTAAGCTGGTAGTCACTCAGGCCATCTGACTCTGAATTCTAAATTGCTGTACTTTACTCTTTATAGTGCTACAAGAACACATAATAAGATGACTTGATTTAGTCATGGAATCAGGAGAGAGTTCCCTGGAGAAGGAAATTTGAGCTGAGATCTGAAGGACAACTATGAGTTAACTAATTGAAGAAGAGGTTAAGAATACATACAACTTGAACCGGAAGGAGATGACACTTTGAAAATTTGAAAGAGTCTAGTGTGTCTGTTAGAACTATTGTCAGAATTTGTGTTTCCGTGCACTTTGGGTGACTGATATCTACCACCCTTATGTCTAGATTACATGGTATATTCTTTCTACTTTAAAACTCTGGGGCGTTCCCTGATGGTGTAGTGGCTTAAGGCTTCGGCACTGGCACTGTCAGAGCTGCGGCCTGGGTTTGATTCCCAGTCAGGGAGCTACCCACATACTAAATAGCAAAAAAAAAAAAAAAAAAAAAGTAAAACTCTGGCTGATGCCTAATGGTGATACAGCAGGAAGAACACAGCACCACCTCTGAAGTATTCTTGCCAAAAAATACTGAACCTGAATTTAAGCCTCTATATAACCAGCGTATTAAGATATACAGGGGATGTAAAAATATGTGAAATGATGAGAATACAATAAGCTAAATCTGAAATGTGGGTAATTCTGCAAGACGAATGGCCTATTTTCTTCAACAAATAAATGGCATGTTAAAAAAAAAAAACAAGGGACTGTTATAGATTAAAAGAAATTTGAGAGTGCTACATATGGTCCTTCTTTGAAAAAAATTATAAAAAGACATTTGGGAAAAAATTGAACATGGACTATATATTAAGTGATAGGAATTATTTTTATTGCATATCATAATGCTATTGATGTTATGTCTATAAGAGTCTATATTAGGTATATGAAAATATATGAGTGAGTGAGGAAGAAATGAAGCAAGAATGGAAAAATGTTGGTTATCACTGAAGATGGATTGATAATTACATGAGTTCATGATGCTTTTTCTCTACTTGTGTATATTTTTGAAAATTTCTCTAGTGAAATATTTTTAAAAAGTAGCTGAAAGATGGTGGTAGCCGAAGTTGACTGACATCAGAAAGGATCTTTAATAAGGGTTGGAGGGATGAACATAGTGGGTGATTGAGTTGTTGGAGACCATTGTTTAAAGGGTGAGAGGACTAATGTGAAGCAGCAAAAACGGCAGCATTTAAGAATTTATAACTTGTTAATAGGTTTAGCTGAAAATAAGTTTTATTGGTGACTAATAAGTTGTTTAGTTGGGTTTCACTATTTGAAGTAGATATAGAAGAGCAGAAGGGTACTTTGGAAGACACACTGAACTGGCAGCAAGGAAGGCTTTTTCTAATCAATCCTAGAAAGATAATTTCACCTTTCTGGGCTTCTGGTGGTATTGTACCTGATGTATTGTTACAACAACTCCTATATTCTTTCCTGTCATCTGTAAATATCTCCAGAGATTTTTGGATTAAAAATTTCCAGGAGTTCCCTGATGGTGTAGTGGCTTAAGGCTTCGGCGCTGGCGATCATTGCTGCAGCCTGAGTTCGATTCCCAGTCAGGGAGCTACCCACATACCAAAAAGCAAAAAAAAAACCAACCAAACAAAAAAAAAAACAATTTCCAAAGTCCTCTTAAGTTATAAAATTTCATGATGCTAATGAATGTTTGTAATTGTGTCTCTGGAAAGGAGAAATTTATACATATATATCTCAAACAATCCAAGGAAATTTTTTCCTATAGAATGAGAATCTTAGATAACAAGAACAAGTGATGGTGGGGTAGACTGAATATAAACTTTTCTGTGTGCCAAACAGAATCCTTTGTTACCAGCCTCTGATCTACTTAGAAACAAAGGCTCCCTAAGAAAGTGACACTCTATTCACCCTTGGAGTTAGTGTAGTGAACAGTTAGACTGGCCTGTAACTTTGGGTCAGGCACAATTCTTTTAGATTTGGGGGGAGCAGTTTTGAAAAGATAACAGTTTATTAGCTTCACATGCTTTTCACATCTAGTTAAAACAGATAGTTATCTTTGTGTGTGTATATGTGTGTAAAACCCCATAATATTTTATTTGTAGAGAACATTATAAGATAGGGTTTATTTTAGTAATTTTTTATTATTAAATTTATTGGAGTGACATTAGTTAGCAAAAATTAACATAGGTTCCAGGTGTACCATTCTACAGTGCATCGTCTATGTGTTGTATTATGTGTTCACCACCCAGTGTGAGTTCTTTCTCCATCACCATATATTTGACTCCCCCTCCCTCTTCCCCTCAGGTAACCATTAAACAATTGACTGTGTCCATGAGGTTTTGTTTCTTTGTTGCTTTCAGTTTTGTATTTCACATATGAGTAAAGTCATATGGTTCTTGGTTTTTTTCTGTCTGGCTTGTTTTGCTTAACATGATCTCAAGGTCCATCCACTTGGTTGCAAAAGGCAGTATTTCATCTTTTCTTATAGCTGAGTAATATTCCATTGTGTATATGCACCACAGCTTCTTTATCAAAGGGCACTTTGGTTGTTTCCCTGACTTGGCCAGCAAGAACAGTGCTGTGATGATCATTGGGGTACATAAGTCTTCGTGGACTAAGTTTTTTAAATTTGGAAGGTAGCTACCCAGAAGGGGGATTGCTGGGTCATATGGTAACTCCATTCCCAATTTTCTGAGGAACCTCCACACTGTCCTCCATACTTAGGGTTAGGGTTGTACCAATTTGCACTCCCACCAGCAGTGTGCGAGAGTTCCTTTTTCTCCACATCCTCTCCAGCACTTGATATTCCTTGTCTTGTTGACAATAGCCATTCTAACAGGTGTGAGATGATAGCTCATTTTGGTTTTGATTGGCATTTCTCTTATGGCTAATAAAGTTGAGCATTTTTTCCTATATCTGTTTGTCATTTGTATGCCTTCATGGGTAAAGTGTCTGTTCAGATCCTCTGCCCACTTTTTAATTGGATTTTTGGGGTTGTTTTTTTTTGTTGAGTCATATGAGTTCTTTATATATTTTAGATATTAGACCCTTATCAGAGGTGTTGTTTGCAAATATCTTCTCCCATTTGCTTGGTTGTCTCTTTGCTTTATTGATGGTTTCTTTTGCTGAGCAGAAGCTTTTTAGTTTGATATACTCCCATTTATTTATTTTTGCTTTTACTTTCCTTGCTCTAATAATTGTTAAAATCAGCTTTCTAAGAAGTTATAAAAGTTTTGAAACAAGAATGGGTTAAATTGCCCAAGACTAGTGAGCTCTTAAATATAATTTCATTTAACATCTGCTGTACTTTTTTAAAAATTTAGGCACCTCAAAATTTTTTATTGCCAATCTCTACTTCTTAGATTCTACAAACAAAACTATCTCCAGCAGCCCCTATAGCCCAGGAGTCCTGTAAATCATCAGACTCATGACTGAAAAACAGGTAAACTTGAAATATTTGAAATCTGTGTTTTGCAAAGTATGTGCCAAAGAATACTACATCTACAAATGTGGAAAATCTTCATTTCAAAGGATTTTTTGATGTAGTAAAATAATTTGGGGTAATTCTTGTTAAAGACTATTAAATTATTATGCTAAGACTTAACAATTGTATCAATTTCCAAAAGCACACTTTAGTATATAGCATTTTCTACTTATTTAACACCAGTCTGGTGAACATTTCATTAGACTAGGTTCTGCAGTATATACTTTGTAAAAGTATATGCCATTCTCAGCTCTTTTCAGAATTTGTGAACACATTATTTTTTTCTCTTAAAAGAAGTATCAGGGAACATATTTAATTTGATCATTCAAAATTTGTGACATTATTACTTACATGGCATTCTGTTTTATGAGTCATATTAGCTGTCCACTGAGCTACCCACACAGAGCTTTTGGCTCCTAAAATGGGGATCAGCAATAATTTTAGTTCTGTGTCATTAATCTTTGTGTCAGAAGACCTACAGCCTAAATAAGAGAAAAGGCTGGGGGCGGGGGGGGGGGTGAATTATAGAGGAAATGAAGAAGGGGAAGAAAGTTGGCAGTCAAAAGGAAAGAGTCATAATGCTTTCAAAGAGTCATCAGGGTATCTTTGTTCTTATTTTGCTCTGATACAGTCTTTAATGTCAGAGGGACATTTGAATGTAGAGAGTAATACTTTTATTCATGCATTTATTGTACAAATTTTATTTTTTCAAGCATTTAAACATTGAAAATTCACTCAAATACACTTTAATACCTTAAAAAGCAAGCAGAGCACCTCTCACAGTGATTTCAAAATTGATTATTATGTTTAACATTAAAAGCCCATTGTAAAACTACTGTATTAATATCATGGATTTAAATGTGTTGTTAAAAATAATAATTTCTATTCCTATCTAAATTTTGTTTTTATTACTTTTTTCTTCTCATTGTTATGTTTTTATTCACTTAAACTAGAAAGTTACAGTTCCCTTCTCGGGTTTGTATACATATTTAGAATCAGGGTGTAAAACTCAAGAGTGTTTCTCAAAGTGATTCTACTAAAAACAGTTATGTAGATGGACACCTTTTTATACTTAGGCCATGTCCATTATACAAGGAACTCTGTAAATTATTGGCTCCTACCAGTCAGTTATGTTTTAGGTATTTTTGGTGACTTTGTAGTCATGTTAAAATGACACTTGATTCTGACACTTTTTCTTTACTATTCAGCTAATATAATAAGCTAGTTTGCAGCCATTTCTTTTGAGTGGGGCTTGGTTGATTTTTTCCTCTCTTCCTTTGTAGCAGGAAGAAGCAGAATGGGAGAGCATAAATGTGTTGTTGATGATACATGGCTTAAAACCTTTATCTCTAGTCAAAAGAACAGATCTTAAAGGTAATCAGGTTCTGTTCTTGCTCCTTGTGGTGAAAAGTTTTTTTCCTTTAAAAACTATTTTTATCTTAATTTTTTTTTGCCTTACCTTTATTTTTACTATTTGTGTTACATTTTTTAAAAATGTAGATCTCATCGTTTTTGACAAACAGTCATCACAGAGGATGAGACAGAATTTGAAAACATTGGTGGAAGAAACAGCACGTCAACAGAACATGATCCAGGAACTCATAAAAACTAACCAGCAGCTTAAGTAAGAAAATGGAAAAAAATCTCTCTTGAATTTTCTGTATTTAAGTGGTATGTGTTTTAAATGTAACTACCATGAAAAGAGTCTTGAAATGTAATTTTCTATTTTGATTAAACATTACATTTAAGAAATATTTTTAATAGGCAAATTTTTTAGTAATGGCTTAGCCTAAATATGTAATGGTACCCTGTATTCTATTGATTTGTGTTACAAGATAGAACTTTAAAAATGCAAAGAAATTTTAGGAATTCATTATGTTGTTAGATGGGTAGGTGTGTTGATGTGATTCATTTTTTTATTACTAAGGAAGGAATTGTGTGTCTATTATTAGAAATGAACTTGAGCTACAGAAGTGCCAAACAGTAGATCAGGAGCAGCGAGCCAATGACTTGGAACAAATTATGGAGAGTGTGAAATCCAAAATTGGTGAATTGGAGGATGAATCCCTAAATAGAGTTTGCCAGCAGCACAATAAAATAAAAGACCTTCAAAAGGAATATGCAGCTTTACAGGTACTGAGTTATGTGGTACTTTTTTTGCATTATGATATATTAATATTAATGTTCCTGGAGTACCCATTTAAAAGTAGCTTCAATACTGAAGTTCTTGAATGAAGCAACTTGATAGAAACTGAAGATGGTTTTGTGTACAATATTGTGAGGATATCATGTCCTAGATACACATTTCATAATTTTTTTTTTTTTTTTAATTATAGGCAAAATGTCAGCATTATAAGAAAAAACGAGTGGAGCAGCAAGAGACGATTGCTTCTTTGCAAAAGGATATCTGTAGATTAACAAAGGAAGAGGAAGAGCGGGTTGTCACTCAAAACAGAGTGTTTGCTTATCTCTGCAAGAGAGTTCCTCATAGCGTCTTGGATAGACAGTAAGGTTTGCTTCATAAATTGATCTGTAGCTAGATTCATCATTTTTTAAAAACTGATTTTATTTGGAAATGGTTATGTATATCTTATAAACTGGAGGAGTCTTCTTCCTGTCCTGGCTGCTTTTGTTTTCTTTCATGTCATTACCTGTTGAAGAAACTAGCCACTTGACCTAAAGAAGTATATTCTATCTCATACATGTCCTCTAAACTGAAAGTTAGTGCTAAATTCAGATTCAAGCATTTTTTGGCAAAATACTTCATAGGTGGTAATGTATGCTTCATATTGTAACATTACCAGGAGGCACAGAATGTCTGGTTGACCTACTCTTGGGGATGCTAAGGTTGTTCAGGGTTTTACATGGTAACAATCTGATTTTTCCACTGTAAAATTCTCCATCATCCTTTCATCTAATGGATTCACCCATTGATGATCTTGCAAAATGGTGGGGTTTTTTTTAAATTCTGCTAGTCCTTTTTTTTGGCTGCAATTCTTCCACAAAAAAAGAACCTTTCCTATCAATTAGGGGCTATTTGGTTGCAAGGAAAGTTGGGTAAATGCTGTTTTATTTTAATTCCCCCTTTTTAGAGTAAGGGGTTGGTGCCCTAATGATATCCAGTGATAAACAATAAGATTTTTTTGGGGGGGTGGGGGGTGGTTCCCTGGCTGGGAATTGAACCCAGGTGGCAGTGCTGACAGTGCCGAAGCCTAACCACTACGCCACCAGGGAAACAAGATTTTTTGTTTGTAGCTATTTCTCTTTTTTCAAATATTGTTATTTATGGGATTTTAATGATCAATTTATACTCCTTTGGCCAGTTGGGAACTTTTTCATGTTGATATTATATCCTTTTGACCCAACTCTATTATTTTTGTTAGATTTATTGCTGTTATGCAGAGGGCACATCATAAACATTTTAGCCCTACAGCCCTTTTGAGGATTGGAATCAGATATTTATTAAAACTAACATTAAATGTTTTAAATAAAATTAAATTTAACGTTCATTAGACGTTTCTCAAAAGAGCTTGGATCCTTTTAGTTAATAATGATTTTTAGAGACCACAGTTTGGTTGTTTGGGTTGCTTATCATTATTACGTTGTCATTGATTTCAGGACTTTTTAGTGGAGAGTTCTAGGAACTATATGTATTTCTAAGAAAAGAAACAAATCATTATTGATTTTTTTTCCAGCTGTAGTTAATATTGTAAGATTTGAATTTAAACTCTGATTTTATATTTGAAAGTTGTTTGCACTGAATAATTCTTATTCTTGAGAACAGTATCATTAGCTTTATCCTATAATACATAAAAATAGTTTCAAAAGAATAATACCAGAATTACTTCTAACAATAGTTAGAATGAAATTTAAATTTTTTTGTCGTTATCTTTGATATTAATACTAAAATATTTCACTGTGGATACAATCAAAATACAGTGTTGTAAAATAGCTTGAAATAATTGCTTTTCTCTGTGTTTTATGTTATGAAATTAATATACAGTTATTTTACTCTTTTCAGTTTTTAGGGATTTAAAATTTTTATTTACTTTTGAATATGTGAAACATGATTATTTATAAATTCAAAACTATTCAGAGAGAGGTTGTGTTTTAATTCCTGTCCTCTTAACCATAATCCTTACTTCCCTCTTTAGGTAATTTTAAATTAGTATTGTTTTTAATACAAAGAATATGGATATTCTATTGATATATATATTTTTTCGTATAAAGGTAGACTTTGGGTCTTTTTTTTTTGTTTTTTTTTTTTGTTTTTTTTTCACTTAACAGTATAAACATTTTAACTAGTCTTTATGTGTTTATATAATAGGATTAGGGATCTTTATAGGTATTTCTGTTTTACTATGAAAATAAATGAGATCACATAAATTAAAAACAAAATTATAGGTTGTTTGGATAATTATTTCAGAAATAATACATGTATACATATATAATTTTCATTCTTTTGAAGGATGAACAGACGAAAGTAAAAAAGTAACAAAAATATAGATGTGAATAAAAAGAGAAGCAAAGAAAGAAAAATAGGGGAGGATTAAGGAAGAACAAAAAGAAAGAGATAATTACAATGGGAGAAAGAAAAGGAAGTGAAAAATAACACACACAAAAATAACCAGTTGGAATGAGTGGGAGGGCAAGAGAAGGAGAGAAGCATTGCAAGAACTTAACATGTACCAAATGAAGTCAAGCTAATTTAGGTAGGACTTTGATTCCCTAGAAATTCTGCATTCTGTTAGATTTTTAATAAAGCAAGTTTTGAATTTGAGATATACAACATAAAAATTATAAATCAACCTTATTAGAAAGACATGAGTTGTAGCCACTACAGCTATTGTCAAAAGTTACAAAAGGCATTGGGGAAAACAATATAGGACATATGCAGATGAGTAAAGCCGTGTTTCCTGCACTCTGGGACCTGACGGTCTATTTGGGTAGATAAACACATATTAAAATAAGTAAAATATAATGCAGATCATGGTGTGTGCTGTAACAATGGGCCAAATAGGATGTGGCAGAAGGAGAGATTAGTTTTCGTTGAGGAAGATGGGGTGACCAAGAAGGCTACATGAAGGAGGTAATTTGTAAAGTAAACTGTTAGGAACTATGGGATTTTAATAGGCAGAGGTGTGGAAAAGTATTTTAGAGACATATTTTGGCAGGAAAACAATGTATTTGGGAATGGCAAATAGTCAAAGAGGTATGGAGCATAGGGTGCATAAGTGGATGGTAAATGTCTTCGTTTTGAGAAACTTAAACTCTAGGCTGAGGAGTTGGATTCTACTTTCTTAGGTAGCAGCATAAAACACCCCAGGATTTGTGAGCAAAGCAATTGAGACAAAAGACACAAAGACAAGTTGTTAATCAGTTGTGATAGTTTAGGTGGGAGATAATGAAGGCCTCTATTAGGGCTAAAAGAAGGGAGAGATACTGCAGAGATGGACAAAAATTGTCCAGATTGACTGGCTGTAGTAGTTGAAAGGAGGAGAGGAGTCAAAGATGGCTGTATTTCAAGCTCAATTTGGGATGTGGGAAGTGAAGATGATGAATTCCTTTATGGACATGTACTTAGGCACCTTCTGTCAGCCATGTAGAAATATCAGGCCTGCAGTTAGCTCTAGAGAACTTCCAAATTTCAGATTGAGAAAGAGAAGTTACACAGGGTGCCAAAAAAATGTATACATACTTTGTGATGTTATCTATGTATTACATAAACACCGATGGTAACCACTTTGAGCACCTCTTGTAATTGCAGAAGTCAAACATGACTTGTATTTATCTTTTATTATTGGTGTATATTGAGTATTATAATTTTAATAGTTTTTTTCCCTTTCTTAAAATGTATATACATTTTTTTTGGCGCCCTCTGTATGTGGGTGTCAGGAACCAAGTAACGAGTGATCCACGGAGAGGGTGGTAAGGAGTGTTACATGCTGACTCATCATGCTCAGAATTTCCCAGTTTGACACACAGTAAGTCCTCCCTGAAAGTTGGTTGAAGGTAGCAGGTAACAGTCACTCAGAGGGAATGAAGTTTGCTGTGAAGGAAAAGACACAAATGGAACAGTAGTGTAAGAGGGTGAGAGGCCCTTATGAAGGATGTAAAGGAGAATAAAGCATATTTGCAGGGTAATATGAAAGCTGGTATGTGTTGGGATGGGGAAGGGCTGACGAGAAAGAGTAATCCAAAAAGTTATGATAGTAAAAGCACAAGTAGTTAAAGTTGTTCTGAAGCAGAGGATGGGTGAGAAAGTTTCCCAGGATAGGAGGGAAATAATATAAATTCTTTCTTTAAAAAGAATGACACGAAAATATAGTGTTATTTTTCTTTGAGGATTTTTTTTTAATTCATTTTTATTGTTAGTCTTTGAGGATTTTTTAAATTACAAAAGTAGTACATGATTGTAAAAATCCAAATGCTATAGAAGTGTTTAAAGTAAACAGTTGTTGTAACCTGCTTAACACTTTTAATTCCCACATCTTAGATAATCACCTTTAATAGTTGGGTTTATGTCCTTTGGAGTGTTTCACAACAGGAATGCTACCGGTGTTTTGGATGGGACAAGCTTTTATTGTGTAGGGGTGTTGTGTGCTTCGGTGAACTTTCAGCATCTTGCACCCTCTCCAATTAGTTAGTATAGCCCATCACTGTCCCTTAGGTATGGTGGTATCCCCAGTTAGGGGCCTGTAGAGTTCTCTGTCCGTATATATACAAATTCATGTACAGTTATTTCTTTTAAAAACTAGTAATGGTTACCTTTGGCTATGCAACATTAAATTTTCCCTTACTCCTTTTTAGGAGATACAAATTTACATTATTTCTTCTAATGCTTCATTATTTTCTGTAGTATGGATGTGCCATTATTTATTTTTTTCCTTTGTTGAAAAATAAATTTTTTCTGGGTTTTTACTTTTTCAAATAACGGTGCAGTGAACAACTTTGTTTATCTTGAGTTACAACCCTGGGCAAATGTTTCTGTTGGAGTGATTGCTAGAAATAGAACTGTCGTGATAAGGAGAATATACATAGAATATGTTGTGATATAATGTTTGTGGTTATTTTAAAAAACTGTAGTTTGAGGCGGTTCCCTGGTGGTGTAATGGCTAGGATTCAGCACTCTCCGTGCTGCGGCCTGGGTTCGATTCCCAGCCAGGGAACCACCAAAAAAACCAAACCAAACAAAACAAAACAAAAAACACCTGTACTTTGAAATTAATATGAAATATATGATTTAGTATAAATAACTTCTGACAAAATCACTTAAATATTTTATAAACTTGCTAGATTATCTGTATGTTTATCACTGTAGTTTGAAATAAGGTAGAGAGAATAGTAAATGTTATAGTACCACATTTTGAAAATAATTAATTTTCTGTTTTCTAGGTTGCTCTGCCTAATTGATTATTATGAATCTAAAATTAGAAAATTGTGTAAACAAAGGTATGACTACTCCTGTATTACAATTTTTAAAGTTACTCACCAGTCATGAATCAAAAAGTTTTTATAGTCTTTCGAAGCTTTCAATATGCTTTGGAAATCTACCCAATATGAGTATGTAACTGTGAATTTCTTTTTTTATGAAGATCTTGAGGACTGTATTTTACTACTTATGTTAAAATGTATTGTTACCTTTATATTAAACATGTATGTTTAGTAATCACTAAAGCATTAGTCACAAAAGAAATAGGATTTACTGTTTCTTCTGTTGAAGTATTATAATTTGCTCTACTGATGTTATTGAGTCACATTGGATGGTTACCAAGTATAGCCACAAAATGCATACGCTTAGATGAGCTGCCTACCAAGGTGCAACTTAATTAGTATGCAGATTTACACGAGATAAAGATAAAATGTCATAGTGAAAAATCATGCATATCGAGTGAAACACACTGGCCACCTCTGATTAAAGAAACTAAGGGTTAAGATTAAAATAATGATATTCAACTAACCTAAAATAGCTGAAGGATATCTAAGGCCAAATAATGTAAAGTGCTTTAATATAAGGCCATTAAAACGGTAGCATTCTGTTTTATTGTTTATAGGTGGAACACTTCTTTTAATAAGTATTTATTTGAGCACCTATTTTGTGCCATGTTCTGTTTAGATACTAAGGATATCATAATAAAGCAGATAAATTCTAGTTTTCATCAAGTAACTTCAGGGACCTTCTGATTTCCAAATGAAACTTTTAAATGGTAGGCTTGGTGTTAGGTTCTACAGAGATAGGACAAAGTTTTGGATATGGTCCTTACTTTCTAGGAGTTTACAATCTGGTAAGGGAGAGAAAATGTAATCCTATTAATGGGTAAGAAAAATAATAGACTTAAAAAACACTAATCCATATGTTATAGTAATTACTAAAAATTGTACAGATGGTAATATAGCAGTATAAAACAAGAACCAATGAGTTTTGGATGGGCTGACCAGGGAAGCTTTTACAAAGCAGATGGGGGCTGTGCTCGAGCTTGAAGGATAAGTAAAATTGCGGAAGCAGAAAGGCAAAAAAGCTAAAGCCATTTTAGATTCCTTGGAAATTATGAGCGAAAAGTGCATAGATGTAAAAGTGTAGACTTTTTTTTATGGCACTGCAATTAAGCCAGTTTGGCTGGAGTTCAAGGGATTGGTTTGTGTCTTCACTGATAGAGGTCGTACAGCAGTCATTCAAATACTAGACCAAGAGGGAGCTGTAAATGAATGAGAAAATGTCATTTGCTTTGAAAAGAAAGAAAGCACTTTTCCTTTAATACAGAAAAACTGGGGTGAATGGTGGTCATAGGTATGTGTATTAGGGTTCTCAAGAGAAACAGAACCAATGGGATGCATGTTTATGTATATGGAAAGATTTATTTTAAAGGAATGGTTCATGAGATTCAGAGGCTGTCAAGTCTGAAATCTGTGAGGCAGGCCTGCAGGCTGGAGACCCAGAGAAGAGTTTATGTTGCAGTGCTGAGGCTGAGGGTAGTCTGGAAGCAGAATACCTTCCTTCTTGGAGGTCTCGGTCTTTGCTCTGAAGGTCTTTAACTAATTGCATGAGACCCACCCACAGTGTGAATGTCAATCTGCTTTACTCAGAGCCTATTGGTTTAAATGTTAATCACATCTAAAAATACCTTACCCCGATATCTATGCTGGTGTTTGACCAAACAGCTGGTGACATAGCCTAGCCAAGTGGACACTAAAATGAACAACCACAGTGTATAAAAGTAAAGAGAAGGAAAATGAAGAATTTTGTGGCTTGAGAAGCTGCAAACTCTTAGGCTCATAGAACCAAGGAAATAATGAAAACAAATGTATCAGTTTAGATGGGGACTGTGGCAAACTGGAGAGGTGTGCATCATCTGTCTTAAGGGGGCAGTTACTACACACTAACCAGTTGATGGTGTGCAGTAATGTGAACCCAGTGTGGCTAGATCTTCTGGTTTTTTTGAGAGAAGTTAGGTTAGATTTATAAATGAAAAGATTTTTAATGTTCATAATTAACTCAATGCTTTAAAAGCATTCTATCGTCCAAACTGAATATCAGTTGCAACCTTTGATCTATGTCTTTAGTCAAATCTAATCTAGATTCTCAGGTTGGCACACTTTTTTCTGTAAAGGGCCAAGCAGTAAATATTTTAGGCATTTTTGGCTGTATAATCTCTTCCCACCTGCTCAACTCTGCTATTGTAGCACGAAATCAGCCATAGATGATATAGAAATGAGCTGGCATGGATGTGTTCCACAAAACCTTAATTACAAAAGGCCATCGTGGCCTAGATGTAGCCCATAGGGAGTTTGTTGACTGCTCATCTAGATGATGGAGAGAGAGAGCTGGGGATTTTTAGTCCGAGAAGAGAGAAGATTTAGCATAGCTATCATTGAAAATCTTTCATGTTGAATATGATGTGAGGGGTTGCCTCTGAAGTTGTATAAACTGGGATTCTCTGACTAAAAATGACAAAAGGATTGAGACCATTGGGGAGTGCTGATGTTCAATTTGGTTGTCATGAATTTGTAGTGAAAATCTGGGATTGAGGAATGAAAAGCTTGGAGGAAATGAATTACTTTTTTACTTAACAATCCTATCATCACCTGTCTAGCCAAAATGAAATCGGCCTATACCAAGCTTGTCCAATCCATTGGCCATGGGCCGCATGTGGCCCAGGATAGCTTTGAATGAGGCCCAACACAAATTCGTAAACTTTCTTAAAACATTATAAAAATTATGCACGGACCTTTTTTTTTTTTTTCTTGCTCATTATCTATTGTTAGTGTTAGTGTATTTTATGTGTGGCCCAAGACAATTTTTCTTCCAATGTGGCCCATAGAAGCCAAAAGTTTGTACACCTCTGACCTATACAGAGTGCTCAGGTAAGATATTTGGACTGAATGTCTCTCATTACAGGAGAAGAAGACAGGAACAGAATAGGCACTATATTATAAATAATGTTTTTACAGACCAGAAAATTAGAAGTCATTTAAACTTTGCAGTGATATAGTCTCTCAGGGAGAGGATTTTCAGGGTTCTTAGACTGCAGTTTATAAACTTAGTCTTTTTTCTAAGAGTGAGTACTAACTTGATTGTAGCAACTGCAAGGTGGATTGAGATCTATAGATAGGATATTAGTACCATGTGAAGAAGCAGGAGTACTGTAAAAGGTTGTAATAATGAACAATTATTAAATGACTAAAGAAAAGGTAATGAAAGAGTTTAAAGTTGAAAGAGGTGAAAGAGGTGAAAATGAGGGGATACAGGCTATGATTTGGAGGCCTAAGTGGGATAAAACAAGAAGCACGGGAGAAGTAGTTATGCACCCATAGAGCTAAAGGGTAAGACCAAAGGAAGAACACAGATGGGACTTGAGCCTTGTACGGAGGTAGAAGCCCTTTGCTTAACACCCATTTTTTAAAGGACAGCATTATCCAAAGGTTTGCTCATCATAAAACATTGAAAGTGATATTTTTATACCACATCAGGATAAACACCTAAAGCTGCAGTCAGAAACAACTGGCTCAGAAACCCTGGCCACCCCATGTCTTACCCAGCTGTCCTGAGGGCTGAGTGGGATGATGAGTATCTTGGCATATCTATAACCCTTTGGACATCATACCTATGGCATTCCATTTGGGTGTTCTACTTTGGAGCGTAGGCTTGGGAAGGGCTCCAGAGGGACTTGTGAAGGGCAGTTTTGGAATACTATGGACTGGCTTTCCTGTTTGCCTCCATACATAAGAAAACACAGGGAAAGCAAAGGAAACAGCAATCACGGCAGCAGAAATGTGCTTACAGCCATACCTCATTTTATTGCACTTGGTTTTATTGTGCTTCACAGAGGTTGCCTTTTTTAAAAATTAAAGGTAAGACTGTCCACCAGCAAGGTGGTTTGGAACCGAACCTGCAGTATATTTACACAGAGGTTAACCAGTTGGTTAGAAAAGTACAAACATGTTACAATCACTGAAAAGGAGGAAAAGTGGATTTTAAAATGAGAGGCATGTTTTCTGGGATGAGTTCACGAAATTTGTTGGCTGACCTCATACTTTCCTTTACCCAACATTAATACAGGTTACAAGGAATATTTTGCTCACTATTTCTGTTAGTGTTTCCCTGGGTTGGTAGGATTAAAAAGCCAATGCCAGTAACATAGGAATGAAACCTGAGGCTCAAATGGAGTTTTCTGAGATGTCAGAGACATTTGAAAGGTTACTCCCCAGGGAAAATAGTTGTATAGTGAATTAGTAGTTAAGTGATGTTTCCTTTTCTTCTCTTTAGGTAGACATTTTAGAAATGGTCTTAGGAAATGGAAACTGGTGGCTTTGAGGTTCACCCCTGATCTCCTGGACACAATCGCATTTGGACTAGGGAAGACAGTAAGACACAGGATTTCCCTAGTTCTGCTCTTTCTCCTCATCCTAAGGAGCATCACCTTCAACACTGGGCCCCTCCTGAGCCTTCTGGGGGCCAATGGAGAAAGGGTGGGGAGGAATTTGGCTGTGGGGATCCCATGCTCACATGACAGCTTGGGCCATACTTAGGATTGTTTCTACTTTAGGAAAACCACTAACTGTCGATGCTGAATAAAGGACTATCGGGAAAAAGCATGAGAAGTCTTTGCTGAACTCATTTCCCTTTGGGTCTGCATACCTTTACAGTTTAAACTAGATTTCTATACCCAAATTGTTGTAAACATGCCTAAAAGTTTTCTAGCAACTAAATCAAGCACAAAAAGACTTTTTTTCTTTAATATTTGCATCTGCATGCACAAAACTGGTTTATCTTTTTTTTTGGAATAATTGATTTGACTTTAAATCAAAGACATCTGTTTCAAAACTATCTAACTTAAATTCATTAGTTCTTATTTAATTCAGAAGAGTATTGCAAAATTGAAAAGCAGCTCTAAATCTATTAAGAGCAACAAAAATTTCTCAGTTTTCTTACAGTTTTAGTAGCCAATTTACATGCACTGCTGATTAAAACTAAAATTTTCTACATATTGATTCATATTAGAAAACTATATGAAATCAGTATTACTGATTTGTATTATGAAAAGTTTCCATTTCAGTGTCAGTTCTCATGCCTATCAGCTAGTCACAAATAATGCTTTTCCTTTCTTTGGAGCTTCAAATTTAGCTTACTCATATGTAGAGTGATATTGGTGAAAAACAAATCACAGTACCATTTTTTTTCTTTTTGCTTATTGGACACTTTTTAAAAAGGAAATATTGAATTCAGGTTAACAGTACAGTAAATCTTTGTAACTTCCATGAGTCAACAAATAAGTATTGGCAAAAAATACAAGATTATTCATTAACTTCTATTTGAACAGTTTCACCAACTGGCATAGCATTTGCATGTGTTGAGCAATTTTAACAACTGTATCGATGACTTTTTTTATAGTCTGCCTCAGAAAACTGAATACAAATATTTCTAACATGTATTATACAGTATAACAAAGAAAGAAATAGCAGAAACATGCCTTTAAAAAAATTCCAATAAATCTGGATTTTTTACCTAATCCAGATTGGTCATCTTTTGGAGCACCTTTGATCGTGATTAAAAACAATTTTTTCATATCTAGTTGAATTTCTTTGATGGATATGTAAAATTCAAAAACACCACAAGTGAATTTTGTTTTTTAGGTCTCAAGTTGACAGCATTTCTTAGTAAATTTAGAAGTCTTTTTGAGACAAAACATTCCCAAGGTATTAATTGGGCAAATGACTCATCTAAAGATAAAGTACATGAAATTTTTCAAACTTTGGGTTAACCGAGCTTTGATATTATGAAAGAGATGTATTTCAGAGGCAGTTTGTGGGATTAATTGAAGATCTTTTACTTTTTATGAAATATGTTTCATTTCCTCATAATTTTCCTACAAACCCAGTAATTGAAATACTTTATTTTACCATCTTTACATCTAAAAACAATTTATCTTTTTGTACAAGACTTCAAAATGTTTTATAGCTAGGCAAAGTTACAAGCTCAGATTCTGCTAAAAAATTAAGGAGTTTTGTTAATTCTGATTTTAGTGACTACCCTGGAATGCTTTTTTCACTTTTGAGACTATTCACTGTGTATTTGCTGAAAATGCCTCTTAACATTATCTATTTTATTATCTTAAAATATTTTTCATATTACAACTTTTTTAAATAATAGCTTTATTGGCTCATAATTCACATACCATAAAAATTTACCATTTTAAAGATACAGTTCAGTGGTTTTACCCCACAATTGTGTTACCATCACCATAATCAATTTTAGAACTTATCACCCTATTGAGTAACCTCATCCCCATTAGCAATCAGTCCCCATCTCCTTCCTGCCCTGTGCCTCTACCCCACTGCAACCCATCCCCTAAGAAACGAATAATCTATTTTCTGTTTTTATAGATTTGCTTTTTCTGAACTTTTTGTATAAATGAAATCATATGTAATATGTGATCATTTATGACTTGTTTCTACTCTGTGTAATGTGTTCAAGGCTCATACTTATAGCATGTATCAGTACTTCCTACATTTTTATGTCTGAATAATAGTCTAGTGTATAGATATGCCACATTTTATCTTTTCATCAGTTGATGGACATTTAAGTTGTGTCCACTTTTTGGTTATTATGAATAATGCTCTTAGGTACATTACAAGTTTTTGTGTAGACACATTTCACCTCTCTTGGATATATGTATTGAGGTGTAGGATTGCCAGGTCACGTGGTAACATTAAATGGTTAACATTTTGAGGAGTTATCAATATGTTTTACAAAGTGGCTAAATGTTATGTTTCCATTTTACACTTTACCAAGCAGTGTATGAGGGTTCCAGTTTTTCCATATCCTTATCAAACTTATTATTTGTCTAATTTTAGCCATGCTTATTGTAATTTGCATACCTTAGTGAGAAATGTCTATTCAGGTCCTTTGCCCAGTTTTAAATTGAGTTATTAGTCTTTTTATTGTTGAGTTGCAAGACACTTTTTTATGAATTCTGGATACAATTTCTTATCAGATTTGCAAATATTTTCTTCTGTGGATTGCCTTTTTTCTTGAAGTTATCTTTGGAAGCTCAATAATTTTTTAAATTTTATGAAGTCCAATGTATCTGTTTTTTCTTTTTGTCACTTGTGAGCCAACAGCTTTTTCATTTTGTTCTGCAGCAATTCAAATAGCGTTTATTAGGAAATTTGTGACATATCTTCTTTTAGTCTCTTTACTGTCCCAGGTGTTGTACTATCTCAGATATTATCATCTCTACTTGATTCTGTTAAAAATCTGTAATTATTTTTTTAAACTAGAAAACTAGTGTAGTTCATGTAATTAACTTTCTCAATTATTCTGATTTATATAGGCATCACTGTAAACATAGTATCAGAATACACATTACAAGTGTTATATTGGTGTGTAGGAAAAAAGAAAACCATTCCAACTGGACCTGTCCATTGACACTGACTAGACAACTGGTGTGTTTGTATGTAGTGCTAAAAGCCATGCCTGCACCCAATGCACACTAGGCTGCAACAGTAATACTTCAACATGATGCAACAAAGTGGATGATAGCCCTAAACAATCAAGTTGTGTTTAGCAGAAAAATATTTTACACTGCTTCAGTTCTTAAGTTTTAATTTTAACTAAAACTAAACAAACTTAAAAATTTTGTTCTTCAGTTGCACTAGCCCATTTCAAGTGCTCATCAGCCACAGCCCAGGGTGAATGCATCAAAATTGTTAATAATACTAATTTACTGGTGGTACTTTATAGTTCATAGAATGCTTTAATAACTTTACTTTTAACACCAATCCTGATACAGACAGATATGACCAATATTATATCTGTTTGACAAATGTGAAAACAAGTTCTGAGAAATTGACCTCAAAAGAATACAATTGGTTAATGGTGGTGCGAAGACTTGAATCAGGACTATTAAATCTGTTGCTTTGTCCCACTTATACTCTACATTTTTTCATATAGTTTTTTTTTTTTTTTGATGATGTATAAATACTAGAAGGAAAAAAACAGTATGCTTTGTTTATATATTCAACAAGTGTTTTTCACCCACTCATGCCCCATACTCTTCTAAGCAGTGAGATACAAGGGTGAACAAGACAAAGTTTTGGTTTATGTGTATCTTACATTCTAATTACTGTGATAGTGAGCAGATATATATATTATACTATGATGTAGTAGTAACCTAATGCCATTCTTTGGCTTAAATTTTAATTCATATTTAGGTTGTCAAAACCTTACTAGATATAATTTTTGTCAGCTAGATTGCTTTGAAGATAGATTTTTAATAAGTATACTGCCTATATTTTTTCATAGGCAATATAAAGAATATGAAAGTCAGTCAGAAGAAGAAACAAACTACAGAAGTTTTGATGGCTCACCAACTTATAAAGGCCTTCTAATGGTATGGGGACTACATGTTATAAAGTAAAATAATAATCTCCTAGGAAAATTAACTATTTTTTAATTAAATATGTTGTAGTCATTACAGAATCAACTCCAGGAATCAAAATCTAAGATCGATGCACTTTTAAGTGAAAAGCTGAATCTCCAAAAAGATTTGGAAACCAGGTAAGAGAGTCTTATGTCATTTTTATTTAACCTTTGGAAAGTAAACACATGCTGGAATTTGGAGTGTTAAATGAATCATTCTAGCTCCTTTTCTCTGAAACTGATCTTGGGGAAACTCATGCTATTTTACCTTTTAGTCAGTTGTTTTTCATATAATGGAACAGGAATACGTAAGTAGGCAGGGGAGTGAAACAATAGGAGTCCACAATGAAGAAGATAAGACTTGGTAGGAACTGAAGAGTAGTTTCAGTCTTATACTAGCAGGCTTCCCGTTCCCAGATTACTCCAGAATGTCTCATTATTTCATCTTACCCTGTGTTGGGGAGAAAAAAACTAAAATATTGAAATGGCATACAACGGAAAGGTATACTTACTTACACCCAGCATACTACCACAAAAGAATGACACTCCACTTGTCGACAGCAAGTAATAAGGAATGAACATTGTTGAGACTTTCATTCAGCAAATATTTGTTGAACACCTATTACAGGTTAGACACTATCTTAAGTTCTTATAAAGCATATACTGATACCTATAGTATAAAAACCTCTTATATAAAGTTTAACAACCTGCCACATAGTAATATGTAAATTTATGATTATATAAATAATGGTAAAAATTTTAAACAAGAATGGGAATAATAAACAGTAAATTTGGAATAGTGGTTACCTGTGTTTGGCGAAGGAGAGGAATGACATTAATGAGGGACATACATGGAGTTTTAAGTGTATGTATAATATTTTAGTTAAAAAAGATTTGAAACAAATCTGTTAATATTCAACTTCATAAAGCTGAGTGGTAGATATACCACTATTTGTTTTTCTATTCTCTCTTATCTGTACACTTCAAATATTTCACTGTAACAACAAGTGCTAGATTAACAGCAATAAAAAATGGGTAAACAGTTTTGAACAGGGAACACAGAGAAGAAGAAATCCAGTGGCCAGTTAACACCTCACTATTAGTCATGAAATATTTTAAGAATTTTAATGAGTGTATTTGTAACAAGTAACAAGGTATACTATGTTATTTATTATGAAATATCTGTATAGTTTTATTCAATAAATTGATTGCATTCAACATGATTTATTTCCTGCAGGCCCTCACAGCATGAATTAAGACTTTATAAACAACAGGTGAAGAAACTGGAGAAAGCCCTTAAGAAAAACATCAAGTAATTATATTTTACCAGTTACAGATTTGTTAGGCTCCTGTATTTTATTAGTTTAATTACCTGTCAGCTTACCTCCTAGTGGCCTTGGCTTGAAATTACCATGCTGATGGCAGGAAATAACACTAAACTGGCGTCTTTCTGGTTCCACAGCTTAAAAGTTTTTACTGTGTTGGGTTTGGCTTTGTGTTCATCTTAAATAAGAACAAGAAAAAGGTCTTTGCTTAATATAATAAAGGGCAACATTTTAACTTGAAAATTGTCTTTGGGAGTCATGGAAGAATTGCAAGGGAATCATTGAAATTGAAAGTGACAGGCCCTGCATTTTTGCTGGTGGCAGTCGGGATCGGAAGCACGCACAGCCCCCTCATACTGTAAAAGCACCGGAATGAATGCAGTGAGCCATTTGTGCCCCTGCCCCCTTGTACCTTTCTGGACTTGGAAAAGCACATACTCAGAGGATTTCAAAGATTGGTGTTGAAATAGTATTTTCTGAAGATTGTGCATGTGTACTTTTTGATTCAAGAGAAATGAGACTAAGGAAGAAGAGTGAGAAGCATTGGGATGAGATATTTTTAAAAACTATATGAGTTAATGCATTAGATGTATTAAATCAGTTGTATCATAAGATGATTCTGTTTCCAGTGACAGCTGTGTTTCTTCCTTCCTGTGGTAACACATGTCACAGTGAATGACAAGTATTTTGGACATCCAAGAGTTACATGTTGAATTAAATTAAGATAGAGAAAGAAAAGCTAAAAGAAAAAAAGAGAGAAGTGGAAGGTTTGAAAAGGCTGCATTTATTCTTTCAATTAATATTTTTCCCTTCCTACTATCTGCTTGGCATTCTGAGTTACCGGAATTAAAGTGGTAAACCAAGTAAAGGGAAAAAACCAAATAACACCATTTTGATATATGATTACTAAATGTAAAATAGTGTGAGCGTTGCTACTGCATGTTTGGACAAGCAGTGGTGGTGACGTGATCAAAGGTGATGGGAAGTGTTTGGAATATTAGAGGTAGAACTGATAGGATTTGATGATGGATTGGATATAGGCAGCTGAGGGTGGTGGGGGGAAATCAAGACTAAGTTCTCAACCTGAATAACCAGGTAGTTGTTGGTGCACTAACTGAGATGGGAAAAGTGGTCAAGAAACAACTGGTTTAAAAAAGGAGGATATAGGGGAGGTAAAAAGTCAGAGCAGAAGGTGCAGGGGAGGAAAGTCTTTTTTTGGCCCCCTAGGGTCCCTGGCTGGGCCTGAAAATGAAACTGAAGAAGACAGATTAACATGAGAAAAGCATACAAATTCATTGAATATATACATTTTATGTGATGTGGGAGTTTCTATTAGAAAATTAAGACCTGAAAAAGCAGTACAGCCTGAGCGTTTTTATACTAGGTTTGATGAAGAGTGGAAAGTTATGAACAAATGTGATAGGACAAAAGGATGAGATAAGGGGAGTGAACTGGGAGAAACTTGGATTCTTCTTGACATCCCTCTGTCTTCAGCGATACAAGATACTCCTTCCCTCCTGGTACCGTGAGAGTACCTGTCACCTGAGGGTCTTATGATCTGCTTCTGGAGAGATTGGGGGAGGTCAGAGAGACCTTGTACCTGCCATTTTTCAAATTTCCTCAACTTAAAACAGTTATGTCAAAGTGGCACATTTTGGACTCACATATCCTGATCCCCTGCAAAGGAATCTTACTTCAAGGCAAGTATACTCGTATTCACCTACTGCAGTAGTATAAGCAACGGGCAAAAAAGAAAAAGGCAGGCTCCTCTCTTCCATTCTCCGTAGGGAATGAATGGCACCAGGCCAGTGTCAGTCAGTGATGTGTGGCACAGATGGAAAGAAGTATCTCACTGCTGAGGAGCCTGGCACAAAAGACTCCTGTTTCTTGGGCCCAGGAGAAGGCCTAGGAGTGGAAAAATAGAGTCAGAGACAGAAAAGTGTTTTAGTTAAGGTTTCCCCCACTCCATAAGGAGACATGAAAAGTGCCTCAGTCAGAACCACCACCCCCCGCCCCCCCCAGTAAGGCGCCTGGGCTAAGAATGCAGAAATGCACGTGGGCATGGCCACCACAGGCGTCTGGCGGGAGGGGAGAGATTAGGGGGGCTGAATTCTTGACAGCATCTCCCTCCAAAGATTGCAGTGCGCAGGCTGTGCACCAAGTCTGGTGTGTGGAGGGCAGCTCTCCCCCAGGAGACTTTCCAGGCAAAGCTTTTATAATTGCCTGACAGAAAACACATTGGATTTTGGCCTGGAGCTGGCTTCCCCTCCTAAGAAAACAGTTGCCTTCAGAGTTGTGGTGGCTAGATTGAAGAGAACAATCCAAATCATTTAAAAAATCCTAGGAATGTGGGGAAAAGTACTCAGGAAGCATAACATTGATGCATGCACGTATTTTGGTGGCTAAATTAGCATAATTTTAAAAACAGTTGGCATTCTGCTTTTCAACTCTTTTTCATCTTCAGAATGGGAATCACTATGAGGTCATGGAAAGGCTTCAACAAACAGCTAAAAGCTATAAAGTGTGTGCACATGGAAACTTATCTTTTGGAGATGTCTATAGAAAACGAGATAACACAGCATATTTTAAGTTGGAAGTGCAGTTTATTGATTTCCCCAGACTCCACAAAGCATGAGAGCTGTTGCTGCAGGCTACATGAAATGAATGTCTGCCTTGTACATAAAGTAGCCCTCAGCCACTCAGGGGATTTTTGTGGTCTGCAGACCTTACTCACTGCTCTGGAGACTGTAAAACAACCCTAGGGTTTTTCTAAGTACAGTCTATTCTACAAAATTAACCATTCTTAAGTTCACTGTTAACTTCAAAAATAAAAGCTAGCATGAGAGGCAACAGCATTTATTTGGGACCAAAAATAATTAACACATTCAGACAGAACCCAAATAGTGTGCCGATTAGAGTGAAGGCAAGGGGTTTTTATGAGAAAAGGAAGGGAATACTACATGAATTGAACTGTTAACCTAAAAATAAAAGGCTAGAGGGTGGGAGAAGAGAGAAGGGGTGGGGGAGGAGGTAGGGGGAGCCAAATACATGATAATGGAAAGAGAACTGACTGGGTGGTGAGCACATAATGCAACACATAGACGATGCACTGTAGAATTGTGCACCTGGGACCTATCTAATTCTTGTTAACCAGTGTCACCCCAGTAAGTCTAACAACAACAAAAAAAAAGCCAAAGTGAGAGGTAACAAACATTTATTGAGATCCAAAAGAATATTTATCTGGGAAGCATTGATTGAGGCAGAAATCCAAACAGTGTTCCAATTGTGGGTAATGGCAAAGGCTTTTTATGAGAAAGGGAAGGGGAATAAGTACATGAATAAAAGAAGGAATTTCTTTTGGTGTTAGTAAGTCAAGGAAGGAATTTCTATTGGTTCACATAAGCTGTTATTCTTTAGCTAGACATGGTGCTGCTGCTTCTTAAGAATGTCTTTAATTTCCAGCCCGGTAGTCAGAGTGTCTGCTTTCCTGTTAGCTTTACAAATAATTGAAATACAGTGTTGATATGGCCCAGTCCAAAGGTTATTGCCCAGTTTAAACATTGCAGAGGTTTCAGGAGTACGATGTACAAGAGGTTTCAGGAGTTCCTCTGGGATGGCAGCTCTGAATCCATTTTGAAATGGTCTATTTTTCATGGAAAGGAATTTCTATTGCTGTTAACTGAGTTGTTCTTCATGGTTGGTTACTGATTCTGTCTCCAGAAAGAATGTCTGTAATTATGTCTTTGTGGTCAGAATATCTGTTTTTACTGTTGGCTTTACAAACAATTGTAAGACAGTTTTGCTATGGCCCAGTCCAAAGGTTATTTAGCCCAGTTCAAACATCCCAAAGATTCAAGGAGCAAGTGTGCAGTGTTAACTAACATTTAAATTCAGATACACCTGTTTACATGTATTCCCACTAGAGAGCATATTGGCTTTTCTATGTCTCTTGTATTCTTCAAGATAAATAATGTTTCTGGTACTGCCCTTAGGCAAAACTGTAAAGTATGTGACTGTGGTAAGTAGGTGGGAAATCAAGTGGAAAATGGATTGTGAGGTCTTCGTTTCCGCTAGAGGAAGGAGGTTGACTTTTTACCTAGAGTTAATTCAATTTATTAATTTGTTTTTGGCATATATTCACCAGAGAGCAGAGGAAGCAATTGAGTAAAGACCAAGGGCAATACCTGTGACTGGAGTAGATAATTATAGGGTGATAGTAAGAGCTGAGGTAAGAAAGGGGTGAGGAGGAATATTGGGTTAGGACTAACAGCATAGAGAGGTTCAGATGCTAACCCCAAGAGATTAGATTTAATTCATAAAGCAGTGGGAAGCCATTGATTGTGTTTTTTGTTTTTTTTAGCAGGCAGATGTTAATGGAATATTGCTATTCGATTTTATAAACAGCAGATCAAGCTCCTTAATGGGTCATGGAATCACTTAATGTGTCAGGATTCTGTAGGAAACTAACAGTCATACTCAAAGTTAAGATGGTTAATTTGAAGTGGGTATATAAGAGACCACTTTTTTCAAAGGCATGGTGAATGGGAGGGGGAATGTCTAATACAGCCTGACTTCAGAGATATTTGGAGAAGGGAAAGGGTTTGCTAGTCGGTGGATACACTCATACATACGTTTCTGGGTAAAGAAACTCTCCTCCAGAGTTCCAGTGGCCACCTGGAACAGTGGTCTCTTGGGTTTTCATGCTCCCTTAACCGGCCCAGGCATCACTGTTTGTTCTTTGGCACAAGTGGAGCATGAAGAGGGATGGACCATACTCTCCAGTTCTTGATGCTACAGTGCCCAAGGCAATTGCCCATTGCTTCTTGCCCCCCTTACCTATAGCCTTTGAGCTTAGAGCACCTTTTAAGTTGCTTCCATCCTTTGCTGTAGTTCTTTCCTATTCAGTTTTTTTGCAAGTATTGGGGAGTACTTAGAACTTTCTTCTTTAGTTCCTTTTGTTTTTTTAGCGATTCTTTCTAATTTATGGTCTATTGAGAGGACCTTCTTGTTTTCCAGTGATAGTATGACGTAGAACATTTTTAAATGTGTGTATTCATCTGTGAGTGTGCACATGCTTACACATATACAAAAATCCAGCCATAAATTCATCTATTTTTTCTATTACATGGTTGTATACTTTCTGGACAGCCCTTGTATATGTAAAATGACAAAGTGTTGAGAGGGTAGCTGGATCATTGGCTCAGTTTGTTGTTATCCAGTGTCTAGAAAAACATTTTGCAATATCTTGATTTTTTTTCTTCCCCTTTTAGATTACAGGATCTTATCAGTCAAAACAGGGCTGAGGACACAGAGAAAAAAGATGAGCCCAGTAAAGATAATCAGCAGCAGGCCCTAACTGACCAGAGATACTTTCAGGTATTGAATAGCTGGCAAAGAGACTGGTGTTTATACTCAACCCTGCTTTCACTTGTAGTGTAATAAATTACAGTTGGTAAGGAATACTTGTTTCCTGTATCTGTGCTGCTTCTGTCTTGCCTTGCCATGACAAAACAATGTAAGTAGCTTGATTTAGAATTTTTCTTACCTCTTAAAGGAGACTTTGGCCTAGTTCAAAGCAGGGTAGTAAATAGCTGGAAAGATTTTATTTTAATATTTTATTTTATATATCTTACTAATTATAGAATTTTAAATAATTTAATTATAGAGCAGAAGCAAAATACCACCTCAAATTTAACTCTCTTAAGTACCTCCTCTAATGTTAGGTATGTTAGAGGAGGTAGTTAAGTGTTCCTGTACATTTTTTAAATGATTGTGAGCTGAAATCTGGTAAGATTTTGAAAAGGTTTTATAATCCTTTTTTCCTACTCTTTCCCCCTTAAACCACTTCCCTATTTACTGTTTTTGTTATTGCTGCTGTTGGTATTATTATTATATAAGTAAATCTGTTTTCTTAAGGTCCCTGTATGATTTCTGTATTTTATTTAGATACTTAGTCCATCTGAAATTTAATATTCTATATGGTATGATGTAGAGACCTTACTACACTGGTTTTATAGAATAAATAGATGAGCATTTATTGAATAGATGTATAATTAAGCCTGGTAGTTTACTGACTGCACTCATATTTTATTGGACCCACACAGGATTCTTCAACTTTGAATTAATTACTAATATGTTTTTAAATTAAGAGAGTTTAAGTCCTTATTTCTAGCTTCTCTTAAAAAGCCAGAGATTCTGACAACAGAATTGTTCCTTTCCCCTGTCACATGCGGGCCTGTGTTCTTCAACTAGCCGCAGTCTCCACCTATCCCGGCTTCACTCATTTATGCTCTTACCTGGCGTCTGAGTGTGCAGCTTCTAATGCACCATTCTTTTTCTACTTTATTGAAATGAAACCTTTATCATATACCATACTTCCTTAAATGCATAGGTTTGTTTCTAGATTCTCTAGTCTGTTCCATTTCTATGCAATTTCCATACGCTTTTAATTCTGTAGTTTTATAGTAGGTTTTGATGCCTTTTAGCGGTATCTTGTCATTGTTCTTTTAAATTTTTTCATTGGCTGTGTTTTTAGCACATTGATTCTTCTGGATGAACAGTCGGTCAAATCCAAAAATAGATCTCATTGAGATAAACTGAAATTGAATTAACTTTTTAGATTAATATTTGGAAAATGACACCTTTACAGTTTTGTATCATCTCACTCAGAAATGTCTTTAATTTTATTTGGATTTTCCTTTATAGCCTTTAATAAAGTTTTGTATATTTTTAAATTTAGCTCTTGCATATTTCTTGTTAGGTTTATTTCCTAGGTATTTTATAACTTTTATTGCTATTGTATGGGATTCTCTTTTCCATAACATTGTCTAATTGATTATTGCTGGTTCTGCATATATCTATGTTCATTTTCTGTCCAGGCACCTTTTTGAAAACTGTTTTGTTTTAGATAGATCTCTTGTACCTAATGTATAACTGAACTTATTTTATTTCATTTTTGTTTCTTAGATTCAGTTTGAGAGACTTTGTCTTTTAACAGGAGAATCAAACCATACATGGACATTGAGACCAATTACTTTGTATATTACTTTCTGTTTTCTATTTATTGATGTGGTTTCTTGTTCCATTCTTTTCTTTTCCTGACATTTTGTTAGGTTGAGATTTCTTTGCCCCTTTTTTTTTCTTCAAGTAGTTACGATGTTCATCATATTCTTTTAATGATTACTCTTAAAAATATTTTTATCCAAATTAAAAGTTTATCAGTATTTGCAAGTTCTTTGTGAATAAGATAAGACCTATATTGTATTTTTTTTTAATTCCCATCTTTTTGGGAATTGTTCAAATCATTGTAGTGTTTCCTCATTGTTAATATATCATTTGATGCCAATCATCAGAGTATGGTTACGTCTAAGGAAGAATATACTCTGGTGTCAATAATTCAGTGAAAAGGAAATAATGAATTTTTCTACTAAAATGATGTGTTTGAATATAAGAGATGTGAAATGTTGAAATACGCTCTTTTGAACTAAAAAAAAAAAAAGTTCCTAAATATACAAATGAAGCCATATTACCAGGAGACCTATGAGTTGTAGCTTGAAGAATGAGTAGGGTCTAAGATTCAAGGTCAAAATGATATCTTGTCTTTATACTTATATAGGCTGGGCTTGTACATATTATACACATTGAGATATTGAAAATTCAATCTAGGCATTGATGACATTAGGGTATTATTCATTTTTCTTATGTGTAATAATGGTATTTTGATTTTGTAGGATGCATGCTTACATATTTGAGGGTAAAGGGTTATGTCTGCATTTTCTTCAAATGGTTGAGCTAAAAATATAGAGCTGGCAAATATGGCAAAATATTAACAATTGTTGAATCTAGGTAGTGACTATATAGGTATTTTTATGATGGTTCATTTTATGTATCAACTTGACTAAGTCACATGGTGCCCAGATATTTATTTGGTCAGTCATTGTTCTGGGTATGTCTCTGAGGGTGTTTCTGGATAAGTTAACATTTGAATTGGTAGACTTGGGAAAGCAGATTGACCTCCCCAATCAATCAAAGTGAGTGTGCCTCATTCAATCAATGGAAGGCCTGAATAGAACAGAAAGGTTGAGGAAAAGGGAATTCTGCCTGCTTGACTCGCTTTGAACTCAGACATCAATTTTTTTTTCTACCTTCAAACTTGAAATGAAACGTTGGCTTTTCCTGCGTCGCAAGCCAATTGGGGCTCAGACTGTAACTATACTATCAGCTCTCTGAGTCTCCAGCTTTGCCATTGCAGATCTTGGGACTTGTCAGTCTCCATAATTGCATGAGCCAATTCCTTGTAATAAATACACACACACACACACACACACACACACACACAATCCTATTGGTTGTGTTTCTCTGAAGACCCTAACTAATACAGTGTTTTTTATTCATATTTTTTTATGCTTCAAAATTTTCTTGATAAAAATTGGGAGAAAAAGTTATTTAAATCTCAATTAAAAACTTTAGTTGGTCATCCAATTCAAAGCTTCTACTTTATGCCTTATTTTATCTCACGCCTGACCTATATGAGCATACTTCTTCAAGCAGGTAGTGTGGCAAAGAGGTGTGGTCTGTTTTTTTTTTTTCTCACCACTTCACCTTCTCTCCTAGTCCTCTGCTGTGTCTCACTTCTTCAGGGTTGCAGTGAGGGTAAGTGTTGGAGGAGAATAGAAAGCAAGAGGGAGGATTGTTCCTGACTGGTGCTGGTATAGTCTAGCACTGGTGTTCTTTGTGTGGCTGATGACCAAATACTTCCTGTTTTTCTCTTTCACGGAATACCGTGTGTGTGCGTATGTATGTGTATGTAGTTATTTCTTTCCCACCAACTAGGGACCTTGGCAATTTACCATTCATTCTGTGGGCAATGCATTTTTTTGCCGACCTCCTAGGACTCCCTTTCCTCTGGCTGCTCAATGATACTCTCCTAGGGTACTCCAGCTATAGGTAGGTTTTTCCATGAAAGCCAAGCTTGACTCTCTTCCAGAGTGTGTCCACGTGGCCTACCAGAGTGTAAAAGAGCAAGCTTCTCTTGTTGCTGCTGCAGCCCCTTGCTCTAGTCTACCATCTTTATTTTTATGTGTGTATCAGTTAGTTTTGCTGGGTAACAAACCCTCCTAAAACTTAGTGACTTAAAATAAGCCTTTAATATGACTGATTTTGGATGACTGGGCAGTTTTGTTGATCTTGGCTGGGCTCCCTCATCCTCTGCTGTCAGGTACAAGTCAACTACATGGCTGTGCTTCTGGGAGTTGGTAGATAATTGGCTCAGGGTCTAGGGGTGACTGGGCAATGTTTCTTTCATTAGCCATTATCTAGCCTGGGTTTGTCCATGTGTGACAGCAGAGTTCAAGGAGAGTAAGCAGAAATAATCAAGGCCCCTTGAGTCTTGGACTCCTGCCTATCATACCGTTACTTCCTTTACTGTGGGCCTGTGCAAGGCCCAAGACCAACCCAGATTCAAGGAGTAGGAAATAGACTCCACTTCTTGATGGGAGAAACTGCAGTATCACTTGCAAAGGTGAGAGGATACAAGAAAGAGAAATAATTGCAATAATTTTTGCAAACAATCTTCCACAAAGTATGGATACATACTGCTAGACCAGCGGTTTTCAACCTGTGGGTCGCGACCCCTTTGGAAGTCGAACGACCCTGTCACAGGGGTCACCTAAGAGCATTGGAAAACACATATCAGATATTTACATGACGATTCACAACAGTAGCAACATGACAGTTATGAAGTAGCAACGACAATAATTGTATGGGGTCACCACAACATGAGGAACTGTATTACAGGGTCGTGGCATTAGGAAGGTTGAGAACCACTGTGCTAGACATTCATGCATCCCCCTTGGTTTACCACCTTCACCCTCATGGTGGAGTGGGATTGTCCTGTGAGCTTCTGAAGCTCTGCTAGCATCAGATCCTTGATGTCTTTTGAATTTTGCCCTTCCTACTTCTGGTGTGAGGGAGGGGAGAAGGAGAACTATGTTACTAATGTCATTACTAATTTAATGGAAGGGAATTAATTTCTTTTCATTAAAATGATATTCGAAGACTTAAAATATAATAGAAGGAAAATAGTGAAATGGACTAAAATGTAAAACAATAACAAACCTGCTTGTAAATAAGTAAGGCTTCGGGAGTCACACTCCCTGGAGACCTGTAACTTTCTATGGGGATAAAAGAAAAGCAGCATAGTATTTTTCACTCACTAGTTCTTTCACCTTTAAAATATACTTGGAGAATCTTATCCAATGAATCTCTAACATTTTCTTAGATAGGCTGGTCATTATCAAGGATCAGTTTGATCACCTTTTATTAAGATCTGCATGATGATTTCAGGATTTCTCTTTAGAATATGTTGCACTTCATTATCATTGTCTTTATTTTGAACTTCAGCTGAAGCTGTGAAACAAAAGGAAAAGACCCTTTTATATCTGAATTAGCCTTAAATGTGAGGAGATAGAATAGGGAAATGTGGGATTCTAGCTAAGGGTATCTGGATGATGATTATTTTCTATGTGGATTATAATAGGTCACTCATAACTACTTTCACGTCTAAATAATTTAAAAATACATTTTAATTTTTCTGTGAAGTCTGTGGTTGTCATTAGAACTTACATGTTTAAGTATGTTGGTGAAACTATTGTACTTCCAAAACTGATTAAAGATCTTAATGCTTAAAATTTACTCTGAAAATAATACTACATTGATGTGTAAAGCGCTTCTTTAACATATATCACTTTGATAAAACTACAAGAAACATTTCAACTAAAAACAGTCTTTTTTTTTTTTTTTTAAAGGTGCTGAGTAGTATCAATTCAATTATTCACAACCCAAGAGCTCCCATAATAATTTATAAACAGAGCAAAGGAGGAGCCCAACATTTTAGTAAAGATCTTGTTCAAGACTGTGGCTTTGAGCATCTTGTTCCTATAATAGAAATGTGGGCAGATCAACTGACTTCTCTAAAGGTAAGAGGTTGAATACTCTTTACATGCTGTGAGAATCTGTGGAGTGTGGGCTTTGTTAATAGGACTAGGCCCTAATTTTTTTGTTGTTAACTGTAAAGCTGAAAAGATTTAGCTTATCTAAAATTTGAATTCTTGCAATTATACTTACATTATCTGTTTTAAGTACTACCTATTCGATGTTGTCATTACTATAAGCTTTGCCTCCTGTAGAGTTTTTCCAAACAAGACATTTTTAGGCCCATTGCTTTGTTGAAAATCTAGAGTAGATCCACTTTGCACATCAGGTCCTCCTTTGTTCCACCTTCATCTCCCTCTTTTTGGTATCCCTATGCTACAAATTTTCCTGGCCTTCAAACATGTCTTATTCTTCAATCCATTTTAACTGGGTATTTTTTCTCTTCATGTTTTAAATTATTTTCTTCCTCAAAACAGCTGATCATCATGTCTGTCTATGCTGTAGAACAGATTATAGTCAGATAGCAGCCATTACTCTTACTTATTCTGTCCATGGAAGATTAAAATTTCTTCACTTTATAGAGTTATTACATATTCTTTATTAACTTCAGGGTATTTTCAGTTTTTGTTGAGTAGCAACAAAGTTCAGTAGTATTTAAATTCTGTTCCCTTTAAAGTTTAGATTTTTAATAACTAATATAGATATATAGATATATACACACATATACTACTTCTGTTCCTGAAGATGATTCAGTAACAGTATTTATTAATAGAAGGCTTATTACATGAAGTGTAAATGATGCAGTAGATATTTGTAAGAATGTGTAAACTCCATGAAATTTTTTTTATTTCTGATAAGTTCTAAGGAACTTCCTGATACATAATGAATGCTCAATATTTGTCAAAAAAATGAAGCAGAATAACACATTCTAAGACAAATGGAGATGATGAAACTGACTTTTAAAAAAGTCTTAAAACATATTTGTAACTGTTGAAAGAGTATTCACATTTAGCCTAATTTCTTCTTCCCTTTTTAAATAGGGCTCAGAGCTATAAGATAAGCATTTTAATTGAGTGATATTGTTAGATTAATATACCTATTTTATAGACCTAAGTTCCCTCAGTTTATCTCAAAAAAGGGCGATAATTAGTGGTTAATTATGTAATTCATTTTCCCACTCATTGCTTGTTAGGGGGTTCTTCCACTAGGAGGGAATAATGCTAACTTCACTTTTCTCCTTGTGAGGGCAGATGGACTAGAAAATTCCCTACCTTGCACATATATTAATAGATGCTTAGTAAATATTTATCAATTGACCAGTCTTAGAGTTGTAAACTTTCAGTAGCTATGCCCCTTGCACACAGTTTAAAATAGGTTAGGACAGCATAGCTATGCCAGGAAACCTAAGTAGGCTGTTAGGAAGATCAAGTAGAATTAATTTCGCCATCCTTTCCAATTAAAAACCTAACTGGAGATAATATGCAATAACATGGATGAATCAGGAGAACATTCTTCTAAGTGAAAGAGGCCAGTCACCAAAAGCCATTTATTGTGTTTTATGTAAATGCCCAGAAAAGGCAAATCCATAGAAATAGAAAGTAGATTAGTCCTTACCAGGGGCAGGGCAGGGCAGAATGGGGTACGGGTGAGTGGCTGCAGGTTATAGAGACCGGTCTGAAGTTAGGTAATGGTGATGGTTGTACATAAATATATTAAACTACTAAATTGTCCTCTGAAAGAGCATGGTGAATTTAATGCTCTGTGAATTGTATCTTAAGTCTGTTATAAAAAATTCAAGGCCAAAGTATAAAAGGCAAACTTACTTTTTATTCATCAGTAATCAAAATAGTTACTTAAATAAATAGGCTAATAATAAATAATTACCTAAAGCATCCAGATTCTATACATGTGTTTTATGTAAGGCCTATACTTTCCTGGAAAAAACTAATTGAGCAGACTTTTTCTAAACCGGTGATGGTATTTTCTTAAAAAAGTACTGATAATGGTTATATTTATTAAACACTAACATAAAGCCTAGTGTTTTTTTAACATACTATAATTATGTTTTAAAACATAATTATATTTTATTAGTATTCTTATGGAAACTATTTTTAAAATAAATAGTCCCATGTCATTTCTTTCGTTGTAAAGGATTTGTATAAGTCCTTGAAAATACTGTCTGCAGAACTGGTGCCTTGGCATAATTTACAGAAGCAGGATGAAAAGGAAGGTGTCAAAGTGGAAGATCTCTTGTTTATAGTAGATACTATGTTGGAAGAAGTCGAAAATAAGGAAAAGGTAATACTTAATAATTATGTAAATGGTCACATTTTAATGTAATCTTATCTTAAAAACTGATAATGATGTGGATATTGATATTTCTTCTACTAGGACACTATTTCTCTTTTTAAAGTTTTTATTAAAGATTTGGGATTATTTTAAGGTGTGCGTTGTCTTTCTTTGTCTCCCTCTTTTTTGGACAGGACAGCAGTATGCCGAACTTCCAGACTCTGCAAGCTATTGTTTCTCACTTCCAAAAACTATTTGATGTGTCTTCTTTAAATGGAGTCTATCCCCGAATGAATGAAGTTTATACTAAACTTGGAGAAATGAGCAATGCTGTGAGAAACCTCCAAGAACTCTTAGAATTAGGTGATGACTCTTGGTTATTTTTGGCTCCCATTTAAGAATTATTCCTAATAAATCACAAAAAGTAGGTGAAAAAAATTTTTAATTGAGAATAATTGAATCATAAAGGATTTGATTTAATGATTTTCTTCAAATTTGTTGGGGTGACATTGGTTAGTAAAATTATATAGCTTTCAAGTGTACAGTTTTGTAATACATAGTCTGTGTTGCATTGTGTGCTCACCACCAGAGTCAGTTCTCCTTCCATCACCATGTATTTGATCCCCCCTACATCCCTTCCCCCCTCATCCTCTGGTAAACTTGTCTGTGTCCATGAGTTTGTTTTTTTGTTTGACTTAATGATTTTGAAAATTAAAAAAAAAATCCTCTCCTTTTATTTCTCTTTTGCAGATAGTTCATCCTCATTGTGTGTGCTGGTAAGCACAGTTGGAAAATTGTGTAGGCTGATTAATGAGGATGTGAATAAACAGGTTATGGAGGTATTGGGACCCGAAGACCTCCAAAGGTATTTATTTAAAAAGTTTGCAAAGTATCATCCAGAATTCTGGGACTGGTGAAATTAAAGACTTTCAAAACTTCCTAAGTTATATCTTAGACCTTTCCTGTTTGGAATAGCATCTTTTAAATAACTTGACAATCTGAAATAATCTTACATTTTAGGGATGGAGAGAATGCCAAGTATTTTCAAGATAAAAAAAAAGATTGTAGGGCCTGTAAGTTTATATAGGGTGAGTCAAGACTCCAGCATTATTGCTATAAGTCTGTTCCCAAGGAAAATTTTATATATGGAGAAATTCAAACCTTGTTAGCAACTTGTGAGTTTAGAAATATAAATAAGTCTTATTTTTAGTGTACTACCATAGACCACTGGATAATCACTAACAGTATATTTACAATTTGATTAGAAGATAAAACATTAAGGATTTTTTTAAAGTTAGACATCTCTGAGATAAAAATTCTCCCTTCCCAAATTTGTATTGCAGCAAATGGAAAGAGGAACACATACCTATACCACCTATTCCATATGTTCTGCAAGTTTTTCAAGAAGAACTAATCTGACGTGTTTTCTGATGCTTGATGCTTTTAAAAGGAACATCTATCTCACTGTTGATTCTTTTCCCTTTCCCATAGTTTCACTGACTACTAATACTTATTCTTGATGTTTAATAGAATACTGGGTATAAAAGCCAATTATTTTTTTAATATAAGAGCATGGTCTCAAGACTACTTGAACTAAATGGAGAGTTTCCCATATTAGGAATATTCTATAAATTTAAACTTGGAACAGATATTTACACTGATAATGAGTATTTTTTTGTTTTTTTAGAAAAGTGATATTAAATGAGCAAAAGGAAGCATTGCAGTAAATTATTAAATTTATATTTAAGTTAGCAGGACAGTTTTTGCCATTTAAAAAATGTTCTACTTTTAATCAGATGTGTTGTTGGAAATTAAGTGTAAACTGTGTGTTTTTTTAAAAAGCATTATCATCAAATTGGAAGAACATGAGGAATTTTTTCCAGCATTTCAGGCATTTACTAATGATCTACTTGAAATCTTAGGTAAGACATCTGGTGGTGGTGGTGGTGAAGTCTTAAGTTTTTCAAGTGTTAAGATGTGAGTGGGTTTGCGGGAAGGATGTTCCTTTGGTCATGAGATTAGTGTTTTTACCTTGAGTGTTTGGTAGAAAGTGGAAACCATGAACAGGTCTGGAAATACACTTCTAACTTGCAGTGGGAGGTGGCTGGGATTAGTCTACAAAACAGAGAAGCACATGTCCTTTAAGGAACTAGGGGCTGCCTTGGTTTTGGGACCTTACGATGAGAAGTAGCAGGGCTAGGCCCTGACTGTCATTGTCGGAGAAATTGTGATAGTTTGTGATCTTGCAAGATGCTTTTTCTCCTCCTCCTTTTTAAAGATAGTACCTACTTCCTGTGTTTTTTAAATTTACAAATTAACTTTTCTACTCAGATGATAAAAAGATGTAAACATCTGTACAAAGGAAGAAATTAATTTTAAGTCTGTAGAAAGGAAGAGATACATTTTTATTCTTGGTCAGATTGAGGGCCTCATTAGAAGTAATATCTCTTAAAGGGAAAAATATAATTTGCTTAGGAATCATAGGCAAAATAGAGACCCAAGTCTGTTATTTTAAGTGTGATTATATATGGCTATAAAAATAATTTGTTACTATTAAGAATTCTTTTAAAGTTTGAAGTGATTTATTCATTCTTTTTTTCTGTATAGCTCATTTAAAAGATTTTTTTTTTTTTTTTTTTAAGAATGGCTCCTTGACTTAGGAAATTAAATTAGGAGGAAATGAGGTTTAGTGGAAGCTAGAAGAATGAGTAAATTAAATTTTGTTAAGAAAATGAATAAGTGAAAGAAGTATCTATCTGACTGGTGCATATAGCCTAGTGAACATAAAGGCAATTTTTATGGCAGATTTTACATGGAAGTAAGGAAGGTGGTGAGTGAGCGTGTTTTAGGCATGCTTATATGTTTGAAAAGATCATGGCAGGGAAAATGTAATTTGAAAGTTAAACTTGAGACATGAAATTGTAGAAATGTGTTGCCTTGTAAAGAGCCTTGTTTCATAGAATAATATGATTTTACTTGCTTTGGAGTAGCAGTTAACTAAAACAGTGAAGTTTTCATCATTAATAAGCATTTTAATAGGTGTGCTCGTAATGCTTATTTCAGAATCCTTCTATAGAAACTGCCTCTCAGATATTATCAGCATAGTTTATGTGGGACCATTTGCTTCAAGAAGCCAAGTCTCCCTGCAGATGAACCCTGCATTTTGGTCAATTGAAATTCTGGAGTTAAATACTATATGTAACATTGGGAAAGTTAAGTTTGTTTTTGCAAGCATGACTTTTTTTTTTATTAGATGTCATATTAAGCATCTAGAACTACAGAGTGGTGTACTGAATACCAGATATGGAGAAGGACTTGCTTTTTCTTATGTAGGTTGAGAAAATTTTCTTATCAGCCAAGATCCCTCTCTGTGAGGTTCATTTATAAGGTGGATTTTTCACTCAGTGAGAAAACAGGCAAGATTTCAGAATAGAGGTTAGGGGATAACTTGATCTTGTACTTTACCATGATATAAGGTGTGAACCAAATTCTCTGTTGTAGACTTGTATAATTTTCTTTGCTATAAATTGATGCTTTGTAAGTGGGTCCAAACAGGTATTCTTACTGAAGTTAGGAGCTTAATTAAACAGTGTGGATCATGTGTTTCGGCTAAAGGAAGAACCACCAAAATCCAGGTAAACATGAAGGGAGAAAGGCGGAATCCAAGCAAACATGTTTTATGTAAAGGAAATGAGTTTATGAACAGTGACCTAGCAGAATAATCTAGAAAAAGTGGTAAGCATCAAGAACCTGCCACTGGGGCTTACCTTGCATAGGCCTGCAATCTGGATAATGAGAGAAAGGGCCTCGCTTCCTCAGTAGCTAGGAATGTTCAGACAGTGAGTTCTAACTTAGGCTGATTGGGAGAAGATAGTCTTAGGAAGAAAAATCAGATAGTCTTAGGAAGAAAGATTCAGAAAGAACCTGGCAGAGAAAGACCTGAACTGGTTTATTTCATAAGCTGGAGCAGGCTAAGCTGTATAATACATTGCATCTGAGATTTCTACTTTGGGAAGCGTCATACCTTTTATTAGGTAGATATGCTTCATCCTAAAAGAACGATCCTACTAATGAGAAATCTTTCCAAGAGTATTAACGATAGGACTGTCTTCCATGCAAAGATCAGTACTCAGGGATCCAGGAGAGAGACAGCCTCTGCCTGAGATTTTACCAGGTAGGCTCACCCATGTAATCATACAGATTTAAAGAGGCCATAACATAAATGTGGCCAGTGGGATCTGTTAGTAAGAACATACTGCTAATGACCTAAGTATCAGAGCCAGTGGATGCTTGTGGGTATGTGGTTGCTTTTTATAAGCAATATGCCCTGTGAGCATCTGTGTCTGAATTAGTGATACTCTTTATCACCACTATAGGAGAAAATTTTCAGTGCATGAAGTCACTGGTGTTGCTGCCTTTGTGTTTGAGGTTTGCCTTTGCATTAGAGATTCTCATTTCATCTGAGCCTATATCACTAGATAAAGCTACTCTTTTATTATTCTTGTTTTTTCATTACAGAAATTGATGACTTGGATGCCATTGTACCTGCAGTAAAGAAATTAAAAGTACTTTCATACTGAAAACAAATCAGATAATTTTTACTGTGTAAATTGCATTCTTAACATTCTAAGTATTTTGTAGGTTTGATCTTACTTTGAGACAAGGGTTATAAAATGTATGTACTCCCAGAATTTATCCCCTTCTCACTATTGTGTCTTTTTCCATTCATAATAATTTTTATTAACTTTGAGATTCTAATATAGAAAACAGTTGTTAAAGTAATATAACTTTAGATCAGTTTCAGTTTCTTAAACAGTTCTTGAGTGCTTAAGGTTTAAGATTGTTTTAAACCGTAAGTACAGTGTGTGAGTAAAAGCAAAACTCAGGGAGAGAGATTGTAAGTAACAGGAAGGTTGCATTTAAGTTCAGGGTTTAGTGATCTTTCTGGTTCTGGAAACAAGGAATGCCAATGACTCTTTCAAGTCCCGCCAGTAGGAAGCTATTGCTTTCCTGGCAAGGAAATGGCACATTCTATTAAGATGTCCCTCATGGCACTTGCCCTTTCAAAGCAGGAGGAAGAGAAGGAAGGAGGAGGAAATGTTTTATTTTTGTGTTAGGGTAGGAAATGAATTAGGAGGTAATATAGATGAGTAGATAGAGTCTCCCTTAAAACAGTGTCTTTTTTGCAATCTTGATGTAATGTACTTTTTATAAGGACCTGAGATCTCAAATAAAAAATTGATGAAGTATTTCTGAACCTATATATCCTCAGTGACTTATTTGTATTGTTCACAAATACTGAGTCATGGTCCCTTGCTGGGCTGAGTCTACCTTGGGCAGCGGGTTCACCCTTGCTGCATCTTATGTAGAAGCACTTTTCTTGCTGCCTCTGCTTCTTGTCCATCCTCAGGATTCAGTTTGATTTTCTTAAAGGACTAGTGTTCTGCCTACATCTATGAGCCCAGGTCACTTCAGGTTACTGCTGCTGCCCACTCACGTAGCCCCCACTCTTATATGCAGTAAGCCCAGGAAGACTTTTCAGTTATATCTTAGTTGTTACTGTTCTTCATTGTATAGACTGTTGTTAAGAATTTCCAGGAAGCAGCATGATGGAATAGATAAGCATCCAGATCCTTGTCTAATGAGCAATCTTGCTGGAATTTATGATCTTAGAAATTGCTAACAAGGTGCTGACCTTAGGGATTGGCATAAACTAATATCTTAGGTTCTTCCTAGATTTAAAATTATGAGTTTTGTTAGCCCGCAATTACATTTCCAAATACTAGCCTACAGCTTGTGAAAGAATCTGTATCTTTGAGGGTTGGATAGAAAAATTATTTGGATATTCAGTAATATTCTGAATTGATTAGATTACTCTAAGAAATTGCTGTGAGACAATTTAGAAATCTAACAATATTTGAAAAGGAGAAACGTATTTTATAAATTACATTAATCTAAATTTTGTCAACTAGTGGTTAACTTTTAGTTTAACAGATTTTTCAGACTCTTCCACAGAGGCCTAGGAGTTTTTTGGAGGGCCACTGAGAGGGACATTGCCACTACTGGGAATAATATTAGGCCTTCTCTATCAGATCTACTGTTATCCAATTTTATTTATTTAAAATGTAAGTAAAATCATTCAAGTATTGTTTAGCTTTTGATTTTTCTTACAATTTTATTGATACATAATACACGGTGTATATTTAAAGCAAGCTTGTCCAACCTGCGGCCGAGGATGGCTTTGCCTGTGGCCTGACACAAATTTGTAAACTTCCTTAAATCATTACGAAAGTTATGCATGGACCTTTTTATTAGCTCATCAGCTGTTGTTAGTGTGAGTGTTTTTTATGTGTGGCCCAAGACAGTTGTTCTTCCAGTGTGGCCCAGAGAAGCCAAAAGATTGGACACCTCTGATTTAAAGTATATAGTTGGATAAGTATACAGTTTGATATGTGTATGTATATATTCTGTGAAACCACCCCCATAATCAAAATAATAAGCATACCCATCACTCCAAAAGTTATTTCTTTGCCTTTGGTAATCCCTCCTCATTCCCTTCATCCCCAGGCAAAAAATGATCTGGGTTTTTGTTTTTTATCACTACAGATGAATTTGCATTTGATAGGATTTATATAAATAGAATCATATATTATTTTCTCTTTTTGTCTGTCCTCTTTCAGGATAATTATTTTGAGATTTTTGCATGTTGCATTTATTAACAGGTCAGTCCTTTGTATTGCCATGTAGTATTCAATTGTATGAATATACTACAATTTGTTTATCCATTCACCTGTTGATGGAAATTTCGGTTATTTCCATTTTTTGACTACTACTACAAATGAAATTTCTATGAACATTGATGTTCAGGTCTTTACATGGACATAATACCTAATATCCAGTGTCTTGAAAACTATTGTTTCATGTATTTTGTCTTTTGTTTTGATTTGGGTTGGTATAGGCAGACAGGTAAATTTGGTTTATGTTACTCCATCCTGGTTAAAAGTGGAAGTTGAGAAGAAAATATGTAGGGCCTCTTATGTTGTCTTTTTATTTATTTTTTTTTTCTAATTTTATTACATTGAAGTCAGAGAACATGGTCTCTTGGATATTGAGTCTTTGGAATCTGTTGAGACTTTGTAGTGAATTTTATACCTGTTCCATGTGTGCTTTAAAGAAAGTCTAATCTCTAATGTATGTATTTGGGTTGTTTTTAGTTCTTCGCTATTGTGAACTGTTGCTATGAACATCCTGTACACTGTGTGCAAGTTTTCTAGAATCAATATCCAAGAATTGCTGGTGCTCGGGTAAAACACTTCTGTATGCAGCCACAGAAACTGTACTGTACAAATGGTGGTAGCACCACTTCTGTATAGAACAATGTGAATGGCGCCTCTGGGGTTTATAGTGTGGAGACTTGGGTAAGAAATGTGTATCTCCAAGTTTAGAAAAAAAATACCTGTTTTCCAAAGTGCTTGTACCAGTTCATATTCTCACCAGGTATATGAAGAATTCCCACTTTTTCACCTCCTGACCAGTTCTTAGTAAGTCACAGTTTTATTCTTTGCCAGTGTAATACCTAAAGTTATTGTGGTTTTAAAGTTTATTTCCCTGATTACTAACAAAGTTAAGCATCTTTTTCTTTGTTTATTGGCCGTTTGTATTTCCTTTTTGAAGTGCTTTTATGTGTTTTTGGTTCATTTTTCTATTGGATCATCTATCTTTTCCTATTGATTTGTAAGACATATTTATATAGTCTGAACATGTGCCATTTGAAATTATGTGTGCTGCAAATCTTTCATTCTGTGTCCTCTTTCCATTTTCCTATAGTTTCTTTTTATGAACTGAAGAACCTAATTTTAATGTAGCAGTGCATGGTGTGTCATTTCTAGTTAGGGCTCTTTGCATCTTATGAAACCTTTCCCTTGTCACAAATTGTAACATTATTCTCCTATATTATTTTACAGCTGTATAGTTGTGCCTTTCACATTTAGTCTAACAGACGTGGAGTTGTTTGATTTTTGAATGAGGTATAAGTAAAGGGCCATTTTATATTTTCCCTCATGGAATCAGTTGTCTCAGTACCATTTATTTAAAAAAATCTACCCTTTCCTCTCTGCTCACAATGCTACCTTTGTCATAAATGGAGTGTCTGTGTGTGAATGGATCTGTTCCTGGGCTTTCTTTTCTCTCTCCCTGCGCTAGTAGCACGTCTTTGTTACTGTAAGTTTAAAGTAAACCTTAACATCCGGTTGAAGACTTCCTACTCTACTGGGATTTTTATTGGGCTTTCACTAAACATAGGCGCAGTGGGGGAAATGAGCATCTATAATGTTGGGTCTTCCAACCCCAGATATGTCTAGCTCTCCATTTGGTTAGGTTTACTTTAACATTTCAGGGGGGCAGGTAGCTCCCTGGCTGGGAATCGAACCCAGGCCGCAGCGTTGAGAGCACCAAAGCCTTAGCCACTACACCTCCAGGGAACTACCCCTTTAACGTTTCTTAATAACATTTTATAATTTTCCTTTAGGAATTGTTGGGTATATTTATAGTATTTGATCTTTTTTACATTTATAGATTATCTCTTAAGAAGTTCATTTTCTGTTGTGGGAACAGAGACTGCAGTTGATTTTTAAAATACTTTGTATCCAGAAACCTTCCTTAAAAACCTTTAATTAATTCTCGTAATTCATCTTCAAATTATTTGGGATTTTTATGCTCATGATCTAATCATCTACATATAACAGCAATTTCAGTCAGATATACCTGTTTTTTTCTTGCCTTAAAAGGCTGCACGGGCTGCAGTATAGTGCTGAGCGGAAGTAGTGACTGGAAGCAGCCCTTCCTTACTCCCCAGTCCGAAAGGAAATCTTTTACTGTTTCACTATTCAGTGTGATGTTTGCTGCCATTACTATAAACAAATCTACACTGTCCCTGGAGAGAGAGAGGTATGTCTTTTCACCCTTTTATTTTCAATACTTGTGTTTGAAGTGAACCTGTTGTAAATAGCATGTAACTATATTTTTTACTTTCATGGAGTTGACATTACAGGTTTTAGTAGTGGGTTGGTTTATGGTGATTACAAATACAGTTAGAAATCTTTTGACCATCTTCTTTTGTCATATTTATCATATTTTTCAGCTCCTTTTTCTTCAGTTTTGGGGGAGGTTGATTTTTCTATTGTTACTCTATTTTCTTGCTCATCTTAAAATTTTTAATATACACTTTGTGAGTCTGTCCAGTCAGGAGACAAAAACTACATTGCACAGGTAGCCAATCAGGAGAATTTTCAAACAAGAATTGCAAACTAGTATAAAAGGTAGTTAACTACTAAAACGGGTTAAAAGAGGATTCTAAGGGGCAACTTCAGAAAGCAGATACTGCCCCCAGGGATAAAGGAGAGCAAACAAGAAGGGAACTTAGACATTTAGAAGAGCACCTTCCCACCGGGCTGAGAGTCGGACCTTTGAGAGGTTTGTCTGCCTGCCGCGGCGGCGAAGCTTGCTGGAGGGGGCTGGCTGGTGCTGAACCGTGAAGGCCATGGTTATGGTAGCAGAGCCCAAGGGCATGAGCCAAGGGTAAACTGTGAGGGGTGCTTAGGTGACCGAGAGTAGCCCCCACAGGACAGTTGGCCACCTGCCATGGCAAACAGCACATCAGTGGAAGAAGGAAAAGCCCTTTCTGCTCTGGCCTTGCAGTCTCTCCCATGCCCTCTGCTGACATCGGGTCCTCTAGCAAAGGACATGTGTCTGTGGTGTCTCCAGCATCAAAGCAAGGCAAAGAAGGGTTGATTTGGAGCAGAGATGATAAACAAGTGACACATTTATAATTTATTTTTAAAATGTAAAACTACCTTTAGTATCATAAGGACTTCAACAGTTTAACTTTCCTCTGAATCAGTCTCATGTCCCTTGGACATTAGTACTAGCATTTTAGTGCCACTGTTTCTGAACCCAGTTTTTGCAAAGATTTTTGGTTGCTTACTTATTGTGTATATATTTTAAATAATCAAGATTTATTTAGGTTTACCACATATTTTATAGATTTCTTTGCTCTCCGCTGTTTCCCACACATCACTTCTGCCTTAATATTACATTTTCCTTCCTGTTGAAACACATCTGGCCATTTTTATTTGATATTGCCATGTGTTTCACATTTTTCTAAATTCTGTTTTTGTTGTGTAATTTTTGCCAGTGAGCTTCCCTTTTGAGGGAATTAGCTGCTGCAGTGGTCCCACACGCCCTCGATGGGAGTGGCAACTCCAGGGCCAGTTTGTGGTTGCCTCTGATAGGGTTTTACTGATTCCAGGTTCTAAACAATTTTCACGTTAGTGTCAAGATTTGGGGATTTCCACACCAACTCGGTTGTAACTTCATACCCTGTGCCTCCTGTAGGGGAGATTAGTTGATTGTTCTCACTCACTGCTGACCACTAATTCCTTGTCCTTATTGGCAGCCAGGGTATTTTCTTGGATGTCACAAAATTTTTCGGGCTCTGTCCTTCACACAGTGGCCTTGCCTCTTGTCTGGTGCATGTTAAAATTCTGGTTTCCTTCAGCTCCTGTACACTGCTTTGCATTTCCTCCTTGGACCATCACCAGGAACCCTCCCTATGTTACTTTTTAATCATGTTTAAACCATTGTTCCTGGTTTAAGTAGGTTTTCTCTGTTTGGAAGAGGAAGGATAGATTTCTACTTATCTGCTTTGTCTGCCATCTTGATCAGTAGTTGTTTTAGGGTTGCTCAATTTCATGATGTAATATATGAAACTTTCCCTTTTAGTTTTCTGGGGCTTTACTATTTTCAAAGCACTTGCATATTTAGTGAACATTTCAATGCCATTGTGAGGTAGACAGGACAGGCATCAGTTGCCCCATTTTATTATGAGAATTTGTCATTCAAAATAGAAATCTCAGCAGAAACCAATTTTATTACACATCCACCATGTACTTGGCATAGTCTTAGATGATGGGGGTGAAAATCAATTCAAGTAGTTCATGGTTCAGTTAAGAGCGTAAAAAGAAACGTTAAATGCCAAACAGTATAGTAGTTGCTTAGCATGTAACCTCAGTAGATACCTAATAGACATTTTTTAAATTAAATGTTACGAGGCAGGGAACTGTTAAAATGAAAAGTGCACAGTATTCACAGTAGTGTTATAGGTGGTGGGCAGTGGCCTAATGGAGGAGGTGGGCTTCAGGGGTCATTAAGAAGTGAGTGGGATTTGAGTGGACAGGATATAATATTAGGACTATTCTGGAATGGAACATCTGCACATAAATAAGGTAGCAAAAAACTGGAGACCAGATTATATTAGGCCTAAAAAGCAAATTAAGGAGTGGGCTTTAATCTTATAGAAAACAGGAAATCATAGGTAATTCCTAAGTGAGCGTAAGAAAGTAAAACTTTAAGATGTTACTGTTCTTCAGAAAAGCTGCAGTGAAGGCAGGGGTGGGGACAGAAAACTGATGGCAAGGGGGTGTTGCCTGAGTGGAGAAGAGACAAGAGGAAGTGACCTTGACAAAAGCTCTAGGAACATCAGAAAGGACAAGAATATTTGGTTTTACAAAGTTTGAAGTGCAGAAGAGGCGCTTGTTTAAATACACAATTTGCATACTTGGTTTTTTACATGTTGTTGAGGTGAGCCAGCTGTCTCAGGAAGGCGGAGCCAAGTCCCTAGCCGTGTCTAGAGACACACAAAGTCCCAGTGCCATGCCACGGGAGTGCAAACGTAACCTGGGTTTGGAACTCAGCTTGTGTTTTCCTGTGGAAGTAATGCCACATGCTGGAGGGTGGTCCCAGGTCTCCCCACACTGTAGTACTTAGGTATGTCCCTGTAACACTGCTGCCATCAGAAAGGTACGTTCCAGTTCAGATCAGGAACAAATCCTCAGAGAAGTACTGGAGGTGGCAGCCGTAAGGGCTTGGTAGTGTTAGCTCCTAGCAGTTTTGGGGTGGGTCACCTCTTGGTCCCATGTAAGAAGCTGCCTGCCTTGGTCAATCACTGCCCAGGAGGAATACCAGTAGCTGCTCCAGGAGCAGACTTTCCTTACCCACTGTGTCTGAGACAGGACACTTTGGATGCATGCATTCCGGTAAGTCCTAAGTCAGACGGTCTATAATTACCTACCCAAAGTGAAAAATCACCACTGAGGCTCTTACCATTTATTAGGCATGAATGCCTCATTTCCTTCAGGATTTGAACAATTAAATCCAACCAAGAGAAAGTTCTAGCTTTTACATGTTTACCTCTTCCTAATAGTACCCAGTCCTGCAGTTAAATTTCACACAAGAATGTTTGTACTTATATATATATATATATTATATATATATATTATATATATATTATATATATTATATATATTATATATTATATATATTATATATATTATATATATATATTATATATATTATATATATTATATATATTATATATATTATATATATTATATATATATATATAAAATATATATATATATATTTTTTTTTTCCCAAATGGCTCTTCTGATTTAAATTACAAAATATACATATGTACATTTTAAATATAAAGGTGATCATGTCGCTCATCATCAGCTTCGGGGCTGTCCATCTGGAGTCAGCTCATACCTGTAAGACAGTTGGGTTTGGACTTGTTAGTGTTGAGAGTATGTTGTGGCAGCATCAGGACAGTCTAGCCTGCTCAGCTCTGTATGGGACCAGCAGAACCCATCTCTCTGTAAGCTGGCCAGCGAGGGTCAGGGCCAGAGCTTATAGCCATCCTTTAGGTGAGTGAGATCTGTAACATGTGCAGGCAGTAAAGTCTTAAGTAAAGGTGATAACCACGTTCCCCCTTTGGTAACCAAAGGAGCTGAAACATTGAAAAGGGAAAAAACTTTGGAGAATGTGGGCCACTGAGACAGTGTCTTGATCAGCAGACTAACATCATAAAATGAAGGTGCTCACTTACCATTGTGAGAAGCCCCTAATCAGATCTTCTTTTGATAAGTCGATCAGTACCTAAACAATCACAAATAATCAATTCTCAAAAAACTGCATTAAATGGAAACATATTGGGGTAAAACAAATTGACATAAAAAGGGCCTGCTTGGGTTCTAGAGTTCTGAGCAAGGGGTCTTTTTCCTCTGGCTTTCAACATGGAACCTCTACAGAAGGACAGTACAGACACTGACCTCAGGGTCCTGGGAAAAGGTGAACTGATGCTTGGAGTTTTACCTCAGGAACTTACTTATGAATGTTCCAGAAAGAGAGAACAACTTGACTTGACTCTGATTTGTAATTTTAAGCAAGACACCATATTTGCCTCAACTGTAAAAACGGGGATAATATCACCTACTTCATAGAAGTGGGCTTTAAAAAGATGAGTATGAAGTGTTTGTTTAAAACACAACTACAAGGTATGGTACAAATATTATTTTGTCTTTCCTTGGTGTCTTCCTGAGGATTAATTTCTACTTCTGCTTTAAGTAAAATCCCATCACCACAGAAATATTAATGTAATGAGATCCAAGCTTCACAACACGCAATGCTGTATTTTTCATACCATAGGTGTTCAAATACTTGTGCAGTGATGAACTTGGATATTCTTGAGCTAAAATAGGGTTTGTTATTTATACATCTATATTCTTTAGTTTCAAGAATATTAAAAACAACATACACAAAACAAAAACCTCCCAATGAGGCTATGGAATTAGTACTACCCATGTGTAACGCGCTTCCTTATTTTTCCACTCACAAATTTGGGCAAAATAGTGTGCATTATATATGGCAAAATGCCATATCTCCTCTTCGAAGTCAGTCTGGTAGCAGCCAAATAATTACACTGGAATTTCAACAGAGTGTGTTCCCCCAGTGACCCCCAGCTAGAGCTCTAGGAGGGGCAGAGTAGCCGGAGTCCCCGACGTACTTTTCCTAGCTCCTTCCTCCTGTGTGAGCCAAGTGGCCTGCTGTTTTTCACTGCGACATCTAGCGACCTCTTCTTTACTTCTTCCATGGGAACAAAAAATTCAAACCTTTAAGAAGCAAAAAGAAACCAGACTTACATATTTTCATCATGTTTGTTGAAAATCTAATTTTAAAGTATTTCATCTATTTTCCTACTTCTAAAGCAGAAGTTAGACCAGTTGAGAGCATCTAGAATGGAATTGGCTCGTGGCAGCTACTGAGGGCCTCATTGCTCCACGCAATCGCTGTCTTGAGTCGTTCACGAACTCCGGACGTGTCAGAAGGAGGCTTCCCTCTGGGCAGTACCTTGGCCTGCTGTGGTCTGTGGTTTGGCGCGGCCCTCGCAGTTGCCCTTCTCACTCTGAACAGTGCCTGCTCATAGGACCTGCTCAACCTCTTTCTAAGGTGTTTTTTTTTAGACCAGCTAAGGGCCAGGGTACTGGGTAGTTAGGTTTGCTGGAGCTCTAGCATGGAAGATAGTGACCTCTTTCCACTTAAGCCTGTGGAGCAAGGCAGAGGAATACTAGCGTACAGGCTGTGTCATGTACTCCCAAGAGGCTTCTGGACTCCTAGGCCTTTTTGAACCTTTTTATTTATTGAGGTGTAAGTGATATTAGTTTCAGGTGTACAACATAATTCAATATTTGTATATATTGGAAATGATCATGGTCTAATTAACATCCGTCACCATACATAATTAATTTTTTCTTATGACCTTTCAAGATCCACTCTGCTAGCTACTTTCAAATATGCAGTATAGTGTTAACTGTAGTCCCCATGGTGTACACTGCATCCCCATGACTTATTTATAAATAGAACTTTGTACCCTTTGACCCTCTTCACCCATTTTGCCTACCCCCACTACTCACCTCAGGCAACCACCAGTCTGTTCTCTATACCCGTTAGCTTAGTTTTGTTGTTTTTTTAGATTCCACATATAAAATCATATGGTAATTATCTTTTTCTGAGTTATTTTACTTTGCATAATTCCCTCAGAGTCCATTTACGTTGTTGCAAGTGGTAGAATTCCTTCTTTTCCATGGATGAATATTTGTGTACGTATACACATTTTTCTTTATCCATTCATCTCTTGACGGACATTTAGGTTTTTTTCCATGTCCTAGCTATTGTAAATAATGCTGCGATGAACATGAGGGTACATATTTCTCTTCAAATTAGTGTTTTTGTTTTCTTTGGATAATTGTTTTCTTTGGATAAATACTGAGAGGTAGAAATGCTGGATCATATGGTAGTTCTAGTTTTAAGTTTTTGAAGAACCACCATACTTTTTCCATAGAGACTGCATCAATTTACATTCCCACCAACAGTGTACAGGGTTCCTTTTTCTCCAACTCCTTGCCAAAACTTGTCAATGCTTGTCTTTTTTATGACAGCCATTTAACAAGTAGGAGGTGATATCTCACTGTGGTTTTGATTTGTACTTCCCTGATAATTAGTGATGCTGAGCACCTTTTTATTAATATGTATCTGTTGGCCACCCGTATGACTCCTTTGGAAAATGTCTATTCAGATTTTCTGACCATTTTTAATTGGATTGTTTGGGTTTTTTTCCTTTTTAGTTATGAGAGTTCTTTATGTATTTTGGGTATTCACCCCTTATCACATACGTGATTTGCAAGTATTTTCTCCTGTTCTATAAGGTTGCTTTTCATTGTGTTGGTTTCTTTTGCTGTGCAGAAGCTTTTTAGTATAATATAGTCCCACTTTATTTTTGCTTTTGGTATGAAATCCAAAATATCATCACCAAGACTAGTGTATCAGGGAGCTTACTACCTATGTTTTCTTCCAGGAGTCTATGGTTTCAGGTTTTACATTCAAGTCTTTAGTGCATTTTGAGTTAATTTTTGCATATGGTGTAATACAGTGGTCTAGTTTTCCCAGCGCCATTTATTGAAGAACCTGTCTTTTCCTCATTGTGTATTCTTGGCTCCTTTGTTATAAATTAATTTACCATACATGTGTGGGTTTATTTCTGGGCTCTCTATTCTGTTTCATTGCTCTGTGTGTCTGTTTTTATGCCGGTACCATCACACTACTGTTTAATTACTATAGCTTTGTAACAGTTTGAAATCGGAATGTGAGGCCTCAAGCTTTTTTCCCCCGCCTCAAGATTGCTTTGGGTCTTTCACGGTTTCATGCAGCTTTTAGAATTTTGTTCTATTTCTGTGCAATATGCCATTGGAATTGTGTCGAATCTGTAGGTGGTTTGGGGTAGTATGAAAATTTTGTCTTCAATTTCTTTCATTAACGTCTTGTAATTTTTAATATACAGGTTTTTCACCTCCTTGGTTAAATTTGTTCCTAGGTATTTTATTCTAATACAATTGTAACTGGGATTGTTTTCTCTTTTCTGATAGTTCATTACTAGTATATAGAAACACAACCTTTTTTTTGTATGTTGATTTTGTATCCTGTAACTTAATTAATTCATTAGTTCTATCAGCTTTTTGGTGCCGTCTTTTAGGGTTTTCCATATATAATTTGTCATCTGCACATAGTAACAGTTTTATTCCTTTTCAATTTGGATGCCTTTCTTTTCCTTGCCTGATTGCTCTAGAACTTCCAATACTGTGTTAAATAAAAGGGGCAAGAGTGGGCATATTTGCCTTGTTCCTGATCTTAATGATGAAAAGCTGAAAGCCTTTCTTCTGAGTATGATGTTAGTTGTGGGCTTGTCATAAATGGACTTTATTGTATGGGAATTCCAGCTTTGTTGAGTTTTTATCATGAATGGATGTTAAATTTTGTGAAATGCTTTTTCTGCATGTAAGACCGTTACTGATTTGCAGATGTTGAACCGTCCTTGCATACCTGGGACTAAATTCCACTTGATCATGGTGTCTGATCCTTTTAATGTATTGAATTAGGTTTGCATTTGTGTTCATCAGGGATATTAGCCTGTAATATATTTTTTTTTGTGGTGCCTTTGTCTGATTTTGGTTATCAGGGTAATGTTGACCTCATAAAATTAGTATGGAACTGTTCCCTTTTATTTTTGGGAAGACTTTAATAACTATTGGTTCACCAGTGAGGCTGTCTGGTCCTGGTCTTCTGTTGGTTGAAAGGTTTTTGATTACTAATAATTGGTCTGTTTTTTCATGATTGCCTTGGTGGGTTGTATGTTTTCAGGAATTTATCCATTTTTTCTAGGTTGTATAATTGTTCATTGTAGTCTTTTGTGATCCTTTCTATTTTTGTGGTAACATTTCCTTTTTCCTTGGTGAGAGTAGCTAAAGGTTTGTCAGTTTTGTCTCTTTTTTAGTTTCACTTATTTCCACTCTGATCTTTTTCTTCTAATTTTAATCGTTTCCTAGTTCCTTGAGGTGTAAAGTTAGGTTGTGGGAGAGTTTTCTTGTTGTAAGGATCTATTCTGAGACCTGTTTTTGGTGTATCCCACATTTCCATTTTTATTTGTCGACCCATTGGGTATTCAGTACAATGTTTAGTCTCTCCATAATTGTGAATGCTCTAGTTTAATTGGTTTCTTGTTGCATGCCATGATTTCAGTCTTCTTAAAACTTGCTTTTTGTGGCCTAACATAGGCTCTGTCCTGAAGAATGTTCCATGTGCACTTGAGACGAATGTGATTTGGCTGCTTTTAGATGAGATGATCTGCATACGAGGGCTGTCTGGGAAGTATTCAGCCACGTAATATGAAAAATAGATGCATTTATGGCTGGATTTTTTTCGGACAGCCCTCATCTGCTAAGGCTAGTGTTTCCTGTCTAGGTGATTATTCATGATGAAAGAAGGGTATTAAAGTTCCCTACTTTTGGGGGGACTTAATTGCTCTTTATCCCTTTCGGTGTTCTACTGTTGGGTTGACGGCTTTATCAGTACGTAATGTCCATCTTTGTCTCTTATGTCATACAAAATACTTTTTAAAACAAGGACTGTGATAAGTACAACTATCCTAGCTTGCTTTTTGGTTTCTGTGTGCATGGAATATCTTTTACCACTCAGCCACTGTCTTTTGATTAAATGTAAATTTTCCAAAGTAATTACTGACATGTAATATACTACATACTTTACTACTATTTTGTTCTGGCTGCTCCTTTGATTTTGTTTTTTATATCTTATGTATGCCTTAACTAACTATTGTAGTAGTTATTTTTAGTACTTTAATAAATCTCATTGGTGAAAGGTAGTGGATTAATCACTTATAGTTTTACATATTTCCTTGTTACTAATTAGCACCCTTTCTTTTCAGCTTAAAGAAGTTCCTTTCACTTGTCCGGAAAACTTACCTCTCCTTGAATTCTGAATAACTTTGTCCAGTGGAGTATTCTTGGTTGGAAGTAGTTTTTTTTTTTTTTTCTTTCGTCACTTCCAAATTATGGTACCACTATTCCCTTCCTGCCACCGAAGTTTCTGCTGAAAAATCTGTTGGTACCCTTATGGCCATTCCCTCATACAAGTTGTTTTTCTCGTGCTGCTTTTAAGATTGTCTCCTCTAACTTTTGACATAATGTGTGTGGGTGGTATACTCATAAGAGGCCTCTGGACTCCAGCTAATCTAGGCATATCTTGCTGTTACAGTTTTGAGAGAAAAATTACTAATAGGTTTGAGACAAGAGTCAAATGCCAAATCTCTTCCTGTGTTCCCACATAGCAATTTTGACATCTTTTTGTATTTTTGTCACAACTGTCATTGATTGCAAAGTGTCCTTCTTGTGTGGGTCTAGAATATAGGATGGTGCCTGGCATAAAGTGTTCAATAAGTCAATTCTCTCCTCCACCCTTTCTTGATGAACTCGAATATATTAGTTCTTAGACATGGTCCAAAAAGGACTTGAGTAGTTATTTGAATGCATAGCCAAAAGGATATAACAAAAATAGAAGGGGAGGAGGTAAAGTACTGAACTTGCACAGGTAAATGAAGAGAAGATGCAGTCAGAAGAAAAAGGATTATTGTATGTAGGGAAGTTTTCTTTACATAAACCTAACAACTATAAAAATGTATAGCTGAGACACATTGAAAAACCCACCAAATAGCAGACAGAAACACAAGGGAAAAGGAAGAAACACTGGAGATACAGAGCAACCAAAATAAAAGTACCTGTATTAAAGTACTCATAGCAATAATAATCCTAAATGGACTGAACTCACCAAAGAGTAGTAGGATGGATTGAAAAATAAGACCTAATCCCATTGTTGCCTGCAGGAGACTCATCTCCAAAGCAAGTGAAGGGGTAAAGGGTGAGAGTAAAGTGGGTGTAGCAGCACTTAGAGATAAAGGTAAGACAAAGAGGAAATTCATGAAGCATAACACTATGCATATGTATAAAATCTGGGAGCACCAAAAATACATAAAAGGAGAAACTGGACAAATGCAGTTGTAGTAAGGAACATTCACACCACATTGACAGCAAAGTGTACGAGGAAACATTGGCCTTAAATGTCCATTAATTGACATTTATAGAGCTTCTCATCCCAGACCTACAAGTGCTCATGGAACATTCTTAAGGACAGACTGCATGTTGGGTCACAAACTAGTCTCAAAAAGACAATTTCAAGCATATTTTCTCAACAACTGTTGTGTCAAAAAAGAAATAAGAGGTCAAAAGATACAGAGAGGACACAATGGAATATTACTCAGCTCTAAGAAAAGATGAAATAGGGCCATTTACAACAAAATGGATGGACCTGGAGATCATCATGCTAAGCAAACTAAGCCAGACAGAAAAACAAAAAACTGTATGACTTCACTCATATGCAGAATATAAAAAAAGCAACAAACAACCCATGGGCATAGTGGGGGAGCTAAATGTATGGTGATGGGAAGAGCACTCACACTGGGTGGTAAACCTTTATACAAGTTGACAATGCACTGTAGAACTGTACACATGGAACCTATATAATTCTTGCTAACCATTCCCAGTAAGTCTAACAACAAAAAAAGAGAAACACAGGAAAATAACAATTTTGGTGATGCAGCAAAAATGCTACTAAGAGGGAAGTTTTAGCATTATAGGCCTACCTCAGGAAACAAGAAATATCTCAATCTAACATTACACCTAAAAGAACTAGAAAAAGAATAAAAAACGAGAGAAAAAAACCAATAAATATAAATCAGTGAAACAAAAAGCTAGTTCGACTCACTACAGAAAAAAGACATTACATCAGCCACCCACCACCAAAATACAAAGGATATACTATACAGGAATACTATAAAAGCTATATGCCGACAAATTCTTAACAAATATATATAGGGTAGCTCAAAGTAGGTATACAGTATAGTTTATGTGCATTTTATTACTGTTAAAGTGCTCAAAATGTCTTCCATCGATGTTACAACATACCCTGAACCTGTCCAGTACACTAAGACATACAGTACAACCCAAATTTCAGTGTGTGGTGATGAATTTCATTGATTCAATTGTATACCTACTTTTGGGCCACCCTGTGTAACCTTACAAGATTGAACACTAATCAAAAAAACCTCCCAAAAAACAAAGCCCAAGACCAGATGACTTCACTAGCAAATTCTATTAAACATTTGAAGAAGTAGTAATACTCCCCCCTAACTCACTTTACAAGGCTAATCTTATCCTGATACCAAAACCAGGTGAGGATAACAAAAGAGAACATTACAGGTCAATGCCGCTAATGAACGTAGATGCAAACATTCTAAACAAAATACTAAAATCAAATGCAACAATAAAAGGATAATATATATACCACAATCAAGTGGGATCATTCAGGGATGGTTCAACATACACAAATCAATGTCATATACACATTAACAAAATGAATGATAAAAATCATATCAATAGATGCAGAAAAAGCATTTGACAGTATACAACAATAAAATGAGTGTTTAAGGAAAACACCTCAACATAAACAACTACATGACAAACCCTCAGCTACTGTACCAAGTGGTAAAAAACTGAAAGCTTTTCCTTTAAGACCAGAAAAAGACAGGATGCCACTCTCATGACTGTTATTCGACATAGTACTCTTAAGTCCTAGCAAGAGCAATTAGGCAAGAAGAAAGAAAAGGCATAGAAATTGGGAATGAAGGAGTAAAACTGTCGCTATTTGCATATGATATGCTTCTATATATGAGGACTGTATGGAAAAAATCCAGCCATAAATGCCTCTTTTTCATATTACATGGCTGGATACTTTCCAGGCAGCCTTTGTATAGAAAAAAACTGTTGGAAACAATGAAATACTATAAAATCAGTATGTTAATACGAAAATCTGTTGTATTCCTATGTACCAACAATGAAATATCAAAAAGAAACGAAGAAAGCAATCCCATTTACAATCATAGCAAAAAAAAAAAAAAGCCATAGGGTTCATACTCCCCGATTTCAAATTATACTACAAAGCTACAGTAATCAAAACAGTATGGTAGTGGCAGAAAAGCAGGCACAAAGACCAATGGAACAGAATTGAAAGCTCAGATAGAAACTCACAATGGAACAGAATTGAAAGCTCAGATAGAAATTCACATCTATATAACAACTAATTTTTGACAAAGCAGTAAAAAACATACAATGAAGAAAGAATAGTCTCTCCATTGATTGGTGTTGGGAAAACTGGAAATCCACATGCAAAAATTAACTTAAAATGAAGACTTGAATATCAGATCTGAAATAAAAGTCTAGAAAACATAGGCACTAAACTTATGGACCTGGTCTCAGAGAGGTCTTTGGAAAATTGAGCCTAAAGGCAAGGAAGTAAAAGCTAAAATTAGTAGTTATTCCAAAATTATCAGGAATATCTTCCAGGCTGGCTAGAAATGTCTTCTCTTAGCATCCTGAAGCAAAAGGAAGCAATGATGAGATTTTGACTTCTGTACCTTGAAGTCAACTCAAAATGAAGAATATTTAGGATAACACTTGACACCACAGACCCACCCAAAATAAGCAATGTGGTAAGACTCTGTCTATTGGTCTCGTCATCAAGGACATGGGTGGACAAACAAGGGGAGTATGTCTTTCACCTGCCACCGCTGCTTTGTTGCAGGAGGGACGACAGGTCAAAGAGCTTGCTTGGAGCTTGGGAGGGTTTTAGATCCTTAAATTCAAGGTATTTTTATTTTCAGCTGTTGCTTTAAATATATTTGACCAGATTCAAATCTTTTACTGCCAAAGAGTCTTTAAAGAGAAAGGATATGGAACATTTCATAATCAGGAAGACATTAGCTTCTATGGGCAAGAAAAGTGGGCAGCTGTTTTGCTAAACTGACCTGGCAATCCTTTTCCCCCAGTGAAGCTTATAGAAGCTTCATGTAGGCATAGACCACGTTCTCCTGTTCGACCCCAGCCCTTCACATCATCTGGCAGGCTGCCAGGGACACAACACGTGCTCGGCACATACTTGAATGGATGAGGAACTCTAGGCGGCCAATGGCCCACTTACGTCTCATCAAACAGGGGTTCCAGGGTCTTCCGCTTCACTGAGGTTTTCTTACGACTTGCCCACCTCCTTTCTGGCAACAAGTAGACACGGACATAGGGATCAGCTCCACTGCTGGTACAGGGTGTCAGGTTTCTGATTTGTTTTCAAAGACATTAAAGACAAAAAGGTTCTGGTTTTGAAACACTGAAAATATCATTTGGAGGAAGCCATACATTCAGTTTTAGATAGCCTTGAGGATAAAAAGTGCCCAGTAGTCTAGATGACCAAAAAAGCAAGTCTTGTGGAGGACAAAACATCAGATGCATGGTTTTAAAACCATGCATTTTTGTAAAGTTTGGAGCAGAGCCAAGTACTTTCCATCCACAGGAAGTTGAACATTTCCACTAGAGAAAAGGTATTGGCTCCCACTACCCCAGACAGTTTTGCAGTGGTCATGTCTGAGCGAAGCCCTTGGCTCTCTAGCCCATCAACACCACTGAGGACTCTGCAACCTGCAGACCTCCCGCCCTCCCACTGTATTACTTGTCTACTGTGGGGCTGCCCACCCCTGCCATTGCACCAAGGGCCCTTACTCTGACTTTTGGACACCAGATGCTCCTAAAGGACCTCTCCTGGCCCCAGCATCCCTCACCTGCAGCCGTTGACTAGCACGCTGAGGCAGCGCCGCAGACACACATAGCGCACAGTGAGCTGAATCTCGCCCAGCCTCCGCCACCTGAGATCCCTGCCTCTGTGAAAAAAGAGCTTGTCACTTCTCATGCTATTATAAGTGTTGGCCTCTCCCCTGGCCCCCAAGACAGAGCATGTTCTGCTTTTGGAGCATAGAGCTACGTGAATTAAAAGTTCTCAGTAAGGTTCCTTTCAGTTCGAAGTCAGGTCCATCCAGAATTCACGTGTAATTAATTATCCTACTTCACAGTAGGAAGAGCACAAACCCTGGAGTGCCATCGCCTTTGTACCATGATTTCTGGTGGGACCTTGGGTTATTTGACCCTTATGAAAGTAAGCTCTATCTCACAGGTTTATTGTGAAGATCAAGTTAAACCAAACGTGTTACGCCCATAGGAAACACTTGAGTGGCAGTCACTGACTACATAATTCCACATTCTAAGCTTTCCCCATCATTCCTGTATAACTCTTTAGAATTCAGGAAATGTTTCTGCTGTGAGGAAACTTCACCGAGGTCCAGCATCTGTTTTACAGTTGGTATGCAGCTAGAGCCACACCAGACGTTTGGGGACACACGTGCTCTTTCTATCCCTCTCACGAGGCCATTTTATGAAAAAACCAGAACTTGGACAGAAAAGTAAGTTCCTATCTACTTTTCCATCCGGGGAGTGAGTTTGCATGTGGGTGGTTTTAGAAGAGATTAAGCAGAGGTGCATACTCAGTGTTGAGGCTGATATCTGTCAGGTCAAAGCAGGAGGAGGCCAGGGAGTTGAGCGAGGACATGCTGGGAGCCAGCCTCGCGGGCGGCCATGCAAGTGGGGAAGCAGAGCATTTCATGGGTCTGAATGCCTTGATGGGCCCTGGAGAATGGGGGCCTGGGACAGTCAGGAAGATGGTGGCCGAACTCTTCTTCTCCCCCATGGGCTCACAGAACCCTTTGGCACTGTCCTTGCCTTTGGGTTCTGGGCCCATTTCTTGGGGAATGGGCTCGGTGGCAGCAGCGGTGGCACTGGTGGTTGTCGTGGTGCTCTTGGAGACTTCCTGGGGATCAGAAGCAGGGTCTGGGGGGCATGGCAGATCTGTAGGCCCCTCTCCCTGGGGTGGTGCTTCAGGGCCCTGGTTGGTGTCCACTTTCTTAATGAACAGAGGGCCTTTCTTGAGGGCTTCAGGTCCTGTGTATGGGCTCCCCATCTCTCGTTCCTCCACGCGTAGGAACTGCAAGCAGATGACAGGGTTGGTTTTGGGCTGAGCCTGCCACTTTCTCCTCTCTGCCCTCACCTTAACCTCTGGGAAACGGCTCCCACTTTATTCTAGAACAAAGGGTTTTCTCAAAACTTGCAGTTCTTCCTGACTACTGGATCCCATGGATTTTCCCATTAACCTTGCTCTGCCCCGGCCCCCTCGGCCCAGTGCTTCTGTCTTTTCCCTTCCTTGTGTCTCACATGAGCCAGTCTTCTCTCTGTATGCATCCTAGCCCACTCACAGCACGTGCTTTCCCTCTGTGCAGAGGACTCCTAGACCCACACCTGCAGTCCTGCCCTCACTCAGCCTCCACATATGTCACCAGCGCCTCCAGATGTGGTCATTTTCCAGCTGTTGCCTTATTTACCCTTGTTTCCCCTAAAATGTGCTTCCTAACCAGACGCCCCTGTGCTCCCAGCGCCAGAGGTCCAACCTCGGCCACTGTTTCTTTGTTCTTTCCCTCCGTTATTCACCATCAGGACCCTGCTGAGGGGTTTCCGCTTCCAGCAATGTGGTGGTCAGAATGTTCTGAGAAATGTCGTTAGGAAAGCCAAGTACATTTTAAATGCATAGTCAAATTTACAAGGAAGGAAGGAACGTCCCTTACAAAGAGAGGAAAGTGAATAATAAAGGTTAAGCTTTCATTGATTTATAAGTTGTTCATTTCTAAATGACCCTGCCTTTATCAGCCTTTGACTCCAAGGAGTTGGGCGGCCTTGGTCCGTGTGAGGCTGGGAGTTGGAGGGCCATGAAGGTGGATCTCATTAGGGCACGAGTCGTCTAGGATAAACACTGCACCCTCCAGCATCTCTCTCCACCTGTACTCTGGTTGGCGGGGGGGGGGGGGGGGGGGGGGTGGGGTCTTTCCTGAGAACTTGTCACCTTATACGCTGTCTCATTTGAATTTATACTACCTGTGGGGTCCTGAAACCCAAAGTTAAAAGTTAACATAAAGTGAACCCAGGTTTGTACTGTCCCTGAGGTGCTTGGATGTGCCCACAGCAGCCTCCTTGGAAGTGAACAGCCTCAATTCAGCTCACAAAGAAACACTGAGCATGCGTGTTTTCAGCCCAAGTTGCGAAACACAGAAACGAGTCGCCATGAAAACACATCGACACAACAAAACGAGTCGCCATGAAAACACATCGACACAACAAACATCAAAATTCAACTTCTGAGATCTTCAGATGATAGAATTAACAGACATGCATTCTAAGTATTTTCAAATGATTAAAGATGAAGTAGAAATGAAACTTCAAATCTAAGCTTCAGTTCGGTTATTTCAGAATAAAAACACATATTGAGGAGAGTGCCAAGTCACCAGCTTCTGCCACTATTAGCTTTCCCCCCGGGGCGCAGCAAGGAAGCCTGTGCATTTCAAAGTTGTTCCACAAAGAAAGGGAGCAGCTGTTGAATCTGCATGAAGTTTTAGTTTATATATCTTTTTCTGGTTCTTATGTAGTATCTTAACTCCCTTTTCCTAAACTTTTGGGTTGCTTTCTTTTTTATTACTAAAGAGTGAAGAATTTATCCCACTGCTTTGTCAATTAAAAAAAACAAACAAACAATTCTACCCATGTATTGCCAAACAACACTGAACCATTAAGACAAAAGATGTACATGTGATTACAGTAGACTCTCAGTTAATCAGCACCCATGGGGACTGGTAGATACCAGATAAATGTAGTTTCTGGATGCTTGAGAGTTACTATAAAAAACAGACCTAACTAATACCCCATACTATACCATACCATACACTCTGTATTGCCTTGATATTAATATTGAAATACAGTAATTAAAAGCGAGTTAAGACAAAGACAAAATGTAAGAAAAGAAAAAAAAAGATGAAGTAGAACATGAGACGATAAAATACAATGAAAAAAGACAACGTGGATTTGGAAAAGATAAAATTAGAAATGAAAAACAGCCTTTGAAATAAAAACAGTGAACAGGTTAAACAGCAGATTAGGCATAGCCACGGAAAAATTTAGTGGTCTGGAAGACAAATCTGAGGAAATCAGAGATAGATGGAAAATACGAAGATGAAGTCAGGTTGAGACATGGAGGAGATGGTAAGAAGGTCTAGCATAGAAAACGTTCTAGAAGGAAGAGTTAAAAGGATGGGAGAGGCAGTATTTTAAGAGATAACGACTGACAGTATTCTCAACAATGACAAAAACTGTGACTCCATTCCTGGCTTCTCCCCAGCCAGACCACCCCTGCCTCCCCTGGGGGCCGAGGGGACAGTTACCCGAAGCACCAGCCTCATGGAGATGAGGCTGTCCAGGCCTGAGTGGTCCAGCTGGAAGCGCTGCTCGAGGGTGAGGTCCGCGCAGGGGAGCATCTGGCACAGGGGGAGGTCCAGCACGCCCAGTGCACACTCCTGGTCATCGTCCAGCACCTGGGCAGCAGGCCAGTCACAGAATAAGAACCACCAGCCCCCACGCTCACCACCCCCCTCCTGGTCCCAGCCAAGTCAGAATTCACTGCAGTATGTACTGTGCTTTCACTGGCCTCTGGACCCGTTCTGAACACTGGGCCAGGCCTGGTCCCTGCCTGCCTTCAGTCAGGGAAGGAGAAGGGTTCAGGGTAAAGGCCACTACAAGTCTGTTAAGTGCCCAGGGCCCTGGGGGCTTTAGGGACTGGGGAGCTGTGCTGCTCCATGATGGGACATCCAGGCAGGGCTGAAGGCTCCAAAAGAGCCCGCTTCTACCATTTGTTAGTCATGAGATCTTAGATAAGTCATTGTTTGAGCCTCTGTTTGCTCATGTGTTTGCGCAGATCTCTTTTGAAGATTAAATATATTTTTAAAAAGACATGCATCATCATTAATGTCCTGAGCAGATGTCAGCACAGGCCACTCTGGGTGTTGTGTAACCACCAGAAAGACTTACGAGGAGAGCCAGGGAACTTGGGGGTTTGTCCTCCCACAGCCTCTTACCCAGAGACCTTGGGCACCAGCCTCATAAAGAGGTGGGGCCTCGCTACTTCCTCCCACACAGGGGCTGACTCTCCTGCCAGGAGAACCTACCGCTCAGGGTACACTTCGAGCTCCCCACCCCTCCTGACCTCAACCCCTCTTAGCTCTGTTGTAAGAGCCCAACTTCAAGCAGACCTGGACATGCAGCTGCTCAGCTGTCACACTGTGCACAAAGAAGGAGAACACTTGGCTCCACACAGGGTCTTTGCTCCTGGGACAGGTCTGGGGACAGAAGAGGGAAAGATCATTAAAGGGCCAGGTGGGACAGAGCAGGATCCTGGTGCCCTCTGCGCTCACTGGCGCCCTTCTCCGTGTCTGCCCAGGAACCAGGCCCATACATGCCATGGCTTGTGGGAGGCACGAGGGCAGAACAATCAGACTCAAAGGCGAGGAGAGCTTTGCCAGGAGGTTTTACAGTGGCAGAAAATCATACTGGCATTAGCGCTCCCTTGTGGGTGGGGTGGGGTATGCAGTGGGGATTCCTGCTGGACTGAGGAAGTTGTGAGCTGGTGGAAAGGACACAGGCTTAGAGCCAAGCCTGTGAACCCTAGTTCTGCTGCTTTCTAGCATGTGCCCTTAATTAAGTCACTGACCTCTGACCCTCAGATTCCTAACTATAAAACTCTTTGTGAGGTTACCTTGAAGACTAAATAATACAAAGTGCCTACAACGTGTCCCGGCACCTACTAAGCATTCAGTGGAAGTTCATTCCTGTCATTTTTCTTTCTGGATAGGACTGGCACCCCCATTTCCTCATCCCATGGCGACACACCACACGGTCATACCTTGCTTGTATATGTCTTCTTGCCCACAGATAGCTTGACGTAGGAAGAAGGGTCTCTGCTGACCTTATTCTGTGAGGGGGCAAATCCACGACAGTGAAGGTGGCACCATGAGTGTCAGCTTGAAACACCACACTCTCACCCCACCTCCCAACTTTCAGGAGCATCAGTGGGACCTGTGCCAGCCAGTTGCTTCGCTTTGAGAGAGAGCCACCTGGTGCTCCCAGGACCCCTGGGCTGCCATCGCTGTGCAGGCCAGGACAGGGCTGACCCCGGGACTCCTCCTATCTTTAACTCCTCTTCAAGTTAAAGATAGGTGGCCGGAGCTGGGCCTGGCTGGGCACAGGCTCTGGTTCCCTGGAGCTAATGGAGACCAACAGGGTGGAGTCAAGTTCTGGCTCCTCCCTTAGCTACATAACTCAGGCGCTTAAGCTTCTGGGTCCTGTTTGTGAAATGGCGATAGAATTGGACACAGTCCTCGTGGTGCTCGGGCACAACAAATGGTGGGCATCAGTTGCCAGGCTCCTTGCCTGGCTCACAGCAGACAGGATGGACAGCAGTCTTGCCACCCCCAGGCAGCATGGGCACAGACTGTTGCCCAGAAGACATAGGGCTGTGGTTACTCTAGGGAAAAGGAGTTAATGACTTGCTCTCGCTCAAGTTTCCAGCCACACACACACTTACCTTAGCAGACCTGGAGAGTTTTTTGGCTCGATACTCTCCATTCAGGTAGTCAAAAGGGTTTCTCTGCAGCACAAGAAGAGTATGTGAGCAACAGGAAAACTGTCAATTTCCATTTCAAATGGGCATCACGAAATGACAGGCACAAGCCAGGGTGTGTGTGACACTCTGGTCATGTCCCCACTCACCGGTAGGTTGCAAGCACTCTCCAGAAAGACCACGAGGATGGCAGTGGTAAGGCCACCATGGTCCTGCAAGCAGACGCAGACCCTTACTAGGTGCCTCCAGCAGCAGGAGACACAGTCTGGTTCTGGAAAAGCTTATTCATGGCAGAAGGAAGCCAGCCGGCCCTTGCCCCCCAGACTGGCCGTAAGATCCCTCAAAATCTGGCTTTTTTTTTGTTGTTGTTGAGTCTGAGAATACAACTGCAGCATGACAGATTCAAGTCAGACACAAGGGTGGACTTTCTGCATGAACTGGGCTGACAAGCACTAACACAGAGCTTTTAAGGATCCCAGCTTCCCTGAAGATGGTGGACGTGCTCAGAGGCCATCTCCTGAGAGAGCAGGAGCTGCCCTATGTGGAGACGAGGGCTCAGGGAAATGTTCTCCAGGAAGTGGGGCTGGCCAGAAGACTGAGCAAGATCTGGGGGCTCAACTCCCTCCCTCCACACACACAGCCCGCACGTGTTCAGCCCCACTGCTGCTCCCCGCTTTTGCGAGAGAGCCCTGTCACCACGCGCTCACCTCGGTCAGAGCTTCGGGGTCAGCGACCAGGGAAAGCCACTCCAGGCGCAGGTGCAGCCGCCCGCTGGTTGTGTCGTTCAAGACAAACCACTGCGGGGAGACGAGGAGGGAAAGGAAAGCTCAGGGCAAGGCCAGTGAGGTGCAGCTCAGCTGTGGGTCCCGGTGGGGGGCCTCATCGGAGCTTCAGGGAAAAGGGGAACCAGCTCAGACTGGGCGGACTCTGAACTTGAAGGGCTGGGAGGTGTGATTACAGAAAGCCAGAGGTGCTACACTGGGGGATGGAAAAACCCTCCCCCGCCAGGCCCAGCCGCCTTCCTCTGTAGTGTCAGGAGCGCCCCCTGCTGGAGGTCTTTGGTCTGTGGGTATTTCCAGGGCAGCTTCTTTCAGCCCAGGCCCTGATGGGTTCCCTGGGAGCCATCTGTGCCTCGCCCAGCTCCTGCCTGTGAAGGTGGGCACATGTGGCTCAGCACACATAGGACTGGCTGGGCTGGAGCAGCCTGCTGGCGCTGTCCAAGGGGAGGGGGTGGCAAGCACCAGCTGTACCTCATCCACCACTCTGTTCATCATGACGTCCCCGAGGCAGATCTGCAGGCTGGAAAACACAGAGAGGAGGGGTCAGCTCAGCTCCAAGGAGGCGAGCAGCAGTGGGTACGGAGGCCTACCCTGAATTTATTTTCAAATATGAGTGGGGTCCTCAAGACAGAAGATGTTACTCATACCAAAGAACCAATGGGAGACCGCTCTTCAGCCCCAGCAGAGGAAGGACTCTCCTCGATCAGGGCTGCTCCCATAGGCAGGCTGTCCCTAGAGGCAGTGGCCGCCATCCCCAGAGGGGAATAAGCAGACGGTGCCGTACACATGGGCTCTGGACTAGTGGCAGTGCTGCTGGCATTTGGGTGGAATAATTACTCATGTGCAAAACTGCCCATGCATTGCAGGAATTTAGCTTCCCTGTCCAGTGTCCTCTAAATGCCAGGGGCGCCACCACCTGCAGTCACTGTAACCACCTCAAATGCCCCTCCATTTCCAAAACTGCCCCCAGTGCCCTCCATGAGATAAATATAGTTAGCATGTATGTAAGAGGAGGTAATACCCACATTCAGTGTGTGCCTCTCACCTACCCCGACCCAAGCCGCCATGGAAGAGCCAGAGCGCTAAAGGTAACTCCAAGCAACTGTTAGAGGTACGCCTGAGCTCAACACAAATCACTTAGATAAAACGAACCACAGGTCACGCTTCTAATCTGCCATATTACTAAAGACGAAAACTGATAAGCAGCCTCTGCAGGTGAGCTGTTTCCTAGGCCCCTCCCATTTTGTTTTGTTCCTGCTTTTTAAAATTGTGGTTCATGGAAACGAGCTAATGATACAGGATTATGAACATTTGCATAAAGCTCTCCACCTCCTCATCCCAGCCCTGAGATGAGCGGTGTGAGCAGCCTGCCTTTCGCTGTGCCCACACGAACACGCGCAAGCGTACAGCCAAGAGGAACCTCCCTGGAAAGACGACTCAGACTGCGTAGGTCACTTCCAACTGCTTTCCCCCCAGGTCGATACACATAGGTCCTACCCGTTTTTACAAGCTGCAGAATATTCTGTAGTTTGGCAGTGGCAAATTTATTCAAACATTCAGCCAATGGCCTGTGAGGGTGGACATTGAAGTTCCAGCTTTTTTGTTTTGCCACCACAGGTAGTTCTGCAACAAACATTTCAGGTATAATGCTTTTATTTTATAGGAGACTTCTAGAAATGGGACTGCTGGACCAAAAGACAAGTTTGAAGTTTTGATGGCGAGCCCCCGCTGGGCTATTTCAGTCCTGCAGCCCTGAGTTTCTGTGTTTTGCCCCAGAATGAGTAGCACTGGGGACCTGGCCATCCGTGCCAGCCTTGTCCCCTGCTCCAGATGGGGAATCTACACGTTATCAGAAGCACAGAAAGCAGAGCTCACAGTATACAAGCCTTGGGGTCCTCTCTGTAGCCCCAGGTCCCAGCTCAGGGCTAGAGACTCAGGAGACTTCCAGGAAGGAGGTTTGGGGCAGGAATGTAGAACAATGGGGTGGTTTGCCTGGCACTGCTGGCTTGGTTGCAGGTCACTGAGTGATGGAAGGCCCAGCGCCCCCCGGTCCAGCGCAGCCCTCCTCACCTGCCCAGAAAGTCGTCCCTGTCAGGATCCTCGTCATACAGGTCTACCTCCAGGTCCTGTCCAGGGACCTCATACACCATGAACTGGAAGGAAAGAGAGGTGACTTGACCTGCAGGCAAACTGGCTGACGAAGCTGACCTGAAGCCTGACCCAAGAGGGAGCCAATTCCAGCTCTGCCCCCTGCCCATTCGGGGCCGGGGCAGGTTCCTGCCCTTCTCAGCGCCTGAGAACTCTTCTGTAAGAAGGGCAGGGTGGGTGCTCAGGACGGGGGCTTGCAGCTTTCAGAGCAAGTAGCAGGTCGTGGGTCCTCCCTCCCTGTAGTAGGGACTGCGGTTGAGCATAAGGAAGAATTCAGGCTCCTGCAGTCTGGCTCTGGCAGAGGGGCTGAGAGCCTTGGGGCAGAACTGCCTCTAGGTTCTTTTCTTTTGCTTTGAAAACTGTCCACAAAGCTGAAGCTGGCAGGGAGAGAAGGTGGGAACTGGTCTATAAGCTGCCCTCCCAGTGGGGCCTCAGAAGCCCACCTCTGGGAACCTGGCGGCTAGAGCCAAGTGGAAATCGCACAGAGCTGCCTGCCTGTCCCCAAGACCCCCATCTCTGTGTTGTCCCACAGTCTGTGAGGCCCATGAGGGCAAGGCCCACCCCAAGCAGGACCCAGAGTAGAGCCTGGAGGACTCACAAGGAGCCAAGACGACCCTTACCTCAAACACCTCGTTCCAGGTGGGGTTCAGGTTCTTGTAGATGGTCTGGCTCCGGAAGTGCTGCAGGCCAATGCTCACCTTGGCGTAGGGATCTGACTTGCCTCTGATCCCCAGGAAGTGGTCCATCTGGGGAAGTTTCTCCGCCTCCAGCAAGTGGACTCGGATCACCCCCTGCAAAAGGCCCCCGCCCAGGGCTCGCAGCTGCTTGGTGTGCTGCGCTAACCCTGAAGGCCTGCAATACCGGAGCCCCAGCCATCAGACGTCAGTCACCCTGGCCCACCTCACCCTCTCCGTGGTTTAGATGGGGAGACAGAAGCCAGAGACAGCAGTCTCCTGGCCAAGGCCATGTATCAAGTGATGGCAGGGCCCAGGGCTCTGTCCACGGCATCGTGATGCCGGCCCACATTTTTGGCCCTGCAGACCTTCCCTGACCCCACCCTGCCATGTGAATGGCCTGTTCATCTGCAGCCATTTCCCCCTGTGCCAGCAACCATGCCACCTGAGGAGGTGCCCTCCTGTATTCTAGTCCACTGTCTCAATCTGCGTGTAGTCTATGTTCCGTTGTCATTCCTTCCCGATCCCCAGGTGTACACAGCCCTGTGGGTCCTGCCCACTGCTGGCAGTGGGTCATCCCTGCGCTCATAAAGGCCCCAGCACTGCCTCTCACTCCACTCCCCAGACTCTGGGCTATCGAGGCAGAACAGAACACAAGAATTGGGAACAACTCAGTGATGAGGCTGGCAGCCCTCCTGCCTAGAACTATTATTTTTTAAATACCAGTAAATACACATGCATTTTCCCTTTGACCCAGCAATCCCATGTGTAGCCCTAAAGGCAAACTGGTAAAAATGTGAGACATGGACAGACTACTCATGACAACCTAGTTATCAGAGAGAAAGGCCAGACGCCACTGAACTGTCCATCACCAGAGAACTGGTTCAGGGGTTCTCAGCCTTCCTCATGCCGTGACCCTTTAATACAGTTCCTCATGCTGTGGTGACCCCCAACCATAAAATTACTGGTAGCTGCTCTCTACACGTGTGACTGGTCCGCATAAGTACGTTACGGCGCCAACCCTGTCACACACACCTGTATTTGTGCGGGGTGTAAGGGGTCGCGGCCCACAGGTTGAGAACCCCTGGAATGAACTGCACCACAGCCACGCCGTGGAGCACTACGCAGCCCCAGGGAGGAGGAAGGGCTCCATCCACCTCGGGACACGGAGTCATAAACGCAAGGTGGGGAAGAGCGTGCCGCCAGGGAAGGGGGACACGGACACGGTCAGATGCGCGCGCACCACCGTACGTACCTACCTGCTCACATTAGAAAACAGATAATGAAAACTGTGCAGGGGGAGCGCGCTACTTACAGGGGCAGGGTGGACGGCAGGTCGGGGGACCGGGCAGAAGCCAGACTCCTTGCAATAGAACTTGTTTTTGTGTTGAACTTTGGAAACGTGCAAATGTTTTATATGATTGTAAAAGTAAGTTAAGGTAAAAATTAAAGCCTAAAAATAGAAATGAAATGAGACAAATCCGTGTAACTATTCACGGCCAGCTGTTGCCACGACACATAGAGAGGAACTATTCCAAGTGAGTTAAATCGTAGCAGTTTGACAGGACATCTCGAGTGGGGCAGACCCTCCGGACAGGATGTTTTCCGTAATTGTGATGGAGGTGACAGTGTTGTATCGTTATCCTGAGACTGCCAGACTCGTAGCGTGGGATGAAGCCCACGCACCCTCAAGGGGAGGCCGGGAGTACTACTCGAATGTGCCCCCACTGGACAGAAAAGGACCATCCTGTGAGAACGCATTCCCCGCCCTCCAACCTGCCGGTCCCTCCACACTGCGCCCTGCGCTGTGACTGGTGCGGGGACTCACGCAGGGCAGAGGGAAGCGCAGGTGGGTCACGTCCAGCCCCTTCTTCACGGGCACAGTCACGCGGTTGGGCAGCACCAGGTGGGTGGCGATGAGGTCCTCCAGCAGGCTGTCTGACACCTCGCTGGGGAGAGTGGGCGTTACCAGCTGTGGAGGGGTGGCCCTAGCTCCCCCAGGCCGCCTGCCCGCTCCGCCCCTCCCCGGAGCTGGGACCAGGAGCACAGCTCCAGGGTAGGCCCTGCCCCCAGACTGCCTGGATAGGAGAGGATGACAGCCCCCTAACCCCTCCCCGCATTCTGCTTTGTCTTCTTTGAGGCATCACAGCATGGTTGCTAAGAGCGATGACCTGCAGCCTGTTAGCATCTCAGCTCCCCCTCCCCCACGAGCTGTGTGACCTTGGGTAAGTTGCTGAACTTTCCTCATCTCTAAAGCAAGGGTCGTTACAAGGATGAGTTAGCCTGCGTGAAGTGTTAGAACGGTGCCCCGTGCACAGCCAGCACGAGGTGAGAGTTCGCTACCGTAGCCCTTCTGCTCCTTGACGTCACATCCAAATCCTCTTTATTGCCTGACTGCTCCCAAGTCGACAGAGCAAGGACAGTGTCTAGAACAGGACTGGCCACAGTATGTGCTCAGTAACTATTTCTTTTTTGAATAAAAGAATGCATAACTGTATTCTCTGCACCTGGGGGTGGAGATCAGTTGAGAATGTCCCCAGTAAGGGAGTGGTCCCCGCAACGGGCAGGCGCAGCTGCCTGAGCCTGGTGAGCCAGCGGGTGCACGCTCTGGCTAGTCCAGCCGTCCCTCCGTTCTGGGGAGGTGTGTCCACGTGGGGGTGGAGCCCTTCTCTGCTGAGACCTGAGGCTCTGAGTGCCACACGCACAGCAGCCTGGGAAGGTAGGGTTCCCCAGACCAGCTCCGCCTCACCGGCCCCTGCTCATGGTTCGGAACCACAGTTGGGGGAGGCCACGTGGGCTGCTCACCGCACACTTGGGTTGGGGAGGGGGTGAAGTGAGGATGAAAGGAAGACACTTACATGTGTGTACACACCCACTGTGCCACCCCCACAACTCAGTGCTCTTCCAGGGACACTAAGATAGAGGAACCAAGCTCCCCTTTTACTGAGCAAGAACCCAGAAAGGTGAAGTAACTTGTCCCAAGTCACCCAGTTGCTAAGCAATAGAGCCAGGAGCCTGGTCCAGCTGGGCCTTGTTCTGGAGTCTGTGCTCTCTCCTTAGCCCACACAGCCTCCTCTAGGACACCTCATCTGATCAGAGCCACTCTCCCTGGGCTCACCCACCGCATGTGTGCATGTGTGCGTGTGGGGCGCAGGGGCTGCCCTCCGAGGCCCAGCAACACTGTTAGCCTCCCAACTCCCACCCCAAACACACCAACACTTTTTCCTCTGGAGGTGGGAGGACTCGGTGCCTACCCCACACTCTTCGTGCAGGGAGCCAGGAGGGAGGGCACAGCCACTGTGCAGCCCTGGTCACTGGCTGCACAGCCCCGGAAGGCCCCATGCGTGGAGTCTGCCTGGAGTCTCTCACAGGCACTTACTTGATTCCCGGTGCATCCAGCAAATTGGTCAGGCCCGTCCAGTTGATCTGCAGGTGCTGCAGGGCAGAGGGAGGCTGTTAGGCTGGGAGGAGCCAGAAGCCCAGAGCTGAGAACCCTCCGCCAAGTGCCTCACACCCACCGACAGGGAGAACCCAGTCCGCGGCGGGATGCCTGCTACAGGGGTGGCAGGCAGGAGAGAGCACCTCCAAGCCCTGCTCAGGCAGGATGGGCCAGGGCCAGGGCCATCAGGCCTGCTGCTTTCCTGCTGGGACCACCACAGGCCGGCCTGGACTCAGACAGGTCTGAGGTATAGACTCCTCGCTACCTCTGACCACCTGTGCAACCTTGGCAAGCCACTTCTCTCAACTGTAGCACAGTTGGGGACCGCAGTCTGCCTGAGATTGCATGGGACAGGTGCGTGGGGTGTCTGGGTCTAGGGGGACTCACGCTCAGTGCCTGGGGCCCAGCAGACACGTGCTCACTCACAGGGAGCGGCAGGCCTGCCTCTCAGCGCCGGGGCTCACCGGCTTTTGAAGGAAGAACACGGTCACAGCTCCCACGAAGGGCTTGTCCACCAGGAGGGGGTCCAGGATGACCCGCAGCGTGCCCTGCAACTGGATGGGCACAGAGGGCCCCATGAGGGACTTCAGTGTCCCTTTGTCCTGCACCAGCTGCACTTAGCTGAGGCCATTGCTGTCTCCGTTTGCAGCCTGTTGCCCCCTTCCCTGACCCCAGCCCCAGGGCAGGAATGGGGGGCAGTCCTGCCAGGCTCCACCCACCTGGATCCCATTCACACCAGCCTGTATCTTCTGCAGCTCCACGCTGATCTCGCAGTCCCCGATGTAGCTGAGTGTGGAGAGATGAAGGAGGGGAGTGGCATTTGCCCAGCGCCACCCAACCCAAGCCCAGGTGGCAGCCACCCAGCCTGAGCCCTGCCACTCCCAGACATGGTTTCCCCAACAGCCTCAGCCTTGCTCGGCTCTGCACAGACACTGATGCAGGCCCAGACCCTGGGAGGTGACGCCCCAGGTCCCTGCATCCAGGTGTCCCATGTGCATGTGCACCTCTGCCCCTGACGACAGTGGCTCTGGGCACCACCTTGCCCCACACCCCACAGACGTGAAGGAAGGACTCTTGGTGAACACACTGCTCTCCCGCCTCTGCCACTGCTGTGCCCCTGCCCCGTCTTTGCCAGGTCTCTTCCCCTGGGACACAGAGCAGCCTCACTGCTTATATCTAGCCTTCCACCTGGACTGTCGCTGGGAATGGGGGTGGGGGTCAAAGGGAATGTTCTCGGGACCCCGAGTCCTGCTGGCAGCCCTTATTGCGTGCTGGGCACGGGGAGCCCAGAATGGGTGCCCTTGAAGCTAGAGATAAGGTGACACTTCAAAGGACTAAAGGAGACTAACAGAAGGGAGAGGGCAGCCGTCACACATCTGTAGGACACAGGCAGGGAGTTGATGTCACAGAAATGTGGAGTGTCCCTTGAAAGAGGGGGGAATCCGGGGACCCCAGGAGCTGCCTGAGCTGATGGGAAGCTGTGGGGCTGGGCAAGGTGACCTGGACAGGCCCCAGAGAGTCATATAAGGATCTCGAGGCAGAGCCTTGGGGCCAGAATGCCCAACAGCGGTCCCCATCGCAACACAGGAGACCAGCCCCCAGATGAGGACGGGTGTTCCCAGAGCTGACTCCCGTCTTCCCAGTGCGCTCTCGGTGCCAGTCTTGGGGCTAAGCACAGGCAACACGAGACAATGGAAAGGAAGGGCAACATCCTCAGCCTCAGGATCCTTCTTCCCTTAAAACACAACTCAAATCTCACCACCTCTAGGAAGAGTTCCTGGGTTCAATCTCCCTTCTCACTAACTCAAGCCTATTACAATCCTCACAGAAAAGGTGTCCTTGCCCAACCCGCTGAACTGGTCACACGTGTGTCTTTGCATCCTTTAGTTTTTCTGGGGTGCTGCAGAGCCCCGATCTCCAGCTGGTCTCCTGTGCTTGGAGTTCCCTGGGCCCCACCACAAGCCCCCGTATCTTCTCGCCTGACTTGCCCCGTCTCGCTACATCCTCTCTAAGGCAGCTGCTCTGACCCTCCAGGTGACCCGGCCCTGGCCTCCAAGAAAGCTCCACTGCCCTGGGCCTTGGTGCCCAGAGCATGCCTAGTGCCCGGTCTGATGGGAGAAGCCAGGCTCGGGCTGAGGGATCAGGTGGTGGTGGCACCCCTGGGACCCTCCCTGGTCCTGACACTCCTCCTCATCCCAAACAGGGAGCTTACACTGCAGCCCAGGGCGGGTGGGGGCATATGTGCTGGGAGGGGCCTTCAGGCCCCAGGTTAGAATGGACACGTGCCACTCCACCCCTGACCCGGCTGTTCCCACAGTTCCCCCGAACCCCCATGGGCAAGAGGGCTCACCATATCTGCAGGTCCAGGACCACCTGTCTCCGGTTGTGCTTGCTGGTGTGTGCCTTGACGCCGTTGACCCTGGGGCACTGGAAGAGATGTCGAGGGCCCGGTCAGCAGGGGTCCTGCAGTAGGGATGGCTGTCACCCCCTGCCAGCACTGTGCCTTGTGCACTAAAACCAACATGCCCACTGTATTCCTGGGATCAGGTACAAAACCAGAAATCTGCCCCACAGCCCGTCTGCCTTGGTCACCCAGTACTTCCCTCCCTGGAATGTGTACCCTTCCTTCTCTCCTTCCACAAATATTTACTGAGCACCCACCCTGTGCCAGGCACTGGCCCGGGGAGAAGGCACAGAGCACGGTGGGCAGAGACTGCGCTCGTGGGCTCACAGCCCAGCAGAGGCAGGGCAGGGGTGTGTGTGTGTGATGACGTACAGCTTGTGCTGTCATGTGGAGATGTGGGGACTTCAGGAGAACCTCCCAAGCCAGCTCGGGGTGGGCAGAGGTTAGTGAAGGCTTCCTGGAGGAGGCGGCATTTGAATAGTTCCAGCAGGTAAATAGGAGTTGGTCCCCTAAGGGCAAGGGAAGAGGGCAGGGATCCAGGCTGGGGGATCTGACCCTAGGAAGTCACCTGTCTCACTCCAGGGCCACAGTTCCAGTGGCTGGGGCTGAGCACTGAACTCTGAGGTAGTTTTTCTTACCCTCTCTGCCCGTTAGGTGGCATTGAAGTCTGGTTATTATTTATCAAGAATAGAAAATTTTCCTATGTAATCCTTGCTAACAGATGTCACCCCAAAAAAGTCTAACAATAAAAATGAATTAAAAGAATAGAAAAATTTCATTTGAATTTGAATTGGTGATATGCATGCAGAAGTGGTTAGGAGTGAAATTCACTAATGTCTGAAATTTAGTTTGAAAAGCATTTAAAAAATAAAGATGTCAAGAAGGACAGAAGAATGGACATGTACCAAAGCAAATGCAGCAAAAGGTTAATAATCACACAATCCAGATGGTTCACTGCATCATTCCTTCAATTTTTTTGTATATTTGAAATTTTCCATAATAAAATATTGGAGGAAAAAATTCAATCAGCCATACTAGAGGAAACAGTCCCTTATCTTTCTGTTCTCCCCATGGAACGTGTATTTACGTTGTCACACGAAAAGGTTACCAAAGAGTACAGAAGCAAAAATGCAAGAAAAGAAGTATTATGGGGACATGTTGGGTGGTTAATTAAAATTATATAGCTTTTCCAGTGATATGTCTGATACATTAAATGTGTAATTCGCTGTAATTTTTCTCTTTCTCATATTTAATATTCGTTTTTGCCCTGGTCTTACATTCCTTTTCTTTAAGAGGGCCCTGAGAATCGTATTCATAGAAGCTGCCGGCCACACAGCACCTGGGCCCCCCAGCCTCCAGGGCCTTGATGGTAAATACCCAGTGGGGCGGGGAAGCCTGGGGGTGGGGATCACTGTACCTGATTTCCCACAGCCTGCCGCCTGCTGCTTCCCAGCTGGGTGCTGGTTCGCGGACACCTGTGAAAGCTCAGCCAGCCCCAAGATCCCCACCTGCAGAGACCTGTCAGGGGAAGGCTGCTCACCTGGAAGCCCCACCACAGGGAGGAGGGAGAACCAGCCTTCGAGCCTCTGCTCTGTGCTGGGCAGGTTGGCCCCAGCCTAGGGCTCAGTTAGGTGAGGGGCACGGGCTGGAATGTGGCCTCCACTGGCCCTCTTGGCCTGATCCCCTGTGAAAGCACCACTCACACGGCCATGCCAAGTGCCCTGAGCACAGGCCTGTTAGTCACAGACCTCATAACCACCTTAGAAGTAGGTCTTTTCCTTTTACAGATGAGGAAACTGAAGCTCAGAGAGGTTAAGTCACTAGTGCAAGGTTATCCCAGCACAGAGCGGAGGTGGTCACGGACACACTCATGTGTATGAAGGAATGGGGTGTGGTGAGTGCGCTGGGTCCTGGCCGAGCCCAGGAAGGTCACTGAGGAGTCCTCTTTGATGCCCGCAATGGAGAAGAGAGAACAAGGGGGCTGGGGGAAGAGGACCGGCAGGGCTCTGAACACCAGAACCAGGAGTCCAGTACTTGTCCTGCAGGGCTCGGGCCTGCAGGTACCCTGCCAGGTTCTCCTGATGTGACAGAAAAAAATCATCCCTTAGGATCAGCCATCTCTAGGCCCGCTTCTGTTGCCAGCTTTCCAGCAGTGCCATGTCCCAGATGCACCACCAGGCAGGCGGCCCGGCTGAGCAGGCTCTGCTATAAGCACAGGCTGCCTGGCTCTCGGCCTGTTGGATTCTTCAAGTGCCAACTCAGATATCATCTCCTCCTGGAAGCCTTCCCTGACTACCACAGCCACTACACCCTTCCACTCCTGCATTCATGCATTCCAACACCACTGTGCGTGCACTGCCGTGTTGTTGCCCACCAGTGTATGCATCGCCCTCCGCAACAGGACAGTGACCTTCCTGAAGGCAGGGGCGCAGCCACACCGTCTCTGCCTATGGTGCCTCGCACACAGCCATGCTCAAAAAGTCATACGTGAATGAAGCAGGGAATGAACAAACGAACCAGCATGTGCTGGGACAAACCAGTCCAGGTACAGCCTGAGTGACATGAACCAGAATCTCCAGGCTCAGCTTCACTCGAGGGGCTGGTGGTTCCGAGCTGGGCCCATGCCGGGGGCTGGCAGGCAGCTCTCAGCAGACTGGCCTGCATTCAGACACCTGCTTGGTCTGGAGCAGACCATGTGCTAACACCTCTAGTTTAGCGGGTGATTGACATCCCAGGGGTTCTGTGCCAGGGGATGCTTTTTCAGGTGCCCAAAGTAAGATTCATGTCAGCAGGGCACCTTGGGGCAAGAGAAGGGGGCGAGCAGGCACCAGAGGCCCAGCAGTCCAGAACAGGGACATGAAGTTAAACAGAAACTTCTTTTATCCTGGGTCACCTATGGTCGGCACAGAACTAGCCTAGCCTGGGGACACTGACTGCCAGAACCACTCAGTTCCTAGAGAAGCATGCGCACTTTGAGGCACTGGCTATGTCATGCCTTGAAGGCGTGTTCTTCCCGGCTGATGCCTGAGAGTAGCAGGTATGACTGGTGCACGCTTGTATCCAGCTGGCTTGCACCGTGGGGCATGTTTTCAAACTTTGGCTTAAGCCAAGAGGACTTGTCCCCGACTTCTGCTCTTGGTTGTCTCTGTGCCCAGCTTCCTCAGCCCGCACAGATAGTGCTGGGCCTGGGGTGAGGCGTCTATGCTGAGGCCCAGGAGCTGGGAAGTGCAGGTGGGGGCTGGCCCACTGCGAGGCTCCATGGGATCTTTTCAGTCAGGTACATGACCTGGGGCAGGGATGGGGACAGAGAAGAGACTGCACAACAGACCTAGGCTGCTCTTTCCAGATACTGACCTTCTGTCCGAAGTAGAGCTTGGTGAAGGTGAAGGTCCTCAGGTGGACGCTCTTCTCGCGGATCTTAGGCTCGAGCTTCTCCCGGAACTTGCTCTCCATAATCATGCTTAGGTAGGGCCAGATCTGGGAGATGATCTGTGAGGGCAGCAAGAGGCTCCTGGTGCTCAGGTTTGTGCCCTCCACCCCAGAACCATGGCTGCCTGAAGCTTTTAGGCCTAGAAGCATGGCCATCTTGGTCTAATCGCAGCCCTTGCTGCAAAAATCTAACTTGAAATTTCATATTTGAAAATATATTTTAAAATGTATTTAAATACATGCATGTAAGGGCCCTGGACCCTTACACTGCAGCACCCATCTGCTGGCCTGCCCACCCATCTACCTATCTGTCCATTAAAGGTTGGGTAACTACAGCAGGGGTCCTCAGTCTTGCACAGGCAGTGGAACCCCCAAGATTTGGTGCCATTTTGCAGAGCACCGTGGAACATTCATTCACTCAACCAAACATTATGAAGCCCTTTAGCTCTGTGCTAAAACATAAATCACCTGAATCTACACTGTGGTATGAACAGGAAATAGCAGGTAGCGGAGGTTTAAGGAAAAACAAAAAATCACAAGAGAAACAAATTGTTTCCTGTGGATTTGATTTTTTTCTAGCAATCAGGACAGGCTGCTTGCAGCTGATTTCTGCAGAAGCTACTCTGGGAACCAAGCCCAGGGCCTGGGCAGAGGAAGGGTGGCCGGAGATGGTGATGAGGGTGCGGTGCAGAGGGAGGGCAGGCCGGCCCACAGGTCCTATTTGAGGCAAAAGCTTCTTCCTTCCCTTCTGTCTTGGGCCTCAGTTTAAAGATGTGCCTCCCACTTTCCAAAACCCCGAAGGAGGTTTCAGGGATCTGCTGTCCCCATCTCTCTCAGGGCTCTCTAGGATCTGGTCCCATCTTCCTGTCTTACTTTGTCATTTGCCAAGTGCCTCTTGAGTACGAAGCTGCTTGGGACACAGCTGGTGCCCTGGTGTGTGGTTCGCCTACACAACTCTTTCCCCACCTGAGCCGTGAGCTGAGGGCAGGAGTCTGACCCCCCCAAAACAGTCATGGATCTAGCACCTTGTGCGGGCCTCTGTGTGTTGGTTCAGACAGCATGCATGTGAGGTCTGTGAACCAGCAGACATGTGCAGGGAGAAGGCCATCTGGGGGCACAGTACAGGTCTGTTTGCGGTCTCAGAAGCCCTGGGCCTGCATCCACCCACAGGAATCGGATCACTCCTTTTATTTTTTATTTATTTATTTATTTATTTATTTTTTTTAAAGGTGAAAGGGAATAAGAAGTACAAACTTCCAGGATCACTCCTTTTAAAGCAGCAACCTACTTCCTACAAATTTTACCCAGGGGCTGGGAATGGTTTTTGATCCACTTGGCAATGACCTTTTGGGTAATGTGAGAACACCAACTTTAGATCAAAAAACCATCAGGAAGTGTTGTTAAATATCTACCCTAAGTCATTCCTGCTCTGGGCTAAGCCTCTGAGAGAGACCAGGTCTGGGTTGGAATGAGTCCTGAGGAAACCTGAAGGCGGTTGCAGGAACATTCACATTTAGAGACAGATTTGGGCAGATCAGGAAGGGGGCCAGACTCTGATTCCCCATCTCTAAGAGGTGAGGGTGGGGGGTGGTGGGGGGGTGATATGTGACCTGGAGTCTCAGCACACAGCCCAGGGCTATCTGGTGGCAGGACCCACAGCAGTCATACCCATGATGACAGCTATCCCAGCCCCCACAATGCGCCGGGTACGTGGTGCATTAATTACCTCACTAATCCTCAAGCACCCCACGGGCAGGGACCATAATTACTCCCATTGCACAGAGGAAGGAACCGGCTGGGAGAGGTCAGGCAACCTGCTCGAGGTGGTCCAGCCAGTGCTGGTGGGCTGGGGCTCAGACCAAATCCAGTGGTAGCTGAGGCATCACCCCCTTTCTCTCCGAGGAACTGCTGATCTGGGCCTGGCATGGGGTGGAGGTGTGGGGGGCGGCGCTGGAGGCTGCACTTTTCTCTCCAAGTCTCTAGTTTCTAACTTTTCTGCTTCAGCTATGTGTTAATTTCACAGTTGAAAAAAAATTTTTTTTTCCAAAGAAGAGTCATTGTCTGGTGATGAGCAGAACCCAGAGGGTGGTAAAGAGTTAGAGACAGGCAGACAAGCGACAGGGAGGGCCTTTGTCCACGTGCTGCCCTGCCCCACCCCTGCCGGTGACTCAGCCAGGGCAGCAGGAGGACCAGGCCTGGAGTGAGGCAGCCCCGCCCAGCCGACCGCCTTACCTTGTTGGCCCACTCGACCCGCTCCACGTCAGGGAAGTGGATCTAGGGGACAGAAGCCCCGAGGGCAAGTTAAACTTGAGAGCTGCTCGTGTTGGGAACCAGACAGGCAGCTGAGCGAGCCTGACGGTGCTGCCTGGCAGGTTCCTCTTCCTGCCCCCACCCGTTCTGGGCACCCACTGGCGCCCGGCGCACGACTCAGAGCCAGCCCTGCCCTCTAGGAGCACCCTGTCCGGTGGGGCAGGCTGCAAATAACCAGGTGGTGCCCACGCACAGCCATGACAGTGACACGGCGGGGGACGCCAGCTCCAGCTCGGTGCAGTCTGGGTGGCTCTGGAGAGGCTGCTGCCCCCTCCCCTCTGCCAGGGAATGGGGGTCGGGGGGGGGGCAGGAACCTTCTCCTTGGCTGGCATGTGCAAATAAGCCCTGCCTTCGGGGTGGAAGCACTGAACCCCAACTTGGGCCTTCCCAGGGTGATACCGAGCTTGCTCCTGGCGACCTCTGTCCCCCTATTCCTTTTAATGACACAAGTAATATTATGTAGAAAATTAGAAAGGATAACTAAGCAAAAGGACACTATTTTATCAGAGAATGCCACCCAGTGATAACTGCTGGTTAAGAGAGTGATGGATGTACTTCCTTCCAGTCTTTTCCAGAAACAAGTGTGTGGTCGTTTTCATGGAAATTGAGGTCACGGCGCTTTCTGTAGCCTGTTTTTTTCTTTCACTTAATAAATTGTGGTTGTGCTGACTCTAAAGGTAACTGTTGCCAATTTGAAAAGCCAAAAAAGGGTATTGTGTGGGCAACTGGGGAGTGGGCAGCCGTGGGGGGGTCTGTCCTCAGCTCCCTGCGTTCCCACCCAAGCCCAGTCCCTTTCCCAGCAGGGAGGCCCCTCAGGCCAGGTCCCATAGCAGAGCTTCCTCCAGGTCACAGCCCCCAGCCAGTGTCTGCTGGGTGAGTCCTGCCACATCCCTGGGAGGGGGTGGGGGTCCCCAAGGTGAGGTGATAATCCTGTTGGCTAACCTTTCCATGACGGGACCCTCCCCCGCAAGAACCTTGATCTCCAAATGTGTCTGCTGAGCTGCTCAACCCCACCCCACCCCACCCACCCTCTCATGGGTTTCTGGGACCAACAGAGGGGAAAGTGTTCAGGGTGCCTGTCACCTAGCACAAAACAGGGACCAGTAAAATGTTAGCAAGGGCCATTCCTGTCGCCATGTCCCAAGTCCTCTGAACATGAGGCCAGTTCAAGATCAGATTTGTGGTTGGCTTGAGACTTCCTGAGGTCGAGACAGGGCCTGCCCTCCCCATCTGGGGGCTCAGAGGCTCACTGTCCAGGGATGTGTCCATGTGTGCAGGCCCAACCAGTGCCAGGCCCTGGGCCAGCCCCGCAAGGCCCTGAAGGTGCAAACACAGACGCTGGCACAGACCACTCACCGGGAGGAGAGCAACTGAATTCTCTTAGGAACACAGTTCTTAATAGCTTGAGAGGCCAGGGGAGCCCCATGCTTCTGCGACTCCTGGGACATCATGCCATTCTCCGGCAAAGGTTCCCCAGCTCTGGGCAGTGGCCCACACTAACTTGGAGAAGCAGCTACTATTTCCAGGAGCTGAAGAGGCAGCTGGCCTGGCCCATGGGAACAGACAGGAATGATGTCACAAGTGGGCAGGAGCTGGATTCGGGCCACCCAGTTCAGCCGGAGAGAGGCGGCCTGCTGGCCACACGCTCCCTGCAGCTGCCCTTGTTAGGTCCCAAGCTGGGTACCAGGCAAGTGGAGGGGGCACCCTTCCACTGCCCTCTATCACACTGTCCAGCACTGAAGTGAAAACTGCACGGGGGCCTAGTCCAGCGATGGCCTCGTTCCCCAGAACCCTGTCCCCTCACCTTTTAGTGCCACCACCTTGACCGTTTCCATCCCCAACAGCAGCCTGCACATACCATTCCCTGGGTCTGACACACGCTTCCCCACTGCCCTTTGCACCATTCATCACCATCGTAGACTCCACTCCTTCTAGGCAGCCTTTCCAGATCTCTCAAGTTGGGGATGGGTGGCCCTATTATAAATGTCATTGCAACATTTTCCACACCTTATTAGAGCTGCTTGGTCTTACTGCCAGGCTCCTTACTAGACTGGAAGCACTCGTGGGCTGACTTAGCCTTGTTCCCTATTAGCACCTGTCCCTGGTATATGAATGTCTTAATATTTGTGGAATGAATGAATGAATGAATGAATGAATTACAAGGTTCTTGCCCTCAAGGAGCTCCCAGGTTGGTGAAGGAAGCAGGCAATTCACAGACCATTCAAGTGCAGGCTCAGAACCAAGGCAGGGGAGGGGGTGTCACAGTGGACAAAGGTTAGCTATGGCTGGGCTCTCGCTGGCACCTCTGCTGCCCATCCCTGCTGGCTGGACCCCTTACTCTCCTCCTTCCATTCTAACCACTGCTCTTCCCATCCTGTCCTAGGGCACACCACGTGTGCATAGCCTTCCCCCACCCCAGGGGGTTCTGCACCCCTGGGAGCTGAGAAGTTCTCTGCTGGACCTCAAAAGGTGATCCATGTTGGGTTCACCCTGGCCACAGTTGGGAGAGTCAAAGATTTCCTAAGCAGCCTCACACCTTCTGAATCAGAGTGATTCAGGGTGGGGCCTTCCATTTTATTTTTACCAAGCTCCTGACATGATCCTGGAGTTCATTCAGGGTTGGTTGAGAGGTTTCAGAGAGCAGCTCATCCCTTGTATCACAGTGGCACACACTCACCCTGACAGTGAGGACAGCAATGGATTGACGAGGGCTCGCACATAGGTTTCATGGTCTTTGTGGACCACACATGCCTGTATTTGAGGCTTTTTGCTAAGAGATTCCTCCAGACAGAGCAGCAATTCAGAACAAGAAAATAAGAGACCATCAGGTCACCCTCTCAGCACCTGCCATCACTCCCCAGGTTGCTGTCAGAAGAGCAGGGACACCTTCTTTGTGCCCCTGAAGAAGTTCTGGATCAGAGAATGAAATTGAAGAGCCTGACACTTACGGAGCAGCTCCTCATACCCAGTGTTTCCTAGTCTGACAGGATAAATTAGTCTCTCCTTCCATTATTATTGGTCTTCTTTGGGTCTTTCCCCATTCCCAATTCTTAGTTATGCTATGTTTTGATTCTATCTTTTGGCTTTATATTTTAGCTTTTGCACTTAGGTCTTCAATCTGCTCAGAATTTTTTTTTTATAGTAGATAAGATAGGCATATAATTTCATCTCTCTCCACAGTTGCACTAAGGCAACTTTCTAGCATCACACATGGAAGAAGTCCACCGTTCCTCCTAACTTGCAAAGTTACTTCCCTCCCATATCAGCTTCTCCTGTGTGATTTTGGGTGTTTCTGGTCTTGGTGTTAAATGCTATGGTCTGTTTGGCTGTTCCTGTGCCAGTACCATGCTGACTGGCTTTGTGAGAATCACTACAGCTTTGTAATATCACCTGGGGTAGGGTGAGTCCCTCTTTTTGCTCTTTCTGTTTCAAACTGATTTAGAATAGTGTTTATACTTCCATATGCATCTTATAATCATCTTGTCAATCTTCAGGAAAAAATCCTCCTGGGATTCTGATTATCTTTTAATTAACAGATTAATTTGTGGGAGAATGGATATATTTACAAGATTAAGTTTGGCATCCATGAACAGAGTATTTCCCTTGATTCATTCACATTTGATTGTATTCACATCGCTTCTTGGCCTTTTGGCTAAGATCAAGTGTTGATTGTATTCACATAGGATCATAAACTATTTGCTATTAAAGTCCTGTGTCTTTTTTGTTAGATTACTTTTTTGGTTTTGTGGTTATTAGAAATTTCATTTTCCAGACAACTTTGTTAAAATTTGTTATTGTTCATTAATTCTCAGAGGTTATTTACATATATTTATAATCCCCAAATAACAGTTTTTATCTTTTGGTCCCTATCTTTATCCTTATTTCTCTCTCTTGTGTGACTTCATTGGCCAGGACCTCTGGCTCTACGCTAGGCAGCATGGCAACAGTGAGCACCTCTACCTCGTTCCCCTTTCATTCATGAATGTGGTCAACTTAACTGATGTTTCTTTTTAAAGCAGTACCATCTCAAGTTCCTAGGATAAACCCCGCTTGATGGGATGTATTTAGCAAGCCTGGTGTTTCATTTAGGTTTAATGCACTCCTGATTCAAACTGATACCTACAATTTTTGCTGTTGCACAATTTATACCTGGTTTGCAATCAATTGTAAAATGAATGGGATAGCTTTCCTTATCCTCCCTGTTTCTGAAACAACTTGTTAACATGGGAATTATCTGATCCATGAAGTTTAGGATATTTTACCTATAACACCATCTTAGCCTGAAGCTTTTTGGGGTGGTAAGTTACCATTCCTCTCTTCAGTGGTTAATGGTGTATTCAAGATTTCCTTAACTTATTGTGGTAATTGTTGCATTTATATTTCTCTAGAAAGGTTTCTACATCATCTTAGGTTTTCAAATGTATTGTATACAGTTGTATATAATACTGTAATAGTTTAAATTTATTATATTTATTCCTTTTCCATTCCATATTTTATTTGCAGCTTTTCTACTTTTCCATGATCAAACTTTGACAAAAATTTTGCCTGTTGTATTAATCTTTTCAGAAAACTAGTTTTTGTTGTTGTTAATAATTTTAGGTCCTTTTCCTTTATTTTAAAATTTCTATTTTCATCCTTATATTATTTCCTTCCTTCTTACTCCTTTGAATTTAATCTGTTACGTTCTTAGAGTTGAAAACTGAGTCTTAGAGTTGAACAATTATAAAGTCCACTACAATTTTTCAATGTTTTGTTTTTCCACTGTTTCTTTCATAATTTCCATTATGACTTCCTCTTAACAATGATTTTTAAAATAGTAACATTTTAAAATATCTTGACACATGAGATTTCTACAGCTATAATATTTTTTTCTAATTTCATGTCTTTGTGGTCTGAACAGACTGTAGGATGACAATTCATTGGAATATATTGGTAATTCCTTTGTGGCTTAGCACATGATTAATTTCTATGACTGTTCCATGTATGATCAAGTTTTTAATCATGTCCTTTTAATATTCTTTAACCTTGCTTACCTTTGTCTACTTGATTTTCCATTTTCAGAGAGGAATACATCAAAACTTCCAAACCCCACTATTGATTTATCTCCTTTTCCATGTAGTCTGTCAGTTGTTAGTTTATATTTCAAGTTTATATCATGCAGTACATACACAGCCATTATTATATCTTATTATGGTTCCTTTTGTGAAAATATAACATCTTTATATTTGTGTTATATTCTATTTTGCCTAATATGAAAATTGCCACTCCAGCTTTGTATCAAAGTTGCCCAGTTGTATCTTTTTCCACCCTACTTTCAACTTTTTTGAGTTCATTTTATCTCATGTCATTTAATATTCACCTGAATTCCTTATTAGCTTGTAAAAAAAAGTAATAAATGCAGCCAGAGCAGCTATCCCAGAGGAACTGCCTTGCACATCTTATGCCTCAAACCTTTGGAAGGTTAAAACAGGGCAAAATAGCCTAAGGTAACACTGTGTCTCAAAGAACTATTTGCAAAGATAACAATAAAGCAGATATTATTAACTACCAGACTGAGAAGCAAGAATCATTGTTTAGAATCAGTCACTATGTTCACTTATCTGCACCAATAGAGATGCCTTCCTTCTCCTGATGTAATTGTTCCCTTTCTCATAAACACCCTTTGCCTTTGTCTCTTAATCAGGACAATGCTCTCCGAATAGCTGTTGTTTGATCTCAAATAAACGCTTGTTGACTGTCACTTTGAAAGGACTTATTTTTAGGTTAACATGCTCTATTTTACAGATAGGAACACAAAGGCTGGGAGAGGTCACTTCAGATCAGCCGTGGAGTGCTGTGAGACCTGGATCCAGGGCTGCCTGTGCTTTTCCACTCCACCCCCTTCGCCCCTCTTCTTCACATACCACTGTGTTTTCCTCTTGGGTAGAAGGTCTAATTCAGCAGAGGCCTGCCTTCATGGGCCCTGAGTCCTTATGGGTAGCCCATGCTTTACAGTTTACAAAGGGCCTTCCACAGACACTTTTATTTGATCCTAATGCTGTATAAGGTGAACAGTAAAAACGCAATTATCCCCATTTTGCCAAGATCACTCAGTTGACCAGAGCTCACATCTTCTCTCACTTGTGTGTGATTTCAGCCCAGCCTTCAAATCTTTTTCTTATCCATTTCCCCTCCCCATCCTCCACCTGAAATGTCAGCATTTGAAATCCATTCTTAGTGTTTTATTAATGATCTATTCCTTGTGCATTTAAAATTCCACCTCTGTTAACCTCTTTTCTCATCCATAAAGGGGGCATAGTACTGTCAACTGCACCAAGTTCCTGAGAAGACTAAATGAGACAATGCATGTCAGGTGCTCTGTCTCCTTCCCAGCTCAGAGTGAATGCTCCAAAGTGAGGACTTTTGTTGGAAGTTGCACCAACCCTGGAGGTACAAACACTCTGACACCTGTGACCTCAGGTACATGCCAAGAGGAAGGTCACCTGGGCTGTGTGTCCATTTCTGTCTGACCCAAAGCCGGCTTATTCTCGACTGGGTCTCCTGGTGCCTGCAGCTCTGCACTTTAGACCACCACCAAGAAGGGACAATAGAAAATGGGCGGATAACAAAGAAAGTGGTGAGGCCACAGTGGAAGGTCCACAGTTGACTGCTGTGTCCTTGGCCTCTGCTGACTGGCCGAGGAGTCCATGCCCCCTGATAGACAGCCACAGCGAGTCTGGGTGCAATGCCCATGAGGTGCTCATGGGAAACTGCTCGGCGGGGGTGGGGTGGGGGGGGGGCTCCACCATGAGGCATGGCAAAGGGACCCAATCAGAGCCTTTGTCTTGTGTCTTTCCCTCATTAGGCAAACAAAAGCAAGGCAGAAAGAGAAGACAGGTGGCTTACTTTCAGACCAAGAGCTGAGGTCACTGAGCTTTTGTTCTAGTTCCCCATGGGCTGGGACGATTGTGGGGGAAACACCCACGCCCCCTGGCAATGCAAAGGGTTGGACTCAGGCAGCAGTCCTGGAACTTCTCTGTGCACAATCATCATCTAGGGAGCGCATTAAAACATGGATTCGAGCCTCACAGAGCGTTTGATGCAGAAAGGGCAGGGCCTGCAGACGCGCATCTTTAACGAGCTCTAATCATGGTGGTGGAGGGTATGGGAAGAGCAGCACACGGGGCTCCAGGCTGGAGGACCTGCTCGGCCCTGGAAGCAGGTGGCTCCTGTGTCCCCTGGGGTCCCCGATTAAGGCTCCAAAGTCACAGCATATGTCTCCTCCAGCTGTCACTCCTGGGAGAACACCAAATTCTTACCAGCTGCCCACAGACCGCAAAGGGAGGCAAGAGGGAGAAAGTGAAAAACCCATTATCACCCTCTGCCTGGCTCTGGGCACTGCCCTTCACCCTAAGAACTGAGCCTGGCTGCTTTTCCTGGACAGGCACCAGGAGAAGTGCAGCTGGGGGACCCGGGTCCCCTCCTGACTCACCTCCTTCAGCCTCAGGCTTTTCACCATTGAAAGAAGTGAGGCTGTTCATTACTGGGCTGCCCACATCTACAATCAAGAGCAAGGCTGGGCAAGATGTCGATTGCGGTCCACCCATGAACCTCCAAGCCATTTTGCAGTGACCACCTGATTTAGGAACAAAGATGTCGTAGCGGACACCACATTACACCAGGGCCTAGCGTCTAGGCAGCTAAAAGGAAACATTTTTCACACGTACACCTGCGAGAGGCTAGAATCAGCTGTGCACCATCGAGGCAGCTGTCCACAATCTGCTCTTCCCGGGATGAGATGATGAGCTCAAGTGCCCAAACCTGTGGAAAACCTGGGTCCAGAGTGCTTCCATCCTTACTGTATGTAGCCAGCAACACCAAGTGCCACCTTCTCCAAGGAGACCACCTGGGCCCCTTCCAATCTGGGGACATCCCCTCCCCCAAGTTTCTCAGAGCCCACACTGCCACCTTGGAGGACCAGATCACCCTGTGTCAGAAAAGGCTGTACTTGAGGCTCTGAATCCTCATCTAGCCCGGGGGTTCCTCGAGGGCAGGGACCATGCATGTGTCACTCAGGCTGTGGGCCAGCCTGTGGCACTGTTTCTGACACATTGCATGTCCTTGATAGATGTTTGCCAACTGAGTAAAGGATGCCTAAGATCGCTGCACTGGGAGGGAGGCCCACATTCAGTCCCTCTGTTGCCCAATCATGGCCCAGGACATGAAGTATCACTAAGACATGGGGCAGAGACACAAGGGGCATGACTAAAACCTGCCGTGCCTCTCCCTTCCTGAGAACAGGCCTGACCCCCAGCCCATGAATGACCTCACAGGACTTCAGGGACCACATGGGTAGGAAGTCCCTCCATTCCAAGCGGCCAGTTAGTCCTGATGTTTAAAACCAGGTTCCACACACAGGCTCTAAGAATTGAACTTTGTGACTTAATTGGAGAGTACCCAGACCAGTCCAGGGCTGTCATTGCTTTTTCTTCCCCTAATTAACAAAAGTATCAGTAGTACAAGACAGACCATGAGAGCCTGGGCCCCAGAAGATGTGGCTGCACCCACAAAAGGAATGTCAAACGCAATCCCAGGAAAGCAATGCACTCAGCCTTGGCTGTCGGCCTCAGTAGTTGGCACGGAGGGCACCATCCCATGGGACCGGCCTCCCGGGAATGCTGCTGTGAGTCTTGGAAGGCTGACTGCTTTGGGGAAATGATTCACCTTTCAGCCAGCATTCCCCAGACACACCCAGTTAGGTGGTGGGTAGGAAAGGTGGGGGAATAGGCTCCTGTGGTCATGGGGCACCAGAGAAAAGCCAACTGGGGACTGATCAATCATGCGGATTCCTGCAGCTAAAAAGACTATTGCATGTCTCCTAAAACCTCCTCATTCCAGAGAGGAATCAGGACCCAGAGAAGACAAGGGACCTTCTCAAGGTCCCCCAGTGACTGAGCAAAGACTCCAGGTCCAGATCTGCCATCACATCACAATGGTCCCCCACCCCAGCAATACACAAAGGTTCATTGTCCCTAACAAGGCTCCAAATGATTGCTACCAGCTGGCAGGAGGGCTAGCCCGGCCAGCGGGAGACCGCAGACAGACAAGGCCCAAGTCCTTCTCCTCTCTAACCGGCCGCAGGCCCTCCCGCAAACACCTCCCTCTCACACCAGCCCCTTGTGGCAGGGGCAAAACAAGTATCTGATGAACCAGTCAGCCACCTGGCCAAGGGCCACCTGGTGTGCGGCCTGCAGGTTCTGGGGGGCGGGGGCTGCCATGGGAGCTGGGGCGCAGCGCAGCCACAAAGCTTACCCCCGGAAGCTGGGCCTTGAGGAGCCCAGAGCAGAGAGAGCGGCGCCGAAGGGCAGAAGGAGAGTGGTCCCTGGGGCACCAGAGCCGGGATTCCAGGCACCTACAGGACAGTCCCAGGCAGAGCCAGGGCCCCAGCACGGCGGCTCCTGCCCCCCCCCCCCCGCCCCCCCCCCCCCCCCCCCCCCCCCACCGTCATGCTGCGCCAGAGGCACGTTGGCCCTGGGACCCTCGGGAATGAGCTTCGTAGCAGGCAAAGGTCCAGTTAGGGGTCTGGGAAACTGCGAACGCAGCGCCAGCCCCGCGGAGCCCTCGCTTGGGCCTGGCTCGGGGCAGGCAGCTTTTCGGGCACTTGGCTCGCGGGGAGACCGCCCCCAGGCCTGCAGCCCCTGAGGGGTGAGGCGGGCGTCACCAGCTCTGCTGCATCGAGCCCGCGGTGTTGGCCCCGCTGGCCCCAGCCCTGGCAGGGAGGGCTGACCGAGGGGACCCTTAATCCCCTCAAAAACATACCTAGGAAGGGTGTGCGAGGCCACTCACTGTGAGCGTGGTAGCCGCTCTTCTGTTGGGGGGGTGGCGGGGGCACCCCGCCTTCTCTCTCCACGCGGCCAGGCCGCATCCCCAAGGCCAGGGGACCCACCGGTTCTTCGCTCACGACCCCCTTGGAGGCAGAAGCAGCCCTCCTGCGAGCTCTGTCTTCCATGGAAGGGACCAGAGGAGGAGCAGGGCTGTCTGAATCTGACGAGAAACAACCTACCCTTGCAGGTGCGGATGAGGAGACCCCACGAGAGAAAGCAGGCTCGGAGGTCACCCGGAGGCAGCAGCTTGGGGCGACGTGTCGGGGGGGGGTGGCTAACGGGGCAGCGGCAGGAGGGGCCCCTGTCTGAGGGGAGACCACCACTGCCCGGAAGACGGCCGGCAGCTCCGCCCCGCCCAGCCCTGGGCTCCGCCCCCTCACGTGTACGTGAGCACGCGGCCTGACAAGCCACAGGTGGGAGGCACCCCCACTCCCCGCGTGCTGCTCTGCACGGGGCCATGTGCATGACTGTGTGAGGCCTGAGCGTGGTAGCCACATGCGAGGCCCTTGAGACCCTCAAATTTGCTTCAGCCCCCCGACTGCAGTAAATTAACTATCAACATCTGTTAATTTGTAAAAATATTTCCGATATCAAAGGAGGATATAAACCATCAACCCTGCTGCCATACGAGGATGTCAGTTAGCAACAGAGGGAAGAAGGCGTGCTCAAAGGGCCGCACGCAAGGATAAAGACACCGGCGCCCCAAAACTGGGCAAGGGTCACACTGTGCCCCCCGCCCCCACTCAGAGCCACAGCTGCTTCCTTAAACAGTCCGCCTTCCTCGAGGCAGAGAGAGGATGGAGGACTCCCCAATGGAGCAGGTCCCAGGTTTTCCACATTATCCCCGGGCTTGCAAGCGCCCACGAGCCAGGGCGGAAAGCCCCGTTTCCATCTATTTGCGTGTTCTTCACAGGTGTTCAGACCTGCTTCTTATTCTGGATGCCTTTCCCAGTAATGAGCGCCCAGCCCCCCAAACCAGAAGGTGCCCTGGGAGGCCCCTGGATCCCTCCCTCACTTCAGTCTGGAGGCCACACAGCATCTAGAACTCTTCCTCTTGAACCCCACTCCTGGCCTCTTGGCGCAAAGCAATTTCTCAGCTGGACTCTCTCCTCCAGCTTCACTGCTCCCTCCATGCTGGATCCTATAGGCCTTTCCAAAACCTTCCACAGGTTCCTCGCAGCCTTCAGAATCAGGTCCACGTTCGTCAAGCCTGTCTCAATTTGGCCCCTCTTCCTTTGCACCTGCCTCACACTTCAGCCAGGCCAAACCGCGCATGCTGGCCATGCCACGCCTTTGTGCTGTGCTCCAGAGCCTCCTTCTGCTCGGATGCCCTTCGCAGCACCACTGCCTCGATCCAAAAGGCTACCCAGCCCTGGTCCTCCAAACTGGCCAGCCATGTCAGTCGGACAGTGGGGAGTGTGGGCTGAGGCCAGGACTCTGCCAAAAAAGCAGGAGGCTTTGTGGCCTGGGGACAATCTGATATGGAAACAAAGTAGGGTGTCCTTCACTCCAAGCCTGCATCTCTGGACTGGGCCCCTTTCAGGTTCCCTGAGTCCTCCGTGGCAGTTACCTGCTATGCATCTGTCTTCTGCCCCAGACTGTCCTGTTGGAGGGACAGACGCCATCACCTCCCTGTGTCCCTGCATCTAGCTGGGTCAGGCCTGGGGTATGGTTTATGGGGTAAAGACCCACCAGGTACCTGTCTTACCTATTAGGCTGAGCACCCTGTTGGTTAAGTCCATGTAGTCCTGGGGTCCCCTCTTCCAAGAAAAGCCACAACAATTTCTATGGTGTTCATGTGCATAGGGATGGGGGAGGGGAGGGAGTATCAATTCCCCCATAGGCTCTGATTCTTGCCCTAATTTCAGAAGCATTGACTTTGCATATAGCTAAGTGTCTAGAGGCCTTCTTAATACAAGAAGCGACAGAAGGCAACAGCTGTCACTTGGTGAGGCCTCATGGATCCACCCTAATGGACTGAGACCACCGTGGGGGTCACAGCATAGGTCTGACAGGCGACCTGGGCTCCCTCAACAGTGAACAAGGAGTGTGGACGGGTCCAGACCAGCCCTCTGGGTCCACCCCTTCCAGGATCACAAGTCCCCCTAGAACAACCAGGATGGCAAATGTCTGTATGTGTCAGGTCCCAAACACTGACCCCCATGGCTGCTACCTTAGGAAAGTGGTCACTGTGCTTTTTTTCCTGCACACCCTTAGCAGTAAAAGTCTTTGCCTCCCTCATCCCCAATATACATAAACCTATTTACAAAGCCTTACAGTCAGTCCATATATTAAATATCAGTAAATGTGGGCTGAATTGTGTCTCCCCAATTGAAGTTCCAATCTCTAGTACCTTAGAATGAGATGTAGTTGGAAATAGGGTCTATAAAGACTGTAAAGAGGTGGAGAACTTAAAATGAGGCCTTTAGGGTGGTTCCTAATCTAATCCAATCTGACCTTTTAAGAGGAAATCTGGACACAGGTATCTACAGAGGGAAGACCAAGTGAAGCCAGGAGAGAAACCACAAAAGAAATCAACCATCTTAACACCTTAATCTTGATAAATTTCTGTTTTTAAGTCACTCAGACTGGGGTACTTTATGGCAACATTAGTAAACTAATACAGCAAGACTTACTTTCTCTCTCTTTTTTTAATACAAAATAAATATAAATAGGCCTTTCTAATATTTTCTTCTCACCCCATTTGGATGCTACTGCTATGGGCAGGTGTGAGGAACCTACAGCCTGGCTAGATCTTAGAATGCAAGCCTCAAGCCAGAGGAAATGAGGGGTCTCATGGCCACTGGACATCTCTCCTTGTGGGCTTGAATATCTGGAGGAAATTAGAGAAGCCTGGAGCCCCTGGCACCCAAAGGGGTAGATTTGCCACCGAGCCTTGGACTAAAAGCCCCTCTTACCAGGGTTTCCCAAACTCACCTGATCCTAAGATTCCCCAGGGTGTCTCAGTCCCACTAGGGGTCGTGAGGTGGGGCCCAGAATTTGTTTTTGTTAAGCGGGACAGGTGAGTCTCAGTACCAGAAGCGTTTGAGTAATCACAGTTCAGAGACTATTCCACACCAGGAGATAGGTTTTAGCTGTAGAATGAGTGTGAATGTGTGTGTGTGTGTGTGTGTGTGTGTGCGCGCACTCCCATCTCTAGCCCTGCCCCCTCCCTCTGTCCCCACCTCGAGCTAGTCTGCAGTTTCTGTCGCCGTATTTGTCAGTGTTGCGCCGAGCATTTTTTGAATCAACAGGCGAGTGGAAGATGTGCCCTCTGCTTCCCTCCCTAGTAATTTTACCGAGTCCCAGACGCCCTTGTTTTTCTCCTGGGTGTGGCCCGCCCGTGACTTTTCTGCCAGCTTCTGGGCCCTTCGATGAAACCCAGGTTTCCTCTCCCAGCGCAAGGGGTTGAAACTGAGGGGCGGCGAGGGACACGGCCACCGCCCCCAGAGTCTGAGCGCCGGCTGCGGTCGGGGACAAGGCGTGCGTGTCGCCCAGCTCCTGCCATTCCTCAGGTCTACACGTCCCAGCTCCCCCCGCGGATCGCTGGTCCCTTCTAAACTTCCAAGGTTACCCGCCCCACCTGGGACCCCCGCCCTGCGCCGCCCGGCTCACCCAGGCCGGCAGGTGCTGGCCCAGCAGCTCGCGACTGATGAACTGGCGTTCGTTGTCCAGGAATTCGAAGGCGGCCGCCAGGCGCCCGAGCTTCCCACGGCGATTCCTGCGCCACCACATCCACAGCAAGGCACCGAGCAGCAGCCAGGTTATGCTGAACCCCAGGTAGCCGGCTAGGTAGACGGGCGCCAGGTAGAAGAGCACGCGCGCCACGAAGTTGTAGAGCTCGGGCAGCAGCTGGCTGGACAGGCGTGGGTCCGGGGCCGGCGCACACTGCCTTCCCTGGGCGCTGGCGGCAGCAGGCGCGCCGGGGGCGCAGGGCTCCCCGGCTGGCATCTCGTCGCCGCCGTCTTGCTCTTTCCAAAAGCTTCACTCCTGCTCAGGTCCGCGCGCCCAGACGCCCGGGCACATCAGTCCTCCAAGCGCAAAGACCTGACTGTCGCGCTGCACCTGCTCCGCGGGAATCGCGGGCGCCGCTTGGGCGCTCCGACTTCGGGCTTCCCCGCCGCGTCCTCGGCCGCCGGGCCTGGGAACTGGCCGCCGGCTGCGCCTCTCTGCTCACAGCCTGCCGTTCCGGGTGCTGTCTCCGCCCTCGGGGACCAGCCCGGGCAGTAGGGGGCGGGGTCAGGCCACGGGGCGGGCGCTTGCTGGGGTCTAAAAAGGAACAAGTGGACTAGGGACCCCTCGGACCTCGACGTCCCGCGCAGGCGTCAGCAGAGGGTGCATTTGCAACACTCAGGTAGAATCCGGGGTGGACCAGGTCTGCCCCAGGCGATTTATGATTCACCGAGGCATGTGGACAAGTGGCTTGTCGTGGATAAACATCACCTAAAACCTGTTTCCGACACCCAGTCTACAATACGTAGTCTAGTGTAGACTCTTAGCTAGGCGGGCATCCGAGGCCTCCCAGCCCCAGGTGGGTCTGAGCCCTCCAGGGGGCCCCTAGAGCGCTGCATCGCTGCCCTCTTTTCTACCATCTATTATATAAAGCTTAGACCTAGCCCCCAGCCCAAGCTGGCCCAGCTCAGGGCTCCTCCTGTGCCCACAACACTTTCTGCCCTGCACTCCATACCCTCTGCACAAGTGTCAGTTTGGATCTTCATTCCTTGCATCGTCACAGCAGGACTTTTCTGGGCCAGACCAGTCCTGTTCCTTTCTGGGATGGCCAGCACAGCAAGTAATGGGTAAATGACAACAGAAGTGATGAGCGAGCCCTGGAGAGCTTGGGGGTCCTTTGTGGGCCCAGAGTTTCTATCAAATCATTTCTGAATGATCAGAGCAGGTGGAGGCCTGAATCTCCATGTTCAGACAGTAAATCTCCAGGAATATATTTCTGTTTTTAAGCCACCCAGTTTGTGATACTTTGTTTTGGCAGCCCTCAGAAACTAATACAGCCACCCATTAAGTACCAGGCACTGTTGTAGGCACAGGAGATTCGGAGTGAACAGAGTAGACAGGGTCCTTGCCTTCACAGAGCTGACAATCTAGTGGAGTAAGAGACTACAAACAACCCAAGAACAAGAAAATAGCAGTAAGAAGTGACAGGGAGACAAGGCAGGAAGTGGTGGGAGAAAGAGTGACTTGTGTGGGGTGGAGGACTCTTTCAGCTGGAGTGATCTGAAAAAGGCTCCGAGGAGTTCACATTTGAAGTGAGCCCTAAGTAAAAAAGAAGACTAAAAGTGTATGTACAATTTCATCTTTTATAAAAACTTAGTAGCTCATAAGAGCATCTCCCCTTTGGAATAGAAAAATAAATAACCTCTGCTATGTAAATGTTCTTAGCTTTACTTTTGCATTTCCGTGTGGGGATAAAGTAATTGTCTTTGCGTCTGCCCTGCCTGAAAGACTGGGAATTCCTCGAGGGCAGCTGCCCTATTGGACACATCTTACGTCCTCGGTGCCCAGCAGAGTCCGACATACAGAAGAAGGGGAGAGCACTGGGAAAGAGCAGGGTCTTTGTAACTCATTTGCTTGAATTTGAATCTAGACCAAAGCACTTACTGACTCCAAGAAAGGTCCTCAGCTTCTCTGCAGCTCACCTACCTCATCTGTAAAATGGAGATCATACTAGTACTTAAATCATAGGGCAGCTGTGAGGATTAAGTAAGACACAGTACATATAAAGCTGTGTAGCCAGATGGGGAAGGAGCCAAGGAAGACTTCAGTTTTGTCTGTATTGTTTGACTTTTTAGAGCAAGAATGTATTTATGGATTATCTGTATAATTAAAGACTTTTATTGTGATAAAATACACATAACATGGTATTTACTACCTTAGCCATTTTAAGTGCACAGCTCAGTGATGTTAAGTATACTATGTCCTCACTGTTGTGCAACCATCACCACCCTCCATCTCCAGAACTCTTTTCATCTTGCAAAACTGAAACCCTGTGCCCATAAACAATAACTCCCCCTCCCCACTGCCCCTGTCACTAACATTTTTTCTGTTTCTATGAGTTTGACTATTCTAGGAACCTCAGGTATGTGGAATCATACAGTATTTGCTTTTTGTGACTGATCTATTTCACTTAGCCTGATGTCCTCAAGGTTCATATTCACTGTAGCATGTGTCAGATCTCCTGTCTTTTTAAAGCTCAATAATATTCCATTTTATGTATAGATCACATTTTCTTATCCATTCATCTGTCGATAGACACTTGGGTTGTTTCTACCTTTTGACTGTTGTGAATAATGTTATGAACATAGGTGCCTCAATTTTGGGGGGTATATACCCAGACGTGGAATTTCTGAATCACATGGTAATTCTATGTTAAATTTTTTGAGGAACCTCCATACCATTTTCCACAGCAGAGGTTCCATTTTACCTTCCCACCAATAGTGCACAAGGGTTCCAATTTCTCTGTCAACCCTAATGGGTGTGAGGTGGTGTTTCATTGTGATTTTGACTTGCATTTCTCTGATGATTAGTAATATCGAGCATCTTTTTATATGCTTGTTGGCCATTTGTATATTATCATTTAAAACACACACAAATTTCTGGGGATGTAAGGTGCAACATGGTGACCATAGTTTCAAAAATCCTGTGCTATATATTAAAATCTGCTAAGAGAGTAAATATACCACACACACACACACACACACAACTATGTGAGGTGACGGATGTGTTAACTAACCTTATTTTGGTAATCATTTCACAATATATGCATATATCAATCATTGCATTGCATTCCTTAAGCTTATGCAATGTTACACGTCAACTATATTTCAATAAAGCTGGAAAAAATTTAAAAACACAAAAACAATGTTGGCTGTATGACCTTTTGCAAATCCCATTCCTACTCTGGACGTTAGCAACTCCTTGGGTCAAATGAAGGGTTTTCACGAGAGGATCTGTGAAGTCTTGTCCTGTAAGGGGCTGCAAGTCTCTCAGTGTGCCTCAAGAACTTATGGGGTTATCAAGCTTGGTCCTAGCATCAGAGGCTTCATGGTTGTGAAGGAACACACACATAAATGAATACATGGATGTGTCTGAGCCAAGAATAGGATGGTCCTTAATCACATCACCTGAAAGAAAGCTACAGAGAGAGATGCACACCCATAGACTGCTTAGCTTGTGATCTTTTCAGGCCAGGCCTGAAACCTATACAACAGTCAATAAAATTTGACATTTATAGAGCACTGTTTGGGGTTCTGGGGTGGGGCAGGTGCAGATACTGTGCCTAAGAAGTCAATTATTTGACACTCTCATCAAAACATGTGGAAGAGGTGTGTGTGATAAAGGTGGTGGGCAGCAGGAAGATTTCAGGGGTGGGCGGGCAGGGCACGTCCCTACAATGTTCTTCATGATGTCACCCCTGCCTACCACTCCAAGATCTCCTCCTGATGGATCCAGTCTGTGCCTCCAAGGCCACCATACATCCCACACGCTTTCGTGACCTAAGCGAGAAGGTGACCCATTGGCTCCCAGCTGTTCTGGGTCAAAATGAAGTTCCAGGGCACAGAAGTGTAGCTGTTGTTGCCACTTCAGGGGGTCAGGCTGTAGGACCTTTCTCTCTTTCTCCAACCTGGCATAGGGAAGCAGGCCAGGGGGATAACCACCTTGTTAAGGCCTCAGCAGGGCCTCCCTCAGGGGCCCACCACAGGTGGGGGCTGAGATCTCGTATCCCCTGACCTGCCCACAGGTGTGGTTCCAGAACTCCATAGAGCGTCAAGGCCGAGGTTTGGGGACCCCCGCCTCCCCCTTCCGTTAGTACTCTTCCTGACCCAGCCCCTCTTCTCCATCTCATCGCTGCAACTCCTGCAAGTCTTGCACCCACAAACTAGTACTTTATTTACCAAAAGTAAGTGAGGCCAGAGGTATCTTTTTTAAATTGCATTAGACTATACTTAACAAAACTTAATATTTTAACCATTTTTAAGCGCACCGTGCAGTGGCAGTAAGTACTGTACGGTCACATCGTCGTGTACCCATCACCACCATCCATCTCCCAAACGCTTTCCCTCACCCCATGGGAAACGCTACCCATGAAACACCACGCCCCACCCCCTGCCACCCCAGCACTGGGGCTGTCACCTAGAGAGCTTTGACGCAGGCAATGCCTCCTCCAGATGGCCGTGTCGACTTCTCCCCTCAGTCCCGGGCTGTCCTTTAGCCTGGTGTGGGGAGTGGCCACTAGATGTGGGTCTTGGCCGTGGAGTCCATCTCTGGCCCACAGGACATATGCCGTTGTCGAAGCCGAAGGCTGGATCTCAGGCCTCTCTTAAGACGATCCGCACAGACTGCTACCAGACAAGGACAGCTCCAGCCACGGCCTCGGACCTTGAGTCTTTCTTGGTTCCGAGGGCCCCCAGGTTTCAGGAGCCCCTCCTTTGACTTGAGGTAGAAAGCCAGGTGTGTGTGTGAGTGTGTGTGTGGTGTACGTTCATTGATAACATCATTCCTCACTCCTACTTCTCAACCTCTCACGGAAACCTCATCATCTGGAGAGTTCTGATGAGCTGAGAGGTCGGGTATCTCCCTCAAGAAAGGGGGGTGCTCGACCACGCCACTGTTGGCCTGTGGGGCTTCTCCCCAAACTCTGACATCCGAAAGTGCTGCTTTTCATGTCCCTGGCACTGAAATAACCGTCCTGATCATGGCATAGTATTCTTTTTATACACTGCCAGATTAATTAGTATGTTTTTAATATTTGCATCTATTTGCATATATGAATTTTCTCATTTACTTTTTCTACTTGCTTTATCAGACTTTGATACTAAGGTTTTTCCAGCTTTAGGAAATGGCCTGGGGCTTTTCTCTGTAGTTCTGTATTGTTTGAACAAGGGAGTTGTTTATTTTGGGAAGTTAAGTAAAATTTAGCTATAAACACCTTGCCCTGGCGCTTCATTAAAATGATAAATCCTTAACAACTTTTCCAAGTTTTTGTATTATTATCGAAATGTTCAAATTTTCTACCTCTTTCTGGGTCATCCTGGGCACTATAGACTCTGTCAGAAAATCATCCATTTATCCATTTTCTTTCTAGGCTTCCCCATTTATTGCCACAAAGCAGCACGTAATGTTCTTGCCTTAGTTCCCTCAGGCCGCTGAAACAAATTACCACAGGCTGGTATCATTGTTTTCTGTCCTGTTTAAAACGGTACATCTGGTCAGCCTATCCAGGATGCTGCTCCCATCCTAGGCTTGGTCCTTCCCCAGGAAGGGGCTCTCATTACCATTCACATTATAACATGGCCACCTCAATGTCTCAGTGCAATCTCCCCTTGCCTCCGAGGAGAAAGTAGCATAGCTGTTGAAAACAGGACAGATCGTGAAATCTGATCATCTGTGAAGGTGGCTGTCACAAATCAGGACTCTGTTTGCTAAGCAATGGTAATGAAAACATGACACATTTTTATCAAGATAAAAACTGAAACCACAATAACTTTGAGCACCATCATATGGGAAAACACCTATTGCATCCAGGTCGGGCGGTGTACCACACAACCCACCAACCACACAAAACACTTCAGCCCCTCGGAAATGATGAATCAAGGCCACCAATCCACTGGAGAGAGACTTGGCGATGTCCGCGGAGACAGATCCTGCAGCCACAGAGGACGGGAGATGCTGGCCAGGGCCACCTCTCACTCCTCAGTGCAACAGCACCATCTGGAGGGCTGGCTAACCACAGGTCACTGCCCTTCCACCACCCCCATGCCCCCAGTTTCTGATTCAGTTGGCATGGTGTGGGGAGAATCTGCATATTTTTTCAAGTTCTGAGGTGACCGTAGCAGTTGTCCTGGGCCCACACTTTGAGAACCACCGGCCCCACGCACGGCTTTGGAATCGGCCCCGTTAAAGGCTGGCTGGGTCACTGAAGCAGGTGGTCCCCTCATATTTTGTGAAATGCTGGTCGCAGAGCGAATGGGCCAGAGGCCAGGGGTCAGGGACCTGGGGTCTCCCAGGGTGGTGGCAGTGGTGGGCCTGTGAATAAGCCCCGTGAGAATGGAGCCAAGAAGAGCCTGCCTTTGAAACTCCTTCCTGGGTGGCCCACGTTAGTTTGTATCTACCAGGGAAGCTTAAAGCAGATAGAGTGGTCAGTCCCCAGAAGACCTCGGAAGTCAGCACGAGGGGTTAGGGTTTGTCTTTCAGCGCGAAGTGTCCAGAAGAAGCCAGCCTGGCCCAGGGCGGGCAAGTTTACACCCTGAGGGGTTCATCAAACAGTTCCTGAAAAGGGTCTCCCGCCTGGCCCTGCGTGAAAAACTGGCGAACATTATGTTGAACTTGCTATGCGCAGACCCCGAGTCGCCAGCGTGCACATTTACCTGGGTACACGCAGCCCTAGGGCGCAGGAAGTCCCCCAGGCAGGGGCGGGAGCAGGGCCCTGCGGCTAGAGCGGTCCGACCTTCTGTATCCCGGGGTCTGTCGGGGCGGGCGGGCTTCCTCGTGAACACGCGGATCCGAGGCTGGAGACGGACCCATTCGCTCTGCAATGGTGCCACCTGGTGGACAAGAGCAGCAGCAGTCCAGCTCGGAGCAGCCTCAAACGGGGATAATGGTGCGATACTACTTGCATCTACTTCAGTAAGAATGCTGGTCATGCTAACAAATAGCAACTCTGGAGTATTGAGAACTTTCCATGCGTAGGGCAGACATTCTTTTAAGCTCTTTGAATGCACCACAGTCAATTTAATCCTCACAGTAAACAGAGCTAGGTTCTCAGGTGCATCCTGATGAGGGAGCCTGGACCCATGGACTTGCAACCCTTGTCACGGCCATACAGTGAGGACGTGTCCTCTGATCCCAGGTTGGGATCGGTGTGGAGGGCACATTTAGAGTCCTGGCTTTGCCGCTCAGGCCTGTGAGACCTTGGGAGAGTTCTTTAACATCTGTGAAACTCGGTTTCCTCACCTGAGAAGAGTTTTAATTCCTCCTCATCAGACAAGGACAAGTAGGCTTTGTCAGCAGTGCCCTCAGGACTGGGTACTACCGACTGCCCAGAGGGCACGGAGCAGGCCCCCAAGAAGTGGCATTTTAGCTCTTTGCCTAGCAGAAAGAGGCATCTCTGTTAATAAATCTCATCTCTTTCCCTAACCTTGGATACCATGCCCCTCAGAGAAAATATGTGTCACTTCTGAACTTCCTCTCAGAGGTGAGTAACAAGAAGGGAAAAGAATGAACACTTAAGCTTCAGAAGGAGGAAATCTGGTGGAACCAGCAGTGGCCAGGAAGCCTGGCTGTGTGACCCTCCAGGGCCTAGATCTCCCCTCACCCCCTCACTACGACCCAGTGAAAAACAAAGGGCCTAGGCTCACCTTGGCTCCTATGCTGATGAGGTTGGGGTGCAGTCGATGACCTTGGCCGAGCAGATTCAGTGGGAGATAGGAAGAGTGTGGTTGGGGAAAGCAGGGACCTCTCTGGCTCCAGAGGCCAAAGTGAAGGGAGGGTTTGTATAATAGAAAGACCGAGGTCTGAACTTAGACCGAGAAAGGAGATAGCAGTCAGGCTGAGCATGTCTTGGCTCTGCACCCTATCTGTAGGAAGCCTGTTGTGACAGAGGCCTTGAACTTGGCATGGAGGTGAGTCCTGAGGGAGAGGGTGAGCAGGGAATGCTGAAGAAACCTCACCCTCAGCTCATAGCTCTGTAAAGGGAATTGCCCCTGGAACTCTGTGGCCAACGAAAAGATTACATTCCAGCCCCAAGCTTTTTGATGAGGACAGAATATATAATTGAATAAATCGTTTTAGGACAACTGGCTTAGTAGTCAAAGAAATGAAAATAAAACAGAAATTGGAAACCATTTTCTTCACATTTCCACCAAGCAAAGATTTCAAAAAAGATGATAACATCCAGAAACGAAGCGAGTGCGGGAAATGTACAATTCTCATGTTGGTTCACACGTCCGCCCTTAATAGCTGGGTACTCCTCCACTTTATGGGTATAACATTATTTAATTATTCCCGTTATTGTTCACTTAGATCATTTCTCCATCATTCTTTGCATCTTTGATGATTGCTGTAGAAGGAGCAGAATTTATAGCTTAGAGCAGCGGTTCCCAACCTGTGGGTCACGACCCCTTTGGGGGTCTAACGACCCTTTCACAGGGGTCGCCTAAGACCATCGGAAAACATATATCAAATATTTACATTACGATTCATAACAGTAGCAACATTACAGTTATGAAGTAGCAATGAAAATAATTTAATGGGGGTCACCACACCATGAGGAACTGTATTATAGGGTCATGGCATTAGGAAGGTTGAGAACCACTGGCTTAGAGGATTTTAAGCCTCTTAATGCCTGATGCCAACTTGCCGTAGCGGCTGATTCCGTTTTGATTGATGAGGGGAATGTCATAAGAGCAGAGCTCAGAGTGACCCTGGGACCAGCAGGAGAGGAGAGGGCAACAGGCAGAGGGAGTGGAGTGTGCTGGCTGTTCTTTCAGGTGAAGAGCACTGGGGCACAGGGTTGAGGCAGACACAGGGGAGGTGGCATGGCAGGAGCTGTGGCCAGAGGGTGGGGGTGCAGGGCAGAGCCTTCCAGTGGTGATGGAGTGACACTGAGCCTCCTAGCTGATGCCCAGCCCAGAGTCTGCCCCACAAGAGAGGCAGAGGGGGTTCTGCAGGACAGGTTGGCCTTCACTGGGATCATTGCACCCCACTTACAGGGACTGAGTGCTTGGGCAAGTCACCCAGCTCCATTAAGCCTTAAGCGAGGTGACCCATGCAAAGCACAATGACTGGTACTTTCTAAGAGTTCAGTAAGTGGTGACTGTAGTTACTAGAAGGCACTCTGAAAGCATTTACTGGTTTGATTCTGGGATCTTGGTCAACAATGAAATAGAGATGCTCAATAGCCCTGAAAGTATAATTATTATCATCAACCCAAATTGACAAAGGAGGTAATCGAGGCACAGAGAGGTCAAGCAACTTGCCTAAGGTCATCAGCCAGCATAGCTGGGACAGACCTGGCACCCGTGCTCTCACACTGCCCCACACAACCTCTGTGCCCTGAAAACACCAGAATCTCAGCAATGTCAACCACAAAGACCAAACAAAAAGTCTGAACTTGTTTATTTGGGGGTGGAAGTGGGGAAATGTGATAGTGACTTAAAACAGTTGTAGCACCCTGCATCAAGCAGGCGTTCCTCCAGGCCACCTTACAGGGCCAAGGTGGGGTCCCTGACCATGGGCCAGAGGCCCCCAGAATGCACCAGGCCTCTGGGGTCTCACCTGCTCTGCTAACTGCTGGGCCTTGCTCAGAAAGAGGCTGGAAGAAAGCAGCAGGAGGGACAGGACTGGAGCTTGTGCTCCTGGGAGGAGGCCCACTGCGGAAGCTCCAGAAAATGACAGTGAACTTGGTTCAAAATGCTGCTGCTGAGTCACTGGGGGAAGTAAATTTGCATTCAGCTCACTCGAGGGAAGGAGGCGGGGATGTGGGAGATGCATTGACAGATTTTCCTCCTGCAGGTTAAAATGAGAAAGGGTGGGGTAGCGAGCCGGGATGAACTCGTGCTGAGGGTGGCAGGGCTGGTGGTAGATGCAGCACAGCTTTGGAACCAGAAAGAACTGGGTGCAAGTTCAGGCTTAGTCACTCCCAGCTGTCCCTGGACCTCGGTTTTCCTTCCTATAAAACAAGCACCATATCACGTACCCCACAGGGTGCCTGCCCATGAGGATGAAAGGAGATAATATGTATAAATAGCATAGTGCCTGGTTTGCAGTAAAGCAAGCTTGTCCAACCTGCGGCCCGCGGGCTGCATGTGGCCCAGGACGGCTTTGAATGCGGCCCAACACAAATTCGTAAACTTTCTTAAAACGTTACGAAAATTATGCATGGACCTTTTCTTTTTTTTTTAGCTCATCAGCTGTCATTAGTGTCAGTGTATTTTATGTGTGGCCCAAGACAATTCTTCTTCCATTGTGGCCCAGGGAAGCCAAAGGGTTGGACACCCCATGCAAAGGCTCAACAAAATGTTCACCGGTCACCAGTATTTGCTGTGCATTTACTCCATGCCAAGCCCTCTGCTGAGCACGGAACATGGATTCGCTAATTCGGGGTTCACAAAGTGTGGTACCAGACCAGCAACATCACAGCCCTGAAGCCCTGAAAGAGCAAGCTCTTGGCCCAGCCCCCCTCCCCACCTGCTGAATCAGAAAATCCAGCATTTTAACCAGCCCCTCTGGTGATTATGATGGTTGGTAACATTTGAGAACCACCACCTAATTTATAGTGATTAGTGCTATCATAGAACACGGTGAATGTTTTTATGCTTACCGGTAGTGTGGCCAGCTGTCCTTGTTTGCCCGGGACTATCCAGGTGTTAGCACCGAAAGTCCCACATCCCAGGGAACCCTTCAAGTCCTGAGCAAACTGGAAACTCGGGTCACCCTATGAACAGTTGGAACCATACTGGAAAGAGATCGTGGGATTGTGACAAAGAAACGCAAACCAGCCGAGGGGGAGCCAATCTGAGGGTCAGGAGTGGGGTTGGTGGAGGTTCTAGTGTGGCATGGGGTGAAGGCCAATTGAGAAGCCTCGGCTGCAAAGGGGGCACCCCTGGAACCTCCAAGTCTTCAGCAAAGCTCAAGAATGGTTACTGAGAGTGGGCTTTCTTGGTGGAAACTGAACCAGGAGCTGAAATTCAGAGAAGCAAGGCCGTGGAATAGAGACGAGAGAAGTTCCTGGGAGACCCTGCCCCTCGCGGACTATTTGAAGTCTGCAGCTGGCCTTGGGACTGCCATAGGCCATGGGGTGGGGCGTAGGAGGGTCGTAGAAACCTATTTGACTTACGTTTTAAGTCATGGAGGCCCCTGCTGATACCTGTCATAATTATTAATTCACTTAATAAACACTGTTAACTTTGTACCACCAAGCCCTCCTCGGCCCTGGGGTTACAAAGGCGGGCTGTGAATGAATGAGGTGTAATGATAGATTGCAACTAGACAGATCGACAAGTCAAGCCAGGTTCACTCTAAGCCACTGGTTCTCAACCTTCCTAATGCCACGGTCCTTTAATACAGGTCCTCATGCTGTGGTGACCCCCATAAAATTATTTTCGTTGCTACTTCATAACTGTAATGTTGCTACTGTTGTGAATTGTAATGTAAATATCTGATATGTTTTCCGATGGTCTTAGGTGACCCTGCAAAGGGTCATTAGACCGCCAAAGGGGTTGCGACCCACAGGTTGAGAGCCACTGCTCTAAGAGGACCAGCTGTAATGAAAGAAGACACCCTGTTGTAAGTGTCCATTTACAAAGAAACCTTCAGTAACTCCACACCCGGGCTCCCTCAGGCAGTTGTTTCTTTTATTAATTGATCATCATTGAGAAGCCATAGTATTCAAGGGACCAGAATAACATGGAGCCCGCTAGTGGCCTCAGCCCTGGCTGTAGAGTTGAATCACCTGGGGAACTGTAAAAAGTTTGCATACCTGGGCCCCACACCAGGCTGAATGCACCAGATTCTCTGGGGGATGTACCCTGGGCAGCGAGATCCCCTCCCCCGCCGACATAACCTTCAGAAGTGACTCTAATACGAATACACAGTCCTTTGTGAACCACTGGCCTAGGTGGTTACACATTTGAGATGATGGCATCGGACCCCAGGTGCCTTTGCTACATGCCTCATATCCCTCCTCTGTCCCCATCTCCCAGCCAACCTTCCACACAGTAGTGGGTTGCCCAGTAGTCCCTGGGCTGTCACAGCACCCCACATTTCCTCTCTCCCTTTTCCAATTCTGGGCCAGGGTGTTGAGACCTGATTGGCAGGTGGTGCTAACCATAGAGGGAGAGTGGGTGAGTCGTGTGTAGGTCACACACTTAGTCACGTGGGGGACTTGGGAAGAAGGGCAGCTGGTCCCCTCCCTTGGCATGTTGTGGGGGCGAGTTCAGCGATGTGCCAACCAAGTGGAAAGTTTTGTCAGAGCTTCTGAGAAGAGGAGATGGATCTTTGCTCCTTTCATTTCCTCTTCCCACTCTCCATGGCTGTGAAACTACCAGAAGGATCTGAAGTCAGAAAAGAAGGTCCAAGGGGCCAGTTCCTTTTTTTTGCTAGGTAATACACAGTGGTCCAGTGAGAATGTGATCAAATATGATTGCCCCCCACCCTGAAGGGTGCATGGATATGCTCATTTTTGCATGTGATTTCAGGGAGAGGGTGTCAGCCACCCCTCCTATCATCCCAAAGAGCCAAGGTTCATTACCCCTATCCTGGGGCCCCTGGGTTCCAGACCTTCAGGGACCTTCCTTAATGAGATGTAGGCAGGAGTGGGATAGGACCTGGGCCACTTTGCCCAGAGAGCCAGCTGTTGTCTTACAGATGAGAACAATTCAAGCTGCCATTTACCTTTGTGTGGTAGGAACTTTTGTTTTTACCTACATGAAGTCATTCAAGAGTTCTTGAACCTTAGGGAATACCAGAATCTCTGGGAGGGCTTGTTAGCCCTCAGAATTTCTCGTTGGGTCTGAGATGGTGCCAGATAATTTGCATTTTGAACAAGTTCTCAGGTTGACAATGCAGCTGCTGGTGTGGGTGCAGACCAAACTTTGAGAACCACTTAGCCAATTACTGTACTTCTGCTCATCAGCCCAGGCACAGATCCCATGACTGGCCAGGGAGCTGGATTTGAGTCAGGGGTTCACCGCAGGTACATTCTACTGGAAGCATCCATCAGTTCTTGGCTTCGTGGGAACTCAGCTTGCTTGCTTTTTTCTTTTTCTTTTCTTTTTTTTGTTTAAAAATTCACATTACCATGATAATGAGCTATGTGGCAGGATGTTGGAGCCCAAACAGTGGAAGTCCTGGGGAATGAGAGTATCTTGGCTTGCACAGAATATCAGAGGCTTCGTGCACCTGAGGAACAGAGCCTTTAAGTGTCCTCAGCTCAGACTGTTGACTTATGGATCTTTACATTGAAGACAGTTGTCCACCTTTTACAAAAAACGCTAGAGTGTTTGAGAAGCAAACGGGGAGCTCACTTAGCTTTGCATAAAAACTTCCCATAGTTAAGGGGACCATGTGCTGACTGCAGGGACACTTCTGAGCTCACCGCACTGCCAGGCAGAATCGTGCAGCTGTTGCAGACAGAGAAATCACATAATTGCTGAGATGAATGCTCATGAGGCTCCCTCCAGTTGGATGCGGTTGAACTGGGCCCTGACGCATTTCATTCTGATGCTGAGCTGATGTTCTAGGACAGATACTTGCACTTCACCGGGTACACGAATCACCTGGCACTTGTTCAAATGCAGGTTCTGATCCAGTAGGTTGGGACAGGGCCCAAGTATCTCCATTTCCAATGAGCTCCTGGGTGGTGCTAATGCTGCGATGCTGGCAAAGGTGACACCTGGGAACTTGTAGCCACTGCAGAAATGTGTGGACACGGAGGTGAAGTTTATTTTAATCCCAGGTATGGACCTGGGAACCTTTAGAAAGTGAAACATTCTGTCTTCAAAAGTAATGGAATTAGTGGGCCCAATATGACTGAAATTTCCATTTAGTCAGTGAACAACCTCATCTACTGGGTACAAGGTTTATGATAGTCCCCTCTCAGCTCCCCCAGGTCAAGGGATTCCTTTTAATGCACAGATCATAATGGTCCCCCGTCCCTGTCAGGCTGTGAACCCGTGACGCAGTGACTGGGCTTAGTGTTCTCCATCATCCTGATGTGCGGCTCAGAGCTAGTATGTTGCCTGAATGAACACATTTGACGTTCCCTCTCTCGTGGGTCATGAACACACCAGCCCGTTACTAGGAGTTGAGGGGCGTGGTCCACTCCAACATGTCTTCAATATGTGATGGGGGAGCCATGGGAGTGCCGAGGTTTGAACAGAGTGGAGACATAATTTGACCTTCATCTTACCTGAGTTTCTCTGGTGGTTGTGCTGAGAATGACGTACAAGAGGACAATACAGAAAAGGGCATGAATGATGGTGGCTCGGGCTAGAGTGTTAGCAGTGGAAGTGATGAGGAATGGGTGAATCCTGGATATATTTTGCAGGTGGAATCAGCAGGATTTTGCTGACAAACTGGGTGTGAGGTGTGAAAGAAAGAGAGAAATTAAGGATGCCTCCAAGGATTTGGCTCGAGCAGCCAAACGCACAGAGCTGCCCATCAGCTAAACTGAGGGAGGCAATAGGTAAAGCAGATATGGTGGGGTGAGGACCAGAAACTCAGTTTGGGACATATTAGCTCTGAGACACTCTACTTGAGACATCCAAGTGAAGATATCAAGTAGGCAGGTGGGTATACATGTGGGTTTTGGGAGTTGCAAGCTGGGGATATACCTTGGGGAGTCACCATAAAAGGCATTTATATCTCCAGGTTGGATGAAGTCACTAAGAGAGTGAGTTTAGGTAGAGAAGAGAGACAAGGACTGAGCTCTGGGGTGCTCCCAAATTAACAGGTTAGGCAGAAGAGGAAGAACCAGCTAAGGAGATTAGGCAGTGACCAGAGTAAGGAGAAAAACCAAGAGATGGCAGCACTTCTAGAAGGCAATGGAAGCAAGTTTAAAGAGGGAGTGATCAACTGTGTCAGTGCTGTAAGAAGATCAAATATGAGAGGACTGAGAACCAACCATTGACTTTAGCATGATGAAAGCCATTGGAGGCCTTTTCAAGAAGAGCAGTGGTGAGAGAATGATGGGTAAAAGCCTATTTGGAGCCATTTAAAGAGAAAGAAGTGAAAGGAGCTCATGGCACTGAGTGTGGATTACTCTTCCAAGAGGTCTTCCTGCGAAAGGCAGCAGAGAAGTGAGTGGTATCTAGCAGAGGAGGTGGACCAATGGAAGGTTCTGTTCTTGTTTGTTTTAAGATGGGAAAGATCCAGGACAGAGAGAACTGATGGAGCAGAAAAGAGAGGCTCAGTTTGGTCAAGTACAACCAGGCTCAATCAGAAGAGAAATGAAATCATAGTGTACAAAAGACTAATTTTGTGGATGGGAGCAGAAGGCAGTTTCCATGCAAAGCTATGCTGGACACTCCAGTAGGTGTCCTTTACCATTTCTGGGCTCCTTGCCATGAGCTCTCATGCTTAGCTTCAGCCCTCTGTGTATTTAGGAGGTATATAGCCTGTTGTCCCATTTACAGGCAAGGTAGCTGAACATTAAAGCAGGTGACTTACTCACAGGTACAGAAGGTCGGAGCAGAGCTTGAATGCAGGACTGCTGAACATCAAGAGGCTGTGTTCCCTAAACGCTGGGCTCACCTGCCTTCCTCTGCTGGCTCTGGGCAGGAAGGGGACACCCCACATGGCCCCCAGTGGTCTCCTCCTTCCTTCAGCTTTGCCTGTAAGAGGGGATGTTCTGGGCACACTGTCAACTCAGCGAAATTTCAGGAATATGTAAATAAGAGAAAAGAAGGCAGCCAAGTGTTCCTCTCCTTTTCTTTATTAATGAGTTGAATTACACAAAGACTTAATAAAAAGTTACATAAAAGGCTCAAGCATCGAGATCTTCAGGCATCACTCTCGTTTCACGACAACGGCCACCTGTTAATACTGTGTAGCAGAAGCTGGGCGCACAGGTGCGCCGCGATTCAAGTATCTTTCATTCTGAGTAAACTTGACATGGAATTTCTAATCCAACAGGCTGCTAGTGGAGGGAGCCTGTCTATGGCTCTGGATTTACTTTAACACATGAAGGGCCTTTGGGTTAGAGCTGCCACATGTTAGTGGGTCACATCTCCTGGCAAAGTGAGACGGGCCACACTAGGCTACCAGGCACTCTCTACAGCATATGCCACAGGGAGGTGTGTGGAGGGCAAAGTCCTAAGAGAAACCATCCAAGTGTCCTCTGTGTGGCAAAGTGCAGAGGAAGTCAGTGGCCACAGCCCCAGGCTGTGGGGATGGAGAGGATGGCTAGGATTACATGCTGGGGAGAAAAAGAGCCCTTTAAGGGAGAGGGGGTGGTGTCAGAATTTTGGAAGGAAATCTGGGAGCACACAGTGGCAGAGGCATGGAGTGAGGGGATTTCAGGAAGAGGGTACTCCAAGGGATGTGAAGGTAGCACTATCTAGGTGGTCTGGAAAGCCAGTGGGAACACCAGGATGTCACTAAAGACACAAGTCCCATTGAGCTCCTCAATCATGCAGTAACATGGCTAACTGGTTCCCCAGATGGACCCTGCCAGGTGACCACGGCGAAAACATTGTACTCCAGGGCACACTCCATTCTGGCTTGTCTGGAAGGGCCCACAGTTCTCCAAACCACAAAGACCTGTATTTTAAAAGTGTTATTTACCCATCTCACCTATGGGAAAAGTAAGGTCATGGGAGATGAAGGCTGACCACTGGCTCAACAACAGAGGCTGCAGAAGACCGTCCCTTAACCAGTCTCCCTCTCGGGCACCGTGGAGTTGAGCTGTGGGGTGGGTGCAGGATAGATGCCCTGGAAGACGGGGCCATGGTGGGGCAGATGCACTGCCCCTGTTGGGCAGGGGGTGAGGTGGGGGTGCAGGAGACCAGAGGAGGTTGGAACCCCTTCTTCTGGTGACCTTCATGGTTGAGGGCTTCGTTTCAGGTTAGCTGATCTGCTTCCAAGGAGACTTCCCGCATGGTGCCGTCAGGGAGGGGAAGCCCCACTGCAGGCCGCGGGTGCTGGTGGTGGTCTGGGCCTTGGCGAAGTTTCCAGCAGGGATGCAGCCTTGTGTGCAGGGTTTCTTGTCCCACTCCACCACTCCCTCGATGCAGAGCATCTCCCTCCTTACTGCTTCCAGCTTGCCTCATCCCCGTCTCCAGCCATCAGACTACACAGGGCTGCCACAGACATGGCCCAGAGGAGCACAAGGGCTGCAAAGAGCCTTGTCCATTAGTGTTTAAAATGCCTAGTAACATTATAGGACCTTCGGAAGCTCTGAGGTGCCTGATCTGGAATGTTCCTTGTTATCTTTCCTTTTAGGGTCAGAGAAAAGGGCCACTTAGACTAATAAAGAAGTTTGATTTCCAACGGACTAAAGTCCCAACTGCTTCATTCTGCAGCAGAATCAACTCTCCGGCTGGGCCCCTTGGGACTCGTGATCTTGAGAGTTAGGAACTCAGAACACTTGCAAAACTGGAGAAGGATCCAGATGTCCCGACATCCAATTCGGCACTCACTTTCCCCGGGTTCTTTCTCCAAAACAGTGGCCAGGCCACCTGCTAGGTATGATACAGTTTGCCCAGAGACCTGATTTGTAACATATGGAAAACAGGGTCACTAGTCATGCCACCGCACCTTCTGACCTTCTCTCCACCCCCACCTTGGCACTCCAAATCCAGTCTTTGGCTCATACCAGCAGCACTGAGAGGGAAGTGGGCATCATCAGGCAGCTGGGGGACTGTCCCCTGGTAGAAACAGGTGTATGGGAGCCATGTCATCACCCCAGCCTTCCCTTCTCCTTCAATCACATATTATAGTTAATATCCAATGGGTGTGCCAGAAAGGTGACCTAATGCTAAGTCTGCAAATGCCCAAAGGGGTTTGCTCATTGACTGGGCTGAAGAAGCGGTCATCAGTTGACTCTGGGAAGATGGCTTTAGTCTTGGTGCCGTTTTAATATTGACAGTCTTGGATCACTTTTGGTGAAGATTCAACACAAACTAGAATTGCCTGGAGGGCATTCACATTAACTGACTTTGATGCAGAGAAGCATCCAGGCCTGGGCCAGTGTGTCTGCATCAGAGAGGCCCCGGGCAGCACCGGCCATGGGAGGAAGCGCACTCACCCTGTCAGGCAGAACAGAACTCAACCCCCGCTGCCCCAAAAGGGAACGAATACTTCCGCAAGGCCGATCCACTTACTTCACATTACATGCTTCCAGGATAATGAAAACCCCTTTTAGAACTGACGTGCTTTTATGCCAGCCACTCCCCTCAGCAAAATAAAATAGTTTTTGAATATCTACAGCGAAACCCTTCAGGTAGACACATGTCTCTCCTCTTCAGTTTGCAGGCCACGAGCAGGTCTGTTTCTCCTGAAGCCCTGGCCACAGTCCCTGTTAACTTCTGGTCGCTCAGTCACTCCACTTTCACGTTGAGTTGAGTTTTGGCACTGCTGGGAAAACTCAGTTAAAATAAAAACGACAATATTCCAGACATGTTATCAGAGAGGCCTGCTGAAGATGTGAAACTTCACCAGGCAGTGGGCACAGACCCCTATGATACAGTAATAATTACTAAAATAATTTAAAAATCTACAAAAGACACCCAAGCTCAGACACCATGGACTGGAGACAAGGGGGGAGCTTGATCATGGCTTGTTTTGTACTTTGTATGTGGATTGACACTTCCAGATCAACCAACAGCATGTAGTCCAGAGAAACAGCCACCCAGAGAGGGGGAGGAACCAGGCTGAATCAACACCAGGGGCTTGGATGCTACTTCTGTTTAGCGTTGCTTCCTGTGTCTTAGGAGACAAAGGAAAGCTTGTGCCCTTCAGGCAAAGCCGACCCAATTTCCTCCCTGCCCACCCTCCCTTTCTCCCTTCCTGTGCCAAGTCCTTGAGTCAAGGGCCGTGGTGAGAAATGGTTTTCAGTGAAGTCAGGCAGTGCAGGGGTCCTGAGGGCCGGTCAGTTCATGGTCACCGTGCCCAGGGCCTTAGGCCTGTCACAATATCACACACTGCAGTTTGTGGGTGCCAGTGGCCCGGTCTCCCCGCCATTTGGTTTTCTTCTTCTTCTTCTGGCTCTTTTCTGGAATCTGTTGCCTTTTGAGACAATGAAGAGCAGAAGAACCAAGTCAGAATGGGCTTTGCTGCTCCTGGCCCCTCACCTCCCTTACCCCTGGGACTGAGGCAGGGAGGCTTGGGGGTGGGCAGGGGCAGAGATGCTGCTGTCCTAGGTGCTGGAGGAGGGCCTGGCCTGGACAGCCTCTTTGAGGTGAGGCAAGTTGGCAGGGAAAGAGGGCAGGGCAAAACCTGTCATCCAATGGTGAGCATTCCTGCCATTATGCTGTAATTACATTTTTTAAAACCATAAGCTACATCACGTGTTATATAACTGCTGTCCAGAAAGTATCCAGCCACATAATATGAAAAATAGAGGCATTTATGTCAGGGTTTTTTCCAGACAGCTCTCATATAGGGTTGGCCTCTATCTCTGTTTCATATTTTAAATAAAATGACAGGTCAACTGAGTACAAAAGCTTTTTACATGTCTTCTGTTAATGTTCCCTATGTCTAAAATCTGCCCTTGGAACTACAGGTCTGTAATTAGGCTCTTACCACATCCTGGGGATGCCATATCCTAACTGGAGGCCAAATGCCCATAAGAAAATAATTTCAAGAGTGCAGCACTGTCAGCTGCAGTGTAAGGTGGAGGCTGCCACATCTCAGTCCATGCTGGGGAACAATGAGAGGCGGAGCCCGTTGAGCATGCGTGTGCATACGTGTGTGCCCAGCTGTGTGTTCTTGGGGCAGGACGGACACAAATAGAGCCCTGTATGTGATTTCGTAACTAGCCAGCAGCCCTAGAGTTCACCAGCATAACGCAACATACCGAAAGCATCCTCTTTGAGAAGCACTGGTTAGGCTGTTCTGTACGTGGAAGATTTTGGAAATGGGAATGGTGGGTGACAGGGGGACAAGCCAGGAGGCTGTTTCAGTCATCTAAGCATGAGGTGATTAAGGTTTGAGCCCTGAGTATGCAAAGGAGTGTACAGGAGACTAGAGACTGGGATTTCTGACAGTCCTGGGAGACTGACAGCATGTGGGGTCTGGAAGGAGGCACAGTGCAATGCCTCTGAAATTTAAGCTCAGGAATCAGAATGCTGGTTGTTTAGGTGAAATGACAAAGGACACGGACATCAGGGAGTGGAAGAGGGGATGGGCCTATTTTTACCGCACTGAGGCGGGTGCTGGGAGAACGCTGAAGGGGGAATGGAGGGGCTGCCTCAGGGAGGCGGAGCTGAGAGGAGGCTGCGCTGCTGGCTCCTGGCTTCCCTCACAGGCAGTAGGGCCAGTCAAGGTAGCAGGGAAGGGCAGGGGAAAGAAATGAAAGGAGGTATAAGAAATCTAAAGATGGGCTCAGTGACACCCAGCCTGGGCCTCGGATCGAGGAGCTGTGCACTTCCAGCCTTCCCACTCCCGTCTTGCTGCAGTGGCCCCGGTGCTAGGGAGGCGTGCAGTGCTCACCTAATTACTCTCACCAGGTCGTGGAAGGCTTTGTCCACGTTGAGAGGAGGGTCCTTGGCACTGGTTTCTATGTACGGAATCTGGAAAGCAAAGCTCCTTTTTGGTAAAAGTGGCACCGAGATCCACAAAGGCTTGCTCCCTAAAAATGTGAATTCTCAAAGGTCCTGGGGAACCATGTGCTTTTAAAGCCCCCACAGAACCCTGGCTCCAACAGTCCCAAGTCCCCTTCCTGGGTTCTCACTCTAAAGTTAGGACGTTTTTCTGACAGCTTTTCCAATTCCCTCTTGTTCTCTAGTCACAGAGATATTTAATAGCTCCCTAAAAATAGAATTAAAATGATCTTTTTATATGCCTGAAGACTGAAGACTTTCATTTGTCAAACTAAAATACACTCTGATCCTACTAATTTTTCTTTCTGAGGTCTATTTCTCTACCTTGGAGGGACTTCTGCCATCCACAAGGGACTCTGGCGGGAAAGGCTGAGACAAGGCTGGGCCACGGACAGGACTTTGCATGCTGGTGACCCCTGGCCAGTCTGTGCCCCCCACCCACAATGAGCCTGCCCGCCCTGCTCCTGTTTGGTCTGCATCCACAACCTTCGACCTCAGCTGTGTTTACAGAAGGCTGTAAACGTGTCTGCATGTTCAAGGCACAGCAATCACCGCCAGGCTGAAAGGAGGCAGCAGCACACAGGGAAATGTGGCAAAGGTCACCCTGGAGGACGGGTTGTGGAAACCATGTCCACACCGAGCCTCAGAAAGGCACAGAGAGAACAAAGGCTCCGTGAGGTGAGGACACAGTCCTGAGTGCTTGTCCTCTCCTGTAACTCCATGAATGCAGAGTATGTGGGGTTCACTCAGCTCCCTAGTTGAGATGGAGGTAAGTCAACTGTGGGCTGAAGCACTTCGAAATTTTTTGTAACCTTTTCCTTGTTACAAAATTAAACCATTTCATTATAATACATTTTTTAAAAAGCAGTGACTAAAATAATCAACACTTTAAATACATGGTATGTGTGTGTGTGTGTGTGTGGGGGTAACAGTAACTTGTTATTTTAGAGGAGCATGTTGTAAACCATTTCCCAGAACATATCATAAAGGATCTTCCCATCAAAGACTAACAGGCTGCAAACAGGGGTCTTGCTGTTGCTGACCAAACACAAGGGCAAAGCACAAGGGGCAGGGCTCAGCCCTTTGAAATAATGCATTCAGCAAATGTGGGAGCCTCTGATGACCCTGAAAGGAAACCGCCCTTCATTGTTGGCTATCAGACCACAGGCTGTGCACTGTGGGCTGTTGGGCCTCCCAGGTCTTGACATTCCTGACCTCCTTTAATCTTCACATTAACCCCCTGAGGTAAGCAGATGGGGAAACTGACTGTAAACATGGTGACATGCTTGCCCATGGCCACACAGGGGAGGATACAGGTTTGAACCAGGTGCATGTTCCACTGCCAGCCTGGCCTCCCCTGGACAGGTGGGGGTGCTGAGGTCAGCTATGCAGCCTCTTCCAGGTGTGGCAGGTGCCCCAGCAGCACCTGGTACCAGAGTCTTATGTGACCCTGTGAGGCCAAGACAACATGCTTCCCCGTGCATATGCAGAGGGGAAGTGGGAAGGCACCTGCTCCTGGGGCTGGGAACTACCCAGAGTCCTTTCATGTCCTGTAGTCCTGCCAGCTCAGATGGGTCCCAGGTTCCAGGCCTCAGCCCACTGCTGCCTGTCCCACTGCATCACTCCACAGTATATGAGTTGTGGTATCCCCCAGGTCCCCAGACACCCTGCACCTTCTTTCTGAAGGTCTTGCCTCTGCCACTGTAGAAACACCAATGCACATTATCCGGGTTCTTAGAATTCTAGGATTTGGTAACAACAGACTTACACTGAGGGAAACCCTGCAGTAAAGAACAGAAGCATCTGACTCCACCAAAGGGCTAGGGAATGCCATCTTCCTGCATGGGATGGGGGCAACCTGCCTTGGTCAGATAAAGAGGAACTTGCTTGATGAGCTCTAAAATTAGGATGGTATCAGGAGTAGCTTGAAGAGTGTTCGGTCAAATGATGAATGAAGTGGGTGTGTTGGCTATAGAAGATGCATTGGCTGAGAGACTGGAGACCTGGGTTCCGCCCCTAACTCACCAGCTTGAGGCTTCTGGAAGCCACCTAACCTCACTTTTATTTGCAGAGTAAGGCGAGTGCTGCCCCTTGCAGCACCCTTCCCCGCTCCCAAGGCTATTGGGAGGGACCGAGAAGGTGTCTGTGAAAGCCCGCAGCAAGCCCTTATCAGGTCACTGCATAGAGCCCAAGACTGTGAAGTGAGAATGGTTCCTCGTACTTCTCTCCATTCAGGGTGTCAGGCCGGCAGAGGAAGCTAAACCCCCAGGTCGGCTCCCAGGCCTCAGCTACTTCTGAGCAGCCTGGCTGACCATCCCTCTTCCCTGAGGAATTACCTTTTCCCGGCTCCATGACACCTGCTCTGGTTCCCGCACATCACTTCTCGGTCCCTCCTACTGCTTCCTCCTCATCTCCCCACCTCACAGCACTGACGTGTCCCCAGCCTCCATCCTGGGGTCGACCCCTACCCTAGTGGGTTTCATAGCTTTGAATTCTATTGACATGCTGCCAATTTCCACTGTCTGCCTCCAGACTGGTGTATCTGACTGCCGTCTTGGCATCACTGGATTATCTACTCGGCTCCTCTCCCTCGAGATCTGCAGCCGATCTCCTGGTCACCCCACATACTTGCTCCTCCAGTCTTCTCCCACCCAGTTACTGGAAGTCCAGTCCTCTGAAAGTGGCTCATGCCCCAAACCTGGGATTCTCCCTCGATGCCTTTCTTTCTCTCTCACCCCACATCCAATCTGTGAACAAATCCTGTTGGCTCTCTTAGAAATATATCCCACATCCTACCACTTCTCATTCCCGTCACGAGCATCACACTGGCCTGGCGCATCTGCACCTGAGCTATGGTCGCAGCCCCTAACTGGTCTCTCTGCTCCCACCCTTGTCCCTACAGACCATTCACAGCAAGGCCACCAGAGAGAAGCTGTTCAGCCATAGGTCAGACCACATCACTCCTCACTCTGCCCCCCTCTCACGCTGAGGGAAAGTACTTGGGGCCTCCCAGCCTTCCTCCTGCTACTCTCCCAGCCTACTCCTTCTGCTCTAGCTATACCCACCTCCTTGCTGTTCCTCTCAAACTCCTGCCTCAGGGCCTCTGCTGGAACATTCTTTCCCCTGATATCCACAGGGCATATTCCCTCACCTCCTATAGAAGTCCTCATTGACAAGCACCCTTCCCAGCAAGGCCTCCCCTGACCACCCTATTTGGAAAAGCACCCCCTTCACCCCACATTCCTGACCCCCTTCCCTGATTTACATTTCTTCCACAGTACATGTCACCTTCTGACAGTCTAACTCGCTTTGTTTATTGTCTGTCTTCTGTCACTAGAAGGAAACACATGAGGAAGGGAGTTGTGATTCCAGGGCCTAAGGCTGTGGAGTGACTACGTGAATGAACACTCTGAGAAGGCAGAGACAAGCAGAACTGCCTCTCAGTGAGCCCCCTTCCTCTACCCACAGAGCTGGGCACACTGCACAGAGGGAAGATGCAACCTCACAGACTTCCTGGCAGACAGGGTGGACTTCTACGTACCTGACCTATAAGGCCATGAGCATAGGCTGTGCTGATGCAGGGGAGGGGTGGGAAGAAACCCACTGATGCTACCCAGCACCAATCAGATGGCAAGGGGGCATTACAGTGAACTCAAAACAAAACAAAGGTGTTCACTGTGTGGCCTGGGCAAACCCGAGTTGGAGCACTTGGAAGGTGGAGAGAATCATACCATCCTCAGTGTGTGGTTGTGAAGGGTGCTCCCCCCCGCACAGTGCCTGGCACAGCAGAGCTCAGTGAATGGCAGCTATCCAGTGATTCTGAGCATAATCAGGAGGCTGGCTCAGAGAAGGGGACAGAAGCCAATCCTCTGCCTAGCTCAGTGACGAACCTGCTGTGTCAGGGGCCAGGAAGTGGCCTGTACATCGCAGCTTGCAGTCCACTAGGAATCCATCAGAGCCTCTAAGGACTGACAAGAGTGTTTTCTTTCTGGTCTGTTGTCTTGTTTCACAAAACATCCCCCACTGCATGGGCCCATTACCAGGGTGGCCTGAGTTCCATTCCCACAGACCGAGACTGCAGGAGTGAGGGAGTGTTGACTTTTATACACCCCCTGGCACCCCAGTGCACACACACACCACCTACATTGTGTTTGGTCGCCATTTCTTTTCCTTGCTCCCTGGTGATTTTCCTTAAATGCATCAAATCGACCTTGTTGGCCACGAGGATCATCGGGAAAGACTCCCTGGGGAATAAAGGAAGAGCAGCTCATGAGGTTTTGCTGTCCGCACCCTTAGTGAAGGCAGTGCAGCCACCCCTCAGGCACAGCACAGTGCACAGGCCTCCCCAGTGGCCTGGGGCTGATGTAAGTGTCCTCTCCCCCACATCTCCAGGAAGGGGAAGGGACCTGGAGGCTGGCTGCTGGCTGTCTTGGTTTGAAGTCTTAGGCTCAGCTTGGTTTGCATGGTGAGTAAGAGCCCCTCCAGAGAACTCTGGGCTCAGCACTGTCAGGGAGGGCACCAAGGGGCTGCTGGGCCAGGGGCAGCATTTCCAGGCCTGCTTCCTCCCATCTCCTGGTCACTCTGATGCACCAACCATGCAGGGCTGCTTTGGCCATCAGCGATGACTTGTGAAGAGGGCCAGGGCCTGGCACACAGTTGGCACTAATAAATAGCAGCTGCAAAACCAGGGTGGCGCTCAAGAGAGGAAGGGCAGGACTGAGGACTGAGAGGCCTTTCAACCTCAAAGCTTCCAGCCGACATACGTGGCCATGGCACTGCCCCAAAGTGAACAAAATGCTGGTCTCACAGCACCTTCATCAGCATTGGCTGTTTTCATTCAGAACTTTAATCGAACGGGTGAAACATGGCACTTCATTATTTCTCCTTGTACTTCTTTGATTAGCAAGAAAGTTGAATATTTTCTCACATCTGAGTCACTTAAGTTTTCTCTTTTGAGATTCCTATAGTTGGGGCGGGGGTGGGAATCAGAGGCTCACACTGAGGTGTGTGAGGGCCCACATTTCCTTCTTGGAGGGGTGTGTGTGTGTGTACGTGTCATGTATCCCTTTACCTTGGAAAGTTATTAACACTTTACTTTTGGAATAGGTGTTAGCTGGAAATCTCGAATTTACTGAGATTTGCTCAAAGCTTACTATTTTCCTATTAGTTTGTCCTTTTACTTTCTTTATATTGCTTCTTTAAGACCCAATTAACTGAAAAGAACAGTTGGGCTTACGACAGATTCCAAATTATTCAGGCACTTTGTATAATTTAGGGAAAAAAAGAGAGAGACTTTAACTGGGGGATTGTAAATCTCACAGTCAAATGCAATTTAACCATCGATAGTGTATACTGGAGAGAAAAATTCATTCCGCTTTTAAATTGTAACGAAAATGTGCTTAAATTGGAGCTGAAAAACGCAGAAGTTACTTATGACTGTTTGATTCATCCATGGGGGTTCAGGAGAGGAGGGAGGGAGCTGACCCCTTGAGGCCCTGGAAGCCATTTGACCCCACAGAAGAAACCAGGGTTGAGGAGTCGAGGGCCCAAGGTCTGAATTCAGCTCTTCCCCACCCTGCTTCAGCCTTTACCTGAGAAATCTGAGAGAGGGAGAGAGATTGAGACAGACAGACAGACAGACAGACAAGCCTGCTCTGGACCAGGAGCCAGGGAGGTTCCTGGGCTGGCGGTGCTCACCTGTCCTTGACACGCAGGATGAGCTGGTGGAAGCGGTCCACGTGCTCGAAGCTGGCCTTGTCTGTGACCGAGTAGACGATAAGGAAGCCGTCCCCCGTGCGCATGTACTGCTCCCGCATGGCACTGAACTCCTCCTGCCCGGCTGTGTCCAGAACTGGAGTGGGAGGGAGCCGATCAGGGGTGGTCACCACCCACCCTGCAGCTCCCGCAGCCTACTCTGCTTCTGCTCCCTCTGTGACTCACTCCGAACTGTCCCCCCCAGAGCCGCCCATGCTGCCTGAGGTGGGGCCTCAGACACCTCACTGTGAGGCTCTGACTGACTCGTGTGTGGACCCATGGATTCCAACACTCAGTGCTCCCTGTGCCCTAATTCTCCGTCTACAGAAAAGCCTCAAGTCCGTGACCAACTCTGCTTTGAAGTCCCTCCAGAAAGTGCCCAGACCTGAGCCGGGGTCCCTGCTGCAAACTGATTCTTGGGGAAGCTACCAGACTCTCTGAGCCTCCTTTCCTCCTCTGTAAATGGAAGCAGTATGTTGACCCAGCAGCCCCTAGGGTGGAGAGCTCATCTGTGGACAGGCCTGGGGGAAGCTCTGAAAAGGCCATCTGGGTCAGGAAGGCTCCTCAGCCTCCGTGTGGACAGACACCAGGCACGCAAAGGGGTCACTCGCCTCCCAGGATAGGGCTGTTACAGGGTGGCGGGCAGGGTAGCTGGGGCTGGAAGCAAGGCAGGAAGCTAGGGAGAACCTTTTCAGCAAAGGATCTCCCCCCACCAACCCATCCATCACCTCTCACTACCTGACCCCATGGACTCCTGGGGCCTGCTCTCCTGAGACAAAATACTCAGCCCTGCCTGTGTCAGAGAGGTCCCAGCCGCAGCTGGGGTGGAGGGGTGGGGCTGTCACTTTCAAAGTGCGAGCCTGACTCTCTTGGGCCCTGCCACAGCCCTGTGGGTGGCACGAAGTCTGAACCCCTTAGTGTCCTGGCAAGTCCCTCATTCTGGGCCAGCCTCTCCTCATTCTCCTGCTCACTGGCTCCTCTGACCAGACCCCACTTTCCCTCTTCCTGGAGATGGTAGAGCAGCTGGTTACAGATTCTGGAGCTGGATTCTGGGCAGAGACTGGCTCTCAGCTCCAGAGTGGGACCCTGGGAAGCTCACTTCTCTGTGCCTCTGTTTCCAAGAACGGGGATCGTCAGGGCTGTTTTGAGATGTACTCAGGCCCTAAGTGCTGTGCCTGGCACAAAGAAGTCCTGCATGCGTGTCTGCCAAGAGCCTGTCATCTCACCTGGGGCCTGGAGCTACCTTCCCCCAAACCTGCCTACTCCCCTTGCTTGGCAGCTGACTCTTACCCACAGCATCATGCTACCTGAGCCCCCATGACTCTCCCACCCCTGCACGGACCCTTCTTGGCATTGTTCTTACTGCCCATTTAATCTGCCCAGGGTCTGGTCTGTGTGAGTCACCATCTACTGGGAGCCCGGCACAAATAGCAGTTGAATGAATAAATGAATGTAAAGTCTATCCAATTTTGTTCATCCATTTATTCATTAAGAAATATTTGAGAGCCTACTATGTACCAGGTAGAGTTGTAGGCACTACGGATACAGGGTGAATGAGGCAAAACCCTTGCTCCTGTGGGTCTTAAAAGTGAACAAGTAAATGGATAATTTCTGCCAGAGATGAGTACATACTACAAAGAACAATATGGCCAGTTGGAGGTGACTGGCAGAAGTTGGTGTCATTTTGGATAGGGAAGGAGGGCATCTCTCAGGAGCAGGGCCTAGGGGAAGAGCATTCCAGAGGGCACATCGGGAATGGGCATGTGCATGGCAGGCCTGATGGCCTGGGGGGCTGGAGGGAAGGGTGAGGAGAGGAGAGGAGGTGGGGGCAGGTCTGCTGCACCAGGGTAAGGTTTACTTGATTCCAAGCAAGTCAGGGGCCACTGGAGAGTTTGGGCAAGAGTCACATGATCTGTAGGACATTTGAAAAGTTTCCCCTGGACAATGGGAAAACACAGAAGTAGAAGTAGGGGCACTAGTTGGGAGTTTAGTGCACTAATCCAGGCAAGACATGATGGACCAGGAGGGATGGACCAGGAGGGCTGGACCAAGCAGGGCGGGGTGGACGCTGTGAGAAGAGACCCAGTGCAGGCCGCTTTCTAAGACAGAGCCAACAGGAGCAGGGCCTTCTGGAGGAAAACGTGAAGATGTGGGGGGTGAAAGAGAATGACACCAAAGACGATGGCTGTTTTGGACTTCAGCCAAATAAATGGTGGTGTCACACACTGAGGTGGGGAAGACTGGGTGAAAAACAGGGTTCGGGAGGCGCAGTTCTTTACATAGGCTTTGGAACCTCTCAGACTCCTGTGTGGGACTTCAAACAGGCATTTGAAGACTTAAGTCAGAAACTGAGAAGAGGGGCAGGAATGACAGGTGTGGGAGTTGCCAGTGTGTGGATGGCAAGGAAAGCCACAGGGCGAGCTACCAGGACACCCAGGAGTCCACACCTTCACGTTCTGCCCAAGGAAGTGATCTTGTCCTCACAGCCTGTCGTCTCACCCCTGTACATCCTTCTGAGCCACTCAGCCTGGCAGAGGGGCAAGACTTGGTGGACACAAGGACCTACGATGTGCCCCAGACACAGGGGCAGCTATTCTTGCCCCATTCTCCTCACCTACGAAATGAGGGGCAGGGCTCCTGGACCTTCAGGTCCTTCCATCTCTGACATCCTAGAATTATCTGATCCTGATGTAAAATGAACAGGCTAAGACAAAAGGATCTACAGAGGAGGACCAGGGTGCAGACTGAGGTGGTTTCCTGGGAAAAGGAACATATATCCAAATATCAAATCATTATCTTGTATACCTGAAACTAATACAATGTTGTACATCATTTATACCTCAGAAAAGCAGGTACTTAATCCAAAAAAATCCATTTATTTCAGTTAATTTTTACAAAGACACATATAAAACAAAATGACACAGAAATACAAAAAATGAAAGAATAAAATAGAATACGCCAGCCACATGCATCCACAAACAGAATTCAAGACCAAAGCATTAAATAGGACAAATCATGGTGTTTATAATGGGAAAAGGTATTAGAAGGGCCAAAGTCATAAATCATAAGTGTATCTTAAAATGTTGCCTAAAAATATATGTGCGTAAAAAACTGATTTTTAAAAAATCAGGAATTGACAAACCCCATAATCACTGTGGGAGAATTGAACAGGTTTCTCTTAGAGACAGAGAGGTGGACAAGAGACAGAGAGAACAAAGTTTATACTCAAACAGGAAATAAGCATCTTTAAATACACATGAAATCATCATAAAAACTGGGCATATGCTAGGCCATAAATAAAAATTTCAACAAATTCCAGAAAGCAGAAATCACATGAACTCTCTTCTGCCTATAATGCACTAAGATCAGAAATTAACAGAAAGATAAGTATAAAAGTCTCTATCCATTTGAAATTTAAAGGCTATCCTGCTGTATAACTCTCTAGTTAAAGAGAAAGGCAAACCAGAAATGACAAACAGGTCAGAATTGAACAATAAGGAATAGGAATAAAACCTCCGGTTTAAGGCCAAAGTGGTACTCAGAGGAAAATTACAGCTTTAGATACATTTCAGAATACAAGAAAGACTAAAATTTAAGCATTTAAATCTCCCACTCCTGGGGCCACCACTTCCCACAGCCTCCTCTCTCCAGAAGCCTCCACTCGCAGCTGAGGTCTGAAACAGAGAAAATCAGGAACTGAAGTCCACCTGCTTCCGCCCAAATCAGCCCACCTCGGAGAGAGCGGAAGCCTCATACACACACTGCTGGTGAGAAGGTGAAATGGTGCAGACACTTTAGAAAACCCTTTGTTAGTGACTCAAAATGTTAAATATAGACTTACCCTGTGACCCAGCAATTCCTAGGGATAGGCCCGAGAGAAGTGAAAACACATGCCCACACAAAGACCTGCCCATGAATGTTCAGAGCAGCATTATTCATGACAGCCCCAAAGTGGAAACAACCCAAATGTCCATCAACTGATGAAAGGATAAAATGTGGTGTGTTCATTCACACGTAAAAAGGAATGAATTTGGATACATGCTACAACACAGATGAACCTTAAAAACTGTGTGCTAACTGAAGGAAGCCAGTCACAAAAGGCCACATACTACAGATTCTATGTATATGAAATACCCAGAACACACAAATCCATACAGACCGGGAGTAGGTGAGTGGTTTCAGGGACTGGGGGTAGTGGAGAAGGGAGAATGACTGCTAATGGGTATGAATATTTTGTAGTAGGGGTGGTGATGAAAATGTTGAGGAATTAGGTAGGGTGATTCCATCGATTGCTGATTGGCTAATCAATCGCCAATTTGTGCTTGTACCAGTTTGCATACACGTATGTACTAAAAACCACTGAACTGTACACTTTAAAAGGGGAAATTTTAATGTGAATTATATCTCAATTTAAAAATTGTATGAGGAAAATAAAACCCACCTTCCTTTCTCTGAAACACGTGCTTTGCATGCCCTCACTAAGGGGCATAATCTGATCCTGCTCCTGTCCAAGACCATCCCATCCTGCTGGGCAGTAGATGCTGTCCCCTGTCACCTATACTGGGACACTGCTACTACTGCTGACCCCTCCCTCTCCTGTGATCCATTTCTCTATCAGTTCATTTCCATCAGTATGTAAACATGCTGTAATTTCTCTCACCTTAAAAAAATTCAAACTAAAACAAAATAGAGCCAAAAAAATTAAAAATAAAAACACCCACCCCTTGACCTCACATCTCTTTCTAGCTGCTGTCCATTTCTCCATCCCTCTCTATGGCCACACTCTTTGACTTGTCTATTCCCACTGCTGCTCTTCTGCCTCTCCACTCTCTTCTGGACCCATCATCATCAGACTTTCATCCCCAACTACTCTACCAAAATTGACCTTGTCAAATCACCAATGACTTCCATGTCACTAAACCCAACGGGTAGTTCTCAGTCCTCATCCCACTGGATGTAGCTGATGGTTCCCTCCTCTGTGAAGAGCCTTCTTCGCCTGGTGTTGGGATATCACTCTCTGCTGTGACGGGTCCTGCTCTGTCCCCTAGTCACTCTCTGAACATGGGTGGGTCCTCATGCTCAGTCCTGGGACCCCTTCTCTAACCACATTCACTTCCTTGGTCATCTTTCATCTCACGGCTTTACATGTCAATTCCAAAATTTCCACCGTCAGCCTACAACTTCTCCCCTTACTCCAGACTCAGACATCCAGCTGCCAGGGTGCCTTCTATTTCTATGTATGAAAGACATCTCAGATTTAACATGTCCAAAATTAGACTCCTGATTTCCCCCTCCAAACCCACTCTTCACCATTCTTCCTAATCTTGTTGTACCAGTTGTACAGGCCAAAGACTCTTCCCTTTCTACCCCAACCCATCCATATAGTTCATCAACAAATTCTGTAGTTTCCTCCCTCAAGATATATCCAGAATATAACTCCTTCTCACTATCTCTTTCACCCGTGCTCTAAACTACCATTAGAAGCCTCTTAACTGTTCTCCCTGGTTCTCCTGCGGTCTATTCTCCACACCATCAGCAAAGTGGGACCTTGAAACAACAGCCAGACTGTGCCCCTCCTCTGCTCAAGACCCTGCAATGACTTCTTATTTCCATACAAGGCCCTAGGAGATTGGTGCCCTCCAGCTATCTCTCTGACCTCCCCTATTAGCCTCCCTCTCACTTGCTCTGCACCCTGGCCTCCTAGCTAGTCCCCAGATAGGACAAGCACAGCCCTACCTCAGGACCTTTGCACATAATACCCTCTCTGTCTAAGATTCTCTTCCCCTGGGCACAGGCATGACTTTCTCCTTCAGGTTTCTGCCTCAACATCACCTTATCAGGAAGAGCTTCCCTGGTCAGCCCACATAGGATAGCGACCCCGTCCTCACCACCTATTTCCTTTACCTTGTCTTGTCCTTCACAGCATTTATCACTACCTGACACATTGCATATTTGTTTATGCTCTGTCTCCCCCATTCTAGCAGAAGCTTTATGAGGGCGGGAACTTTATTTTGCCAACCGCTACAACTCCAGAGCCCAAGAGGGCCAGATACATTGCCAGTACCCAGAAGTATTTGTTGAAGGAACTAGTGGACTCACCCACGTACATAGGACTCAGGGTCCACTCCACACATCACTGGAGGTGATAGCTGCAGAGAGGAATAGAAATAAGTGGTGGCTCCAAGTCAGGCGCTCAAGCCTCTCTCCTGAACTGTTCCAGACACAGGCAGATGGGCTGGTGTCCATCATCTGCCCATGTGATAAGGCCCAGTCTTGAAGTACCAAGCCACGCTCATAAAATAGTAACACCAATCATATTAGAACAGTCATGGCAACAACAGCCTCTGCTGAGGCTTACTGTGTGCCAAGTTCTCACAGGTGCCTTACTCCCTCACTCACACAATAAATAAGAAATAAGCACCTAGACGGTGCCAGCTCCAGGATGACATCAGAGACACAATGGTGGGAAAATCTTTCTCCTTGAGGAGCTTACAATTGATAATGCTTCATTTATTGTCTGCAACAATGAGGGTATATCCCACTGGGGACACAGACACCACCAATAAGGTACACAATCTTGGTTCAGGTGCTATCTGTGCCCCAGGGAAAGAGGAGTCCCCATGCACTGAGCCCTGGGGTGTTGTGACAACAGGCTGACAGTGGATACACTGGGGCCTGGAACTGGTGGCATTACACAACACAAGGGTAGACAGGTGAGATCGCTTCGGCCCAAACTGGTCACATTACTTCTAATAGTAGTTGCCATGATGTTCTGAAATCGAAGCAAAACCCCAAATTAAACACAGGAGTAGAGGACCTGATTGTTAGCAATGTGAGTGAGAGACAATCCATCCGGGGGTTGGGGTGCTGATAAGCTTGGAATGCCCCACGGCTGTGCTGTGACTCTGTTGCACCTTCATCCCTCAGCCTTGTTGAGCTGACTCTGGGCCACTGGTGGGACCCTCAGCTCCCAGGCTGCCTAGTGGGGCTAAGGTGAGAACAGGGAAAGATTACGATCCTCGGCTTTGGGGTCTAAGCAGCTGTGTGCCCTTGGACGTGCACTTCCCCTCTCTGAGTCTTAGTTTCCTCGCCTGCAGGGACCTGACCAATTAGAGGGCAGCTGGACAGGCACTGGAGCCCTCAGGGACATAGGGCAGCAGCAACAGCAATTTTCCAATGGTATGCAAGTGTTTCACCATTTCATCAACTAATATAGTAGTGTAGGTGCATATTGGCTGAAGAGCAGCTGTGATCACCTGTTAAGTGTAGACACTCTATCAATTTAGCAGAATTGTTACAAACATGAAATAAAACAATCCTTGTAGAACCCTTAGCACTGGGCCTTTAAGAAATGTCTGGTCAGCAGTAGCTACTAACACTGCTGTGAAGGCAGAAGGAGCAATAGTGAACGAGGGCTTGGGAGGCAGATGTGACTTCAATGTACAGAAAGGCTTTCTACCAGCAAGTTCTGCCCCAGCGCCTTGCAGATCCATGAGCTCCATGCTCTTGGAAGCATTCAAGCAGTGATGGCTGATGGAACCAGGATAAAGGGTCAAGCAGAGGCCCACAGGGCTAGATTTCACAATCTCAGGCCAGCAGCCACACTCCCTTATAAAGGAAAAGAGGAAAATTCCTGCCACATCACTGATGGTAGGAAACGGGGAGGATGGGTGAAGGGACAGGCCAGCTCTGCCTGCACCCACTCTTAGTTGGGGCCATGGAGAAGTGCCTACTCAGCAACCAAAAGGCTGCTGTGCATAGAAGCCCACCATGTAAACCCCTAGATCTGAAAAAAAAAAAAAACCCTCAATAAATGTTCCTCTTCCTCTCACTGTCCTTCCCAGAAAAAATGTGGATTCAAGTATTCAGGGAAAAGCCAGGTCCAGGTCCCTCTGAGCAGACAACAGCACTTGTGTCTGAGGTTTGAGCACAAGCCAGGGTGGAAACATCCCAGCTTCTGAGGGTGCGGGAGAAGAGCCAGGGCTTTTGCTCTTTGCAAAGAGTGAGCCCCTGCTGGGGATTTAGTGGACAGAGTGGCTGCAGAGCTGGGCCCAAGAGCCTCTAGTGGGGTTGGGTATCTAGAGACTCCAGGCCCACTGCTGTTCCCTGCTGATGGAAGGCGTGAGGTGTCAGAGGCTGGCTGGGTGCAGGGTGGGGCTGGGGGCCATCTGAGTGGGAAGGCCCAGAACACCTGCCCTTATTATAAGTGTGCAGAGGATTTGATCAACACTCTACCTACCACGCTGTCTTGAGACTTTGGCCAATGTAGGAGGCAGCGTGACAGGATGAGTACCATGCTTGGCAGTCAAGAGGCCCTTGGCCTGGCTCTGCCTTTAGCTCTGTCTGACCATAGGAGAGCCCCTTCTCCACCTGCACCACAGTTTGCTCCCATGTAAAGTGACAGGGCTGACACCACAGAGCTCAGGCGCCTTCCAGCCCGAACTCAACAGGAAAAGTAGGCACACAGGATTCCAAGATGGAGCAATTGAAAGCAGGGACTGGAACAGGTGGATAGCAACATTATTCACATCATCCAAAAGTGGAAACAACCAAGTGTCCATTGCTAGATGAATAAACAAAATGTGATACACACATACAGTGAAATATTCTTCAGTCTTAAAAAGGAAGGAAATTCTGGCACATATTACAACATGAGGAAACTTAATGACATTGTGCTGAGCGAAATAAGCCATTCAAGGAAGGACAAGCATGGTCTGATCTCACTTACACAAGGTCCCCAGAGTAGTCAAGTTCATAGATACAGAAAGTCGAACAATGGATGTCAGGGGCTGGGGAATGAGGGATGGGGAATTATTACGTAATGGGTATGGTGTTTCAGTTGGGAAAGAGGAAAACGTTATGGCGATGGATGGTGGTGGGGTTGCAGAACAGTGAGAGTGCATTTAATGCCACAGAACTGTACACTTAAAAATGACAAAGATGGTTAATTTTGTGTCAAGTACATTTTACCACATACACACCCCCACTCTAGGACTCTGCTAAGGCTCGGATCTTCCTAATTCATGAAGCCTGAGAACTGGGGTACTGGGGTATGGCGAGCCACACAGCTGAAAGCCAGGGCAAGGTAGGGTCCAAAGTCAGAGGCCAGAAGAGAGTGCCAGAGAATTGGGCGACGGGGGAGCTGACTCAACCCCATAGCAGGCGTGAGGAGGACCTGACAGTGATGGGATGTACCTAAAGTGGGGCCCTTAACAGTGGAAGGTGAGACAAGGATCCCAAACCTCAGTGGGAAAGAACTCAGAGCAGGCTTTCTCCAAAGCCTGGGGTCCCACAGGCACTGGAGAGCCTGGCGGCTGGCCCCTGAGGTCAGTCATCACCTGTCTCATGGTGAGCAAGCTTCTGCATCTCTGACCTGAGACTGAGTTCAGAACAGGAGCATCTGGCCCTCAGAGGGACCTTGGGCAAGGAAGAAGGACAGGTGGGTGTGTCTGTTGTTCCCAATAATCTAGGTCACACCCTCTCCTCCCCTAACCACCCCCCATTTCAACTCCCACTCCCAGGGGCTCAGGAATCAGCTGTGGGAGGTGAGGAAAGACTGACAGACTGACAGCAGAGAGAAAAGGGGGAGCTCAAACCATAGCTCTTTGTGTGAATCTGTGCTCCATTTTCTCCACCTACAAATGGAGATAACAAGAGAAGCTACCACAACAGTATTTGCAAGAATTAAAAGAGCGTATGCAAAGTGCTTAGCATGGGCCTTCCACACAGTAACTGCCTAGTAGATATCATTATTGTCATCATGATTATCACCCACATCCTTATCATCATTGTCACCATCATTACCATGACTGTGCTGCCATGTTTCTGTTCTTCCTGAGTTTGGAAGAGAAACCTCAGTGTTCAGAGCATTTGGAAGGTGACCCAGGTTAAGCACTTTCCCTCCCACCCACCACAGTGTGGCCTCCAGGGAAGCAGGACGTCGAGGCTCCGGAAGCCCAGGGTAAGTCCTGTCCATCCCAGGGTTACAAACTGCCCCACAAGAGTTCAGCTTCAGAAGGTGGCAGAGTTACATGCAAGCTTAAACCAGCCAGCCTTTGCTTAAAGTTTCCAAAATGTGGAACATCCTTTTAAATGTCAGGCTAATTAATATTTAGCTGCAATGTTTTAAGTCGTCCTTTTCTTAATAGAACACTTATTAGAGTGACAATCTCATATCTGTTCCTGAGGCAGACCTGGGTGGGCGATGCTCTAAATCAGGCCTGACCCCGGTAACTAAAGGATTGGAGGCGTGGCACCTTAGGGGACCTCAGGAGCTGCAGAACACAGGCTTTGCAAATTCATGCCTATACAGTCACATCAGGCCACCTGCCCTCTCCCTGCCGTTACTGCTATAAAAGTTAGCACAAAATCTTTCTCAAAATCATCCTTGAGGAAAACTATTTTTGTCCCCTCAGACATGAATCCAATACCCAAAGTTACTTTTTAACACGTTTGAGAAGTTTATATGGCTGTAGAGAGAAATACTATTTATTGAGCTCCAACTATTTATCAGGCATGGCAGTATTCTCTTACATGCATTATGCAATGTTTTCCAGAATGTGTTCTGTGGAAATAGCCCTGAATGAGGTGCAAAAATTGTCCTTTTAGGAAATCCTAAAGACAGTATGTCCTATAAATATGCTTTCAATGCATGTTCATATATTGAAGTTTCTTTTAAGTCCTGTAGTAAAGAAACCTGTTTGTATTCCTTTAATTCATATCCCAAAGTATACATTCAAATGGCTGATGTTATGATTTTAGAAATTTCATAAATGTAAGTTTTTCATTTTAATAGTTAAATATATTCATTTTAATGTGCATTGGAAAAATATAGCTAGCACATCAAACCTGTGATAGCACATATATTATTCAGGATTCATTTGGCCAGTCATTTATTCCATAAACATTTGCTGAGAATTTACTATGAGCCAAGCAGTATTCTAGATGCTGAGGATATAGCAGTAAATAAAATAAAGTCCCTGCTCTCATAATTTATATTTTAGTGGGGAGTGACAAATACACAAACAAGTAGGTATATTAAAAATATAAATATATGTTCAACAGTCAAAGGTAGAATAAAGGAAAAGAGATGGGCAGGGGGGCAAAGCGACAGGGGTGGGGTGGGAACTTGTGTAGATGGTTTGCTCAGGGAAGACTTCTTAGATAAGGTTCCATCTGAGTGGAGACATAAAGGAAGTAAGAACATATTTCTGCAACAATAACATTCTAGGCAGAGAGAACACCAAATCCAAGTTCCTGAGGTGGGAACATGCTTGGTACCTGATGGAACTGTTCAGAGTTCCAGGGCTGCAGACTAACCTGAAGGATGGTGCCTTGTAAAATTAAGATATAATTCAAATACCATAATATTCACCCTTTAAGAATGTTTTTCATTTTAAAATTCAATTTAAAATTCAGTGGGTTTTAGTATAAGGTGTTTGTATTTTTTTAAAGTGATGATATGGTTCTGGATCTGGCCAAGATGGAGTAACAAGGACCAGATTTATCTTCTCACCTGAAACAACAAAAAACCCCACAAAATATATAAAACAATGGTTTTCAAGCCCTGGACATCAGGCAACAAAGGATAGTGATCCCTGGAGGTGTAATATAAAAGAGGTGAGGGCATCAACAAATGCCCAGCTTACTGCCTTGAGAGAGCTTCTAGGCCACAGTGCAGGGAGGGAAAACAGAGGGATAAAGAATGTCATTTTACAATAATAGAAGGGTCAGTGTATCAAGAGGATATATCAGTATCAAACATGTATGCACTTAATAGCAGAGTGTCAAAATATGAGGGCTGTCTGGAAAGTATCCAGCTATATAATATGAAGCATAGAGGCATTTATGGCTGGATTTTTTTTCTGGACAGTACATGCAGCAGAAAGTGATAGGAAAAAGCAGGCAAGTCCACAATTATACTCTGAAATTCAATACCCCTCTCTCAATAATCTACAGAACAAGCAGACAGAAAATCAATAAAGATATAGAAGACTTAGACCAGCTGTGGCCAACCTTTTGGCTTCCCTGGGCACACTGGAAGAATTATCTTGGGCAACACATAAAATACACTAACGATGAACTTAAAAAAAAAAAAAGGGTCACAAAAAAAAAAATCTCATAATGTTAAGAATTTGTTTTGGGTTGCATTCAAAGCCATCTGGGCCACAGGTTGAACGTACCTGATTTAGACAATGTTATCAACCAACTTGATATAATTGACATTTATAGAACATTCCATCCAAAAACAGCAGAATACAAGTTCTTTACATGTGCACATGGAACATTAACCAAAACACACCATATCCTGGGCCATAAAACAAGCCTCAATGGGTTTTAAAGAATTCAAATCCAACACTGTTCCTTCTCTAACACAATGAAATTCAATTTTTTAAGTATATGTGCTGCTGAAGCAAGCACCACAATGAAATTAAAATAGAAACCAATAACAGAAAGATCTCTGGGAAATTCCTAAAGACTTGAGAACTAAATAATATATTTCTAAATAACCAATGGGTCTAAGAAGAAATCAAATGGGAAATTAGAAAGTATTTTGAAATAAATGAAAATGAAAACAACTTATTAAATTCTGTGAGATGCAGCTAAACAAGCAGTTAGGGGAGATTAATAGCAGCAAATGAAAACCTACAAAAAAAGCAATGTTCAAATCAATGACATCAGCTTCCACTTTAAGAAGCTAGAAAAAGAGCAAATTAAATTCAAAGTAAGTATAAAAAAAATAAAGATAAGAGTGAAAATCAGTGAACCAAATGGGAAAAATCAATGTTGGTTCTTTGAGAAAATCAATGTTATTCATAAATAAATATCTAGCCAGTCTAGTCAGGAAAAAAAGAGAAGACACCAGTTACCAATGTCAGGAATGAAAGAGGTAACACCACTACAAAGTCTGATATTAAAAGGACAATAAGAGATTATTATGAACAATTTTATGCCAGTAAATTTGATACTTGGATGAATTGAACAAAATTTTGAGACACAAACTACCAAAGCTCACTGAAGAAGAAATGGATCACCTGAATAGCCCCTGTATCCACATTAAAGAAATTGAGTTTAGAGTTTAAAACCTTCCTATAAAGAAAACCTCACGCCCAGATGTCCTCTTAGTTGAACTATACTAAACATTCTGGGAAGAAGTAATATCAATTTTGTTCAGACTCTTCTAGAGAACTAAAGAAGAGGGCATGCTTCCCCATTCATTCTATAAAGCCAGCATTACTAGACATTACAGAAAACTACAGACCAATATATCTCAACAACACAGACTCAAAAATTCTAAACACAGTTTTAGCAAATCAAAGCCAACAATATATACAAGGGCAATTCATCATGATGAAGTGGGGTTTAACCCAGGGATGCAATGGTGGCTTAACATTAGAAAAATCAATCAATGTAATCTGCCATATTAACAAATGAAAAAAGAAAAAAAACATGATTATCTCAGTAAACACAGAAAAAGCATTTGACAAAATCAAACATCCATTCCTGATAAAAATCCTCAGCAAATCGGGAATAGAAAGGAACTTCCTCAACCTGATAAAGAGCATCTATGTAAAAAACAAAAACAAAAACAAAAAACCATCCTATAGCTAATATCATACTTAATGCAGAAGGTGAAAGCTTTCTCTTTAAAATCAAGAACAAGACAAGTATGTCTTTAGTCAGTGAAATAAGGCAAGAAATAGAAGTCACCCAGATTGGAAAGGAAGAAGTAAAACTACCTTTACTCACAGATATGATCATCTATGCAGAAAATCCAACAGGAACTACAAAAAAGCTAGAATAAGTGAGTTTAGCAAGGTTGCTGGTTACAAGATTAACATACAAAATTCCACAGTGTTTCTATATACTAGCAACAAAAGATTGAAAACCAAAATAAAAACCAGTATCATTTATAATACAGAAGTAGGCATAAATCTGCCAAAATGTGTACAAGACCTATGCACTCAAAACTATAAAACAATTAATGAGAGAATTAAAGAAGACTTAAATGGAGAGTGCCACTAGACCATGGGTAAGGAGGCGCAACATTATTAAGATGTCAATTCTCCTCAATTGAACTATAGGTTCAACACAATTCCCATCAAAATCTAGGATTTTTAGAATTTCACTGATTCTAAAATTTAAATGGAAATGCAAAGGATGTAGGCCAGCCAAAACAACTTTGAGAAAGAACAAAGTTGGAGATTTAACAATACCCAATTTCAAGGCTCATTATAAAGCCACAATTATCGGGACAGTATGATATTGGTGTTAAGACAGACATATAGATCAAATAAACACAATGTAGGTACAACCAATTTTTATCACAGATACAAAGGCAATTCAGTGGGGGAAAAGATAACCCTTTCAAAAAATAGTGCTGGAACCATTGCATACACGCATTAAAAAATAAACTTTTTTCATACTTCACAAAAATATACCAAAATTTACTCAAGGTAGATCATAAATCCAAATGGAAAACCTAAAACCATTAAACTTCTAGAAGAAAATAAAGCGAAAACCTTTGTGACCGTGGGTTAGGGAATGATTTCTAAGATACATCACCAAAAGCACGATCTATAAAAAAACAAACTGATAAGTAAGACTTCATGAAAATTAAAAACTCTGGTCTTTGACAGGCACTCTTAAGAGAATGAAAAAAAAGCTACAGACTGGGAGAAAATATCTGCAAATCATATCTGACAGAGAATTTGTAACCTAGTGGTTTTCAAAGCTTCCCTCCTAGCATGACATTCTATGATTAACAGCTTTTTGTTTAAGGGGGAGACTCAGAGTATAAAGTCATAATCGGAAGACTCTAGAGCTGTGGTTCTCTAACTTCAGCATCACCTGGAAGGCTTGTTAAGACACAGATGGCTGGGCCTCACCCTCAGAGTTTCTGCATCAGTAGGACTTGAGGGTTTTCATTTCTGGTAAGTTCCCTGGTGATGTTCCTGCTGCTGGCCTGGCTACCACACTTTGAGAACTGCAATCTAGACCAATTTAGACTAAACTAGAAACACAATGCAAGTTTTTTCCCTCCAAGGGACAATTACCAAATAAACTATGTTTATTAAGAAATAATTTATTTTGCCCCTTTTTTTTTATTAGCTAGAGACATCTGTACATGTTCATCAGAGCTTCTGATCAGCAGAAATAATAAACATGACATCACTGAGTTGGCATGATTCTAGCCCTGTCTCTTTGTTGAATACATATTTTGGTTTCCACAAAGCTGTTCAGAATTTACCCTGGAAACGATACACGGCCTTGTACCAACTGTCTCATAATGGCAAATGCCTCATAATCATAACCTGAAGGAAACCATCATGCCCCCCTGAAGCCTGTCAACATTCCCTGACCCTCTGCATGTAACGCCCAGCCCCATGCAGGGCCGCCATGCCGGTCTTACCGTCCAGGATGGCCCACTGATTGTCAATCTCTGTATGTTTCAGGTAGGAGTCTTCGATGGTGGGGTCGTAGTCAGGCACAAAGATCTTCTGGAAAAACTGGATGGTGAGGGCACTCTTGCCCACTCCCCCATCCCCCACCACCACCAGCTTGTACGTGGGGAGGTTGTCACTGGGGACAGCGCTGGTTGCCATGTTTCTGGTGGGTCAGACCTGGGGAGGCAAGACGTGTGGAATGAGCAGGGGCCTTTTCCTCTCTGACTTAGGGGAGAACATTTGTGGGTTTTCCTGCCTTTTTATAGAGTAATGAACACTCCCAACTATACAAAGTTTTGAAAATGGAGCAATGCAAAAGAAAGTTAAAATGTCACCCCTGGTCCCACCACCCAGAGACAATCACTGTTAAAATGATTTATTCAATCATTTACTGCATACCAGCTATGTGCCAGCCCCGGTCCTGGGGACACAGTTCTACCAGAGGCCATGTGGTCTTTAACAAGTACAGCCAAAGGTCATGTCAAAGAAGCTTTTCCACCACTAAACTTCACCCTGTACCTATGAACATGAGGGTGTCAGTTCAAGCAGTGATAGTACGGGGGTTCACCTTTTATACCAACTCTGATCATGGGACTGCAGTGCTCAGAAGGATTTGAGGCTGTCTTTGCTTCAGAGGGAAAGAGGGTCTCAATAGCTTAGCACACCTGAGCTCAGGGTCTTGGGGGGCCCCTTCCGACTCTCAGAATTCTGTGACCGTGGCTCCTTTCCCTCAGTCTTCTTGACTTATTATACACCAAGTCACGCTAGAACCTCGTGGCATCTGATCAACTCTGTTCTAGTTGGGGAGGCGGAAGGGGAGGAAGCAGGCTCAGTTTTGTTTTGAGGATGCTGAGTCCAGCTAAGGCAGTACTTCTCAGCCAGGGGCAATTCTGCATCCCCTGCCCCAGGATATTTGCAATGTCTGGAGATACTTTTGGTTATCAAAACCAAGTGAATGCTACTGGTTCTTAGTCAGCAGAGGCCAGGGCTGCTGCTAAACATCCTCTAATGCATAGGACCCCCCCCCCCACACACACACACGTGACAAAGAATTGTGCATCCTAAAATGTCAACAGTGCCGAGGCTGGGAAACCTTGAGTCAAGGGAACTAGGAGGGAGCTGGACATGTGGGGATTCTAAAAAATAATTGGGCCTTAACAGGTAAGGACTGACTGTAAAAAGGCAATAGCAGAGACGTATACAGTGACCTTTGGAAGTTGTGTCACAAAGTGACAAATAGGAGAAGCAGGGAGGGAGCATCTAGGAGCACTTAGAATAATAGGAGGGAACCCAGGATCTGTTATAAATATGAGAGAAGCCCATGATTTCTAGAGGAAGAGGCTGACAGCACCAAATGTAAAGCTCTGTGAGTGGGGGAGGGGGGTGACAGGGGAAGGGTCACCTGAAGAACAGTTTGAGGGTTGGTGCCAGGGACCTAAGCTGCTTAGCTGTGGACCCTGCCAGGGAGACGCAAGCTGCCTCCTGGTAGGCCACTGCTGGGTAGCATGAAAACTGACCGAGCCAAGGGGTTAGAAGCTTGATCCTACTTCAGTGTGCTAGAAAAGAAAGAATCTGTGCAAGCTGGGAGGGGGAAGGCATGGCGTATGTGGGACCAAGAAACGTCAGGGCTCGTAGTAGGGTGTGAGGCAGCTGCCCAAGATGACAGTGAACCGGGTATGCTGTGCGCATTGCTGCTGCACGAGAAGGCCACTGACCTCTCTGAGAAGTTTCCTTACCTATCAGATTAAAGGGCTGGAGTTTTACAATTATTTTCAGTTCTAAAAGAGTCCTCAAGTCTAGATTTCAACAGAAAGGGTATTAGACACAGATGTGGGTTATGTGGCCACACTGATTTGCATGGGCCTACAGGCGAGAGTCATTGCATAATCTTTTGCAGTTACTAAAACTTGATGTTGACACTTAGGATTTCCCTGCATTGTGGGGAAGTAAGGGCTTTAATACCCTGTAGGTGCAAGTGTAAATCTGTTAAAACTGGACTGAGACTACACTTGCATAAAGAGATCAAAATTTCAAATGGATACACCCTCTCTCGAAGCTATACCACATGTGAAAATTTACTCTAAGGAAATAGTCAGAGAGCATACAAAGATGTTAAGAATCATGGAAAAAGGAAAATAATTTAAATGTTGTGGAGGGAGTTAAAAAGTTTATCTATGCAATGGAATACTATGCAGCCACGAAAAGGATGCTATTCACTAACCTAGAAAAAAGTTTTATTATGTATGAAAAAAGGAGGCTGTAAAATAGCAAGTAGATATGATTGCACTTCCATGAAGTTACCCATCTATGAACCTACATATCTAGATGTTGATCCAGGCATTGAGAGGATTAGCAGGTGGCTGCCTGTAATATAGATTTCAGGGTACTTTCTCAATTTTTCTACTTTCTAGAACAAGCATATACTAATATTTGTATACCAGAAAAGCTTAACAATATTAAAATGTCCCTAACAAAATAAAATATTCAGGCTATCTGAAAAACATGTGATGCCCTCTCCTCTGAGTGGGGATTCAAGGTCCTTTGCTGCAGGATAGAAGGCCAGGTGCCTGCTGCAGCCTCAGCATCTGGTCCCATATCTCCCTCCAAAGATGGGGACATGCTGAGGCTTCAATGAACTGTGCTCTTTCACCTGACAGACAGGTAGTCCCAGGGGTTCAGGGACAAGTGACAAGTTGGAGGGAGACAGCAAAGGGCCAGCTCCCTCTCGCCTTTGCCTCTCAGGTCGGGGGAGCATGGTGTCAGCTCTTCATTGCCCCTCCTTAATGCTGTCCTTGCCTGGGGTGGATGGTGACACGGAGCCAGGATGAACACATGTGTCTGTGAAAGAGGCTGTTTTGAAAGCTCCCTCCCATTCTCTGCTGGCAGCGACGTGAATAAAAAACTCCGAGTGGGTGGGAAGGTATCGGGAAGGAAAATTGTTTCTCTTGATTTTCTTCTCAAAATACAACAAGATAAGAACTACATTAATAAGCAAGATAGAGGACATGAACTGATCCTTTGAGTCAGTGCTCGGACCACCCACAGACGAATCACCCGGGGACTTGCTGAAAACTGCCTTCTGTTTGCCATGCGAGGCAGCTGGCAGTGGTCAGATGAGGGCCGCCTCCCTTTTACCGTGCTCTGCACTCAGGGGTTGAGTCCCCGAGAGACCACAGGGAGCCAACTCCAGGTTCCCTCCCAACCCAGACTCCAGAGAGCAAGGTTAGAATGCACAGTTAACACAAAAATTGGACTGGGTCCCTCATGGTGCAAAGTCCTTTAGGGCTGCCCACAGTTAATGGGTCAAGTCTGGGCTCCCTCACCAGACATTCAAGGCTGTCTGCCATCACTGGCTGCCATCGCTGTCCTCTCCACTGTACTGATCTCACACTCTCATCTCTCCCCTGACCAGCTGTGTGTTCTCCCGGTGTGTCTGTGGCCACACTGAGTCCTCAGGGCCCTGGGAAGGCACATACTTCTTTGCCAGTCAGTCCAGGGCCCCAGAATCTCCTCCCCTGGGAGGGACTGCCTCTTCTCATCGGGTTGAGCCCTAAAGTTCCTGGTACAGAGGCCCCATCACACCCAAAATCTTTTACAAATTTCTTATGCATAAAAGGGCAGAGAATGCATCTTGTCCCTATCTGTAGAACCAAAGCCTGTCATGGCACCAGCATGGAGCAGATGCTTGCTGGTTGAACTGGACATTCAACATCGGGATTTGTAAACAACCATCAGACAGCCTACTAGTCACAGCACTGGCCCTCACCATGCAGAGGGCTAAGGGGCAACCCTCCCAGCCAGAGCTTGAGACCGTGTCCCTTCCTTGACCAAGTCAGACTGGTCACACAGCTAAGATCTTCTCGAAGCAACTGTGAGGATGGGAAGGAAATAATGGGTTGCCCGGGTGGGAGAACGAGTCCAGAAAACCTTCCAATTCACAGAGACTTTGGGCGGGACCTTCTCCTGACGGCCATGTTTTCCCAGTCTTCAAACTGCCCCAGAGTATTCCCTGACAAATGATGTCTTTGTAAATGGGGAGGGCAGTCAGAATGCCAAAGGGCGTACACCACCCTCCTACAAAATGGGCCAGTCTCACGTGGTATAGGGAAAGGTTTTTTAAAGTCACCACAGGCTATGATGAAAGTCACCACAGGATAAAAAGTTGGTTGGCGGTTCAGGAGCAGGCTGCTTACATTCACAACACCCTTTCTTCTCCAGCCTAGTCAACCAGAAAGCACCTTAGAGATCACTCCAGCATGTTGGCTGGGAGTCATGGATGGCCCCTTTGAGGTAGGAAGGTGGTAGGGGTGGACCTGAGTTTCCCTACAAGTTTTCTGTGTTGGATTCTCCCCTACTAACCAGTTGACGGACTGGGGCAAGTTACCATTCGCAGCCTGATTCTTATTTGTGAGATGGGATTGGTTAGAGAATCATATTTTGCAGGATGGTCCTATGCATATAATTTAAATGTACAAAATGTATCCATCTCAGAGGAGGTGCTCAAATGTTTGTTCTCTAGCCTTACTGTGTGTGTGTGTGTGTGTGTGTGTGTGTGTGTGTGTGTGAGAGAGAGAGAGAGAGAGAGAGAGAGAGAGAACATGTATGAGAATGAATAGATCGGACACTCCTATTGTTCCACCACCCTGAGGCTCCCAGAGTCTCAGCCTCGTCCCCTCCACTCCCGGCTCGGCTCCATTGCAATCAGATAAAATAGGCCTGTGTGGGAATGCCACCCATCACTTAGAACATTGTTTCCATGGGAAATGGCTCTGAGGTTCCAGACAGCCCCCTCCACTCAGAAACCAACTTTTGGAATAGCAGCCATTTTGGCTGCTGAGTGTCGGTTCCCATGGCAACCACTGCTCTGTGCGCCCCTCCCAGTCCACAGGCAACCCAAACCCTCACTCCTACTGGAACAATGCCGAAAAGGGCAATACCACTGTCTCGACGATCTTAATAATGTGTGTAAGAAAACATCATGCATCTCTGAGCCGAAAAATAAGCTCCTGGAGCTCCTGTCTTTTGCTCCCTTTCGCTGCCCACGGTTAGCACCATCTTGCATAGTTGGAAGCTGTTCTCTGAATGGCAGATTCACCTCTCCAAAGAACTGGGAAGCTCCATGAGGATAAGAGAGCCACATCTCCTCAACCCCTTGCCTCTCATAGGGCCAGGCAGGACCCAATAGATGGAAGGCTCTGGGTTGGTCTAATGGCTCCACATTGTCCCACTGCAGCCTCCCAGTCCCCCAGCCTTCCCTTGGGCCAAGAGGCAGGAGGTGACACCCATTCTTCTGACAGGGGCAGGGTACACTGATGACCCCAGAATAAGTTTTCCATCTAGAAATTTTCAGAGTGTATGTGGAGGGTCTGAGACCTCCTAGGAGCAGTCTTGTGCAAAGTTCCCCTTGGTTCTGAGGGGAGGCAGCCTGGTGGGGTCCGTAATAGCCTTGAACTCAATAGCCAGGCAGTTTGACATGAACTCGCTGTGTAACCTAGAGCAAGTTTCTTCATTTCTAGGCATCTTAGTTTCTTCATCTATAAAATAGGAGAGGAGAATGCTAAGAATGTATAAGGCCCCAGAAAAACAAAAACAAAAACAAAAACTGGAGGGCTCCCTACAAGGGCCTACTTGCATTGATATGCAACGTAGCTGGGCCCCTTATTTCCCTCCAATCTGGACAATTTACCTGCCCCATCCACAGCCCTAAGAGCACGTGACATATGACTGCTGGGGGACGTAGTACTATATCAGATATAAATGTCTAGGACAGCAGTGGGCCCTCGCAGCCTCTCCAAACAGCAGTGCTCAATGGTTATATCATTTAATCTGCCCTCTTGTCCCAAGGTTCCCAGTTTCTGGGGCTTCTACTGAACCTATTTCCCAAAAGAATAACCCAATAACCCATTTTTTTAAAGTGGGCATATGTAAAAGAAATGGCTTTGGCTGCAGACATTGTCGAGGGGTCCATGCATTTCCTGGCCTCGCCATGCACTCCACTCCTCCCAGCCACCCCCACTTCCTAAACAGTGTCACATAGTCCTAGCCAGATCAAATGGTGCCCAGGAGAGGCTACAGAGCAGTAATGTCCCCACCACGTAGTGGACATCTGCAGTGGATTGGTCAGATACCAAAGGTCATGTCTGGAACTATTTATCACACAGCACTGCCTTGAATTCTTTTGGTCATTAGTCTTGCAGCATCACAGGACTTTTCTTTGATGGTCATCGGGATCCCCTAACCCACAGGGCATGCTTCATCCTTGCGGCTGCCTGTGTGGCCCTGACTAGAGGACCACAGGTTCTCAGAGCTGGGGCAGTGGCCAACCAGGGCCTCTCCCAAAGATGTTGCCAACTTGATTGGAGGTTTAGTTTTTACTGCTTTTTGCTTCTCTATTTCCATACTAATTATTTTAAAGGTTCTCCTGAACCCCATCAGTTGAGCTACAAGTTGTCTGGGTAAATAGGGCTGGAAGAGGGGGTCACATTCAGTATTCACGGAGCTCTCAGGAGAGTGAACACAGTTCCATTCACATTAAGCTGAATCAGCCCTGGGAAGCTAATCTCATCTCTATGATATCTGGGTGTGCCCAGTTCAGGGAGTGAGGGACACACTGGGGGGAGCGACCCAACCCATGTGGAGGAAATAGCTCTGCATTCCAAGAGCTGCCCTTCCCCTCTGCACAATTCCCAGAAGTGGGCAGCTTCCCCGGGGCTGCTGATTTGTAGGCTGTTCAGAAATGGTGCGCAGCCCTGCCGGGGTCTGATCCACTTGGCAACCAACAGAGCTTTACGCCCCCTTCCCCAAGATTTGGCTCCGGTCCTGTGTCTCACACCTTTGTTAATCCAAGCCCAGCACTGTCACTGCACCACTCAACCCCTTCAGGAAGCCACCAGTGCGTTCAGTTCACTCCATTATTAAGACCAACCAGCCACCCAACTGTGTGTGTAATTTTATGCTGTATAGGACCTTGAGCATCATTAGATCCCGATGGTGAATATGTAGCATGGGTGCTGCTACTCCCACTCCCAGGGCCATGGCAGACATTACCAATCAATCATGGTTCTTTTTCCTGCTCAGTCTTAGAATTTTTCAATGCAGCACCCTTGGTAGCCAGAACCAGGTGACTGGTCCAGAGAAGAAACTTCTTTGCCTTTCCAGATCTAACCCCTCTGCTCGTCTGGCTCAAGACATCACACCTAGGGGCCATCTTGCTCCATGAGAAGGGCTCAGCACCCTGAGAGGGAGCCTGCCTGGTCATCCCTGGGCATAACCCTTAAGGTTTCACTCTCCCTGCCTCAAAACTGTGCTCCAGCCCTGTGTCTCATACCTTTGCCAACCCAAGCACAGCCTGAGCCCAGCTTGGTCACTGCACCACTGGCTATCTCTGGAGATAACCAGGTCTTCAGTTGATACAATGAATAGTGTGTATGACCTAAGTCTTCTGTTAATATACCAGCTCCTGCCTTTCTAACCCATCAAATCCAAACTCCTCTGCTAGCATCACACCTGGATGGCTGGCAGCAGGGCATAGATAATCAAACAGGAATGCAGAGACCCAGGTGAAGGATAATGCTTGAAGTAAGCCAGGTGAGGGACACGTGCCCTTGGGGTACTCACACCCCCCTGAGACCATGTACTTCTTTATATCACAACTGTTACCACTGGGGCGTTACCTGCTAGTGTGAGGGCACCTCCTGGATAGGGCCTGGAGCTTAGCCATCCCTGACCTTGCACTATGAGTCCGTGAGCAGGCACGCAGGAACCACCTGGCCTAAGAATTACAATAGTGATCATGTTAAAAACAAAGGAATCCTTAATTAGGGTAAGCAATCATGAAGTATTCCCGATCACTACTGTAATTCTGGCAGTTGAAAGATTTTACCAAATTCACTCATTCAATTCTCATGACAACCCTGTGAGGGGTAACTTTGATTAACCCCATTTTACAGGTGAAGATGCTGAGACACAAAGGAGTAAAGTAACTTTTCCAAGGCCAGCTAGAAAGTGACCGTATCAAGATCTGAAACCATGCAGTGCGGCTCCAGGGTCCATGGCCAGCCCGCCATGCTGGCCATCCTCTCGTGGCTGGCAGAGTGACATGTAGGTGTGCCATCAGGCCAGGCCAGGCTGCAGACCCCAGAGAGCTGGACAGAAGTCAGCATCGAGTCTGGGAGGTCTCCAAGGCTGGACAGCTGCCCTGCGGGAGTGGCGGCTGAGGGGGTCAGGGCCCAAGAGGCCCCCAGATCAAACACTAGTCCTTGGGAACACACACCCCTCATCTTCACTGGGACAAAGTCCACCAAACAGGACAAAGGTCTGATACTGCAAGGTGACCTCCCTCCCCGAGGACTAGGGAGGAAGTTGGGGGGTAGGGGGGATCAGGCAGCTGCCCAGCACTGTGGGAACACCAGGTGGCTTTGACACTCTCTGTTTCTAGCACTGCTGTTGGGGACCCTCTTCACTGTGCCAGTCCCAGCCCCAGCCTTTTTCCTTGTGGTCCCTGCCCAGCTTGGGGCTAGCCCCTCACCTGGAACCCCTCAGCAAGGAGCTTGAGCTAGAGATGCAGGCAGCCCACATATAGTCTTAGGCAAGTTCCTTACCTTGGTTGTTTCTTCTGTAAAACTGGGGACAGGGACATTTGCCTCATGGTGGTTGTGAAAGGCTACATTATTTGCTTGGCCCAGAGTCCGTCCCATAGCGAGTGCTCAATAAACAAAGTTGTTACCATCAGTGGCATCCTTCCAAGTCCATCCCAAGTACCCCCTCCTGCAGGAAGTCCTCCTGCCTCTCCAGAGTCCGCCCTAAGCTTGTGCCTGCAAATGTTCAGTCCCACAGAGGGGCAGGGCTCCCTCTCATTCTGACCCTTGTCAGCGCCTGGCTCATTGCTTCCTTGAGTGGCAGCGAGGGGCAGAAAGGAGGAAGTGACTTTATGTTTAAATTCGTAGTCTCAGTCCTGGAGGCCTATTAATATTTTCCTAGGGTTGGGGCAGTCATTTACCCATAGCTAAGGAGAACTTCTCCGCCTTAGACAGAAATTTACATGCCCACTGGGAAGGTCATACTGGTGGTCACCCCACAGGAAAAGCCAGCTTCAGGACACTCTGGGATTCCCCAAAAAGGGAGCTCTTGGACTCCCCAAAGCCTGGTAGGCCACTGTCCTGGCCCCCTCCCATTCAGATTCAGCTGCCCTTCTGCCCACATCCAGGGGAGGGCTCCTTTGAGCCTCTCACCTCCTCACAGTACCTCTGCGGGCTGCTCGGGCCCAACCCTTCACAAACTGGACTCAGCGGCCCTCCACTAGCCCTTGGCCTCTGAACCCCTTGTCCCACCTTTCTGCCTGGCACTCTTCCTCTTCCTCCCCCAGCAGCTCAAATCTAGGTCACGGCCTAGCAATTCTGCCACGTGTGGCATGTCTGCCTCAGTGTCTTGGCTCTGCCCTCTGCCTGGTATTGCCCCCCCCCACAACTCCAGCTTTATTGCCCTCAACCAACCCCTGAGCATGCTGCTCCTCCTGGAGAAAAACACCCTTGGGTGCCTGAAGCTCTCCCTCCCAATACAGCGTGTGGGCCCTCCTCGAGCTGCCCCCAGCATCCCTTGTCCCCTTGTGCTGCCTCTGCTCCTGCTGATTTCTTATTATGACACCCTTGAGGACAGGTGTGGCACCTGATTTGTCAGGGCTCCAGCCCCTGGCAGGGCACCATGAAGTCTGCCCACAAATGTTTCCTGTCTGTCCTCCCTTTCCTCCGCCTGTAAAAACACCCCTTCTGTAAAGAGGAGCCTCACTGTTCCCCCCAGGCAGCCTTTCTTAAACCCAGCCTCCCCAAGTGATCCTGCCCTCCTGAGCCCACTCCTTCCTCCCCAGGGCTTCCCCCCAGGGGCCACTTCGTTTGCCCCTGTGGAGGGCTGGCCAGGTGGCGGGCAGGGGCAGGCAGCCAGAGTACTCTGCAGCCATTACTCCATCTGACTCCTGACAGCCACCTCACAAGGAGGCATTGCTCAGCCCCTGGTAGTGATGAGGACCCTGAGATCACAGAAGTCCTGTGGCTTGTGCAAGGCCACATATCTCTGTCTGCAAGTGATCACAAAGCTCCGAGCTCTGCCACATGGCCCTTCTGCCTCTCCTTGGAGTGTACCCCTCTTCTTCTCCCCTTAACTCTAGGAGTTGCGAGCTGTTTCCTCATCTCATTTCCCCTGCTAGGGCTGGACCTCGTCTTCTTTATCTCAAGATCCCACCAGAGCCCGGGCACAGCTTTCTGCACAGAGACGCTCCAGGTGCCTGCTGTCTGAATTTCCAAAATGCCAGCCTGACACTGGGAGGGGGCCAGGAGTCCAGCTTGGGTGGAGAGTGAGGCAGAGTGGTGTGGGTGCTATGCCCATGGGCCACACTGAGCCCGGAGGAGTGGGGTCAGTGCCCTCCTCAGGGAGACGCATAGGAGGAGTCCCATTAGACACTCATGGACACCAGCCCAGCAGGAGGAGTCAGGGACAGCCGAGAGCTCCTTCCCTGCCCTCCATACCCCCACTGAGCCCCTTGCAGCTCCCTGACCATCTCTGCCTTCTGGGCTGGGGAGACCCCACCCCACCCCCAGAGTCTCCTCACGGCAGCATGGCAAATGGTCTCATTCTAGCTTTCTCCTGAGGGTGTGTGTGGAGCTAAACAGACCACAACTTCACAGGTTGTCCCTCAAGGCTGTCCCAGCCCAGAGCTTCCTGTCTCATGGGGTCCAAAGACTCCTACCAGCCCCCTTTGGTAAGCAGAGGTGGTGACAGAGAGCAGGGGGATGGCCTGGATGCCAGGGGCCCCTGCCTGTTCGATGGACATTTCTAGGGCTGACTATGGCTAAACTCGAGCCCTCCAAGAAGTGGCTGACCACCATCTGAGCTGCTTTAGCAGAAAGAGGGACTTGGGAAACAGACAGACATCCTGCACTCACGTGTTGGCAGAGGCCAGGTCAATAAACGACAGAAGCGGGCAGGTACAGGCAACAGGGAAAAGTGAGGCCTGTTGCAAACAGGTGACCACTGTTACCCTCCTCCAGCTGACTGCTGCAGCATGAGCATATCTGCAACAGGATTGCCCGACAGTCTAAATGTCTAAAGAGTAGCCAGAAATCTAAATTTTCATGTGAAACTGATTTTTTAATGCTGGCTGCCAATTTAAAACAAAGTTTTACACGTTATATAAGCTAAACAATGTACCTGCTGCCACCTCTGGCCATCTGGAGCGTGCACACAGCCAATGGCATGGCCACTGCAAGGCAGACCACTCTTTGCCCTGCCATGGCTTGGCCTGGCTTTGGCCACAGTGAGGTGTGAGATTAAAGGAAGTGGAAATGACACTGGGGAGGAGCAGCAGCAGGGGTTACTCCGCCCGAGGGAGACTTTCCAGTCCAGCAGTCTTTAGGGGGCGGGCTCAGCCCTGCAGGCCTGCGTCAGAGCCCAGGGAGGCAGAGGGCAGGAAGGCACATTTAAAAATGCACATTGCTTTGATGTGTTTCCGTCATTAATATTGAAATTGTTAAACACCATTACATGAAAAATGTGACAATTTTTATATTGAACCCAAAATGACAAGAAACAGGGTCCAGGCTCTTCTCTGGTGTGAGGACAACCAGTCGGATCTCCATTTTAAAAGAGCAGCCAGACTTAGAGAGCCAAGCAGGAGTGAGGCAAGAGGGAAACTTCCTGAAAACGCAGCGGGCATGGCAATGAGCAGCCTGAGCGGGGTGGGATCTTCCTCCGCAAAGGCTATGAAGCAGCCTTCCTCAGGAGGAAGGAGGGTCCGCTGCCCGGCTCTGCGGGGTTGAACCAGGGCTGGAGGTGGGGTGGGATGACTTCTCAGGGACTCTTCTAAACTCTGGATTTTAAGCCCATGCAGCTGGAAGGGCAGGAGGCCACTCTTCACTTCTCTCTCTCCCAGCTCTAAACAGCTGCTGCATTTCCCCCGACCTCCTCAGCAGCCTGGCCAGGCTGGATGGCTAGCCCTAGAAGGCAGAGAGGGGCAAAAGGCAGATCTGGGCTCTGTTTCCCAGGGGCAGACTCACCCACAGCCAGTACTGGCTGGGGGGGTTGGGGGGTGGAGAAGCTTACCACTCCTCTTTTTTCTGCACACAGCACTTTCATAAAACGTTATGAATCAAAGCATTTGCCCCTCTGCTAGGTGTGTGACCTTAGGCACATTACTCAATCCCCTGTGCCTCAGTTTCCTCACCTGTTAATAACCGTATCCACCTTACAGGGCTGTTATAAGGACAGAATGAGCTACTACATGCAAGTACTTAGAACAGCGGTTGGCACGTGAAGTGTTTGCTATTAATGTCATCATCAGTATGATGTATGAAGTCTTGCCAATGCCCACCTCCGGAGACCAACCTAGCCAGAAGGGTGCCTGGGGCTACATGGACTATTTTCCAGGTTGTTCCAAAGCGCTCAGGGCAGAGGGCAGAGGGGGCGGTGGGTGCTCCCTGTGAATCACCAATATAGCCCGGTCTGCAGGGAGACCCCAGCCACTTAGTGGGACTGCAGTATTACTGCTGGGCCACCCCGGGGTTCAATAAGGAAGTTCTAAGACTGGGGAATGACCACAACCCACAATCTGTGCTTTGGGGGTGCATAGAAAGGGGAGAGCTGCTAAGCTCAGTCCGACCCTCTAGCCCATCTGACGAAACCTCACTGGGTGGTAAAGCAGGAGGCAGAGCAGGTGTCAGGAACGTGCAAATGCATCTGACGGGCCCAGTTCTGAATCCTGGCTGTGCACTTACAAGCTGTGTGACCTTGGAAAAACTTTACATGCTGGTACTCAGTTGCTTAACTGTTTATGAGGTAATGTGCCAACCCCACTAAACTGTCAGCTCCAGAAGGGCACATGCCTGGCACAAAGAAGGTGCTCAATAAATAGTTGCTGACCTACATCAACTCTAATCCTTATAGCTACTCTGCAAAATGTTCTAACAGGAAGATCTAACTTGAGAATTTGATCTGGCCAGTACTAATGACAGTAGCAATCTCAGAGCTCCTGCTGGTTCTTACTGTATGGAAAGGTGTAGGACGAGGGAGCACAACTGTTGTTTAGACAAGCTCTTTCAGTGGTTGTTTTCCAATGTAAAGTCTAGAGGAGACATCATTATTGCTCTGCAATAAAAAGTTCTGGGTGGGGGGCGGTGGGGAGGGAAGCGTCCAAGGAAACTGATTCCTGGAAAATGGCAGTAAACTAGGCTTGAAGAAACAGACAGCCCAGGAGAAAGTCTCCAAGGGCGTGAGCAGGCAAGGACAGGGTGTCTGAATAGTTTTAACTTCTGCCCTGCTCTGAGCAAGGGTAACCGCCCCCCTCCCGTTCACATAAGCCCTTGGGGAAAGCCTGTTACATACGACAGCTGTGGCTGAGAGGGGCTTAGGAAATGAGGAAGCCAAGGCCATTGTATGCACGCATGCGAAGTGTGGCAGCCGACCCCTGCCAGAGGCCAAATGGCCGGTGGGCACAGTCCCCCCACCCTGAAATCCTCAGAAATATTCCACATAGGAAGCTTTTTTGTCAATGCGTGGGTAATTTTTAAAGAAAAATAAATGATATACTCAGAGAACTTCAAGGAGAAATCCTTTGGGAAGAATGAAGAAATTCTGAGGGGAGCACCTCCCCATTTCTACATAGGTGGGATGAGGGCCTGACCCCATACAACTGAACTAGAGCAAAAAAGGGACAGGGTGGCTGGGACATCTGTGTTACAGCAGCATTGCCCCATTATAAACATGGCAAAAGGGGCTCACAGCAGTGAGGGACTTGCCCAAGGTCACACAGATAACAGCGAGGGGACAAAAACTGGAGCCCATGCCCATGCCCACTCTCCTGTGGGTCTTTTAGGAAGGGAGGGAGGACTGAGAGTTCCCCCAAGCCCCTAGGGCTGCCAATTCAGCAGTCCTGATGGTGGGCCCAGGCCCCTGTCAGAGACCTTCCCTGGGCCCTCCAGCTCTTGGCCCTATTCACACACACCAACCCAAAACAGAAAAAAAATTCTCTGTTGGAGATGCTTTATTAGAATGGTTATTTTGTTGAAGTGCCAAGTGACCTGCTCCTGCTCCCACTTTCTATCCCTCTAGCTGTCCCCAGTTTAAGAGCAGAAGTAAAACAAAGGCTTTGTTTCTTTATTTTGATTTCCTCCATAAAATCTCAAACATGCAGGAAACACCCACCCGGTCCCAGAGAAGTGGACTCGGGCCGCTGTCCTCGGCGGGGGGGTGGGGTCGGGGGTCAGGGAGTGGAAGTGGACGGGAAGGTTCTGATGCCAGCTGACCTTAGCCCCTGGGGGTGCCACCCTGGCACCTGGGGCCTGGCTTCCTGAGCAGAAAAAGAAGGGCTGGGGTGTAAGGAGAGGGCGAAGAGCACAAGGCCTTCCTAGCTCCACCACCCAGCTCCACCACCCAAGGAATCTCTGGCCTGAGGAATGTGGGTGTGGAGGGATGGCTGAGAAGACAGATCTCATACAAGTTACTTTTTCACACGCGCCCCAAGGCTTGGGGACAGTGGCTCCACCCTTTCCCATCATCTCAGCTACAATAAAGCAGGCATTGAAAGAAGAACGGGATAGAAGCTATTTTGGGCTGCTGAGCCTACTTGTGAGAGAATGGTACCCACCAAGAAAGATGGGTTTGCCCCTCTCTCTTCCTTTTGGACCTCATTTCCAGTGGAATGAAAATATAAAGGGGTGAATGTGTGGGTTATCTAAAAGGGGGACGTTTTCAAAAGGGTGTTCTGAAATTCCAAAGCATAGGAAGAAAAAAATAAAACCCCTAAACTGAATTAAAATCAATTTCGCTTTTCAAATAAATACATAATACTTTGGGAGGGCAAGAACCTGTCCCCCAACATAGTTGGCTCCTAAGGGGTGGGTAGGCCTCCCCAACTCCACCACACTTTCAGGGATCTCTATACAGCCCCATATGCTTACAAGTACTTCCACTTTTAATACGGGCAGCCTAACACATAATATGTACAGCAGATTCTTTTAGAACCAGAACATTTCTTTAAGAAGTGGGCCTATAGCCTCATTTCCAACAAAAAGATTCGGAGTCGAGGCACTCTATTCTGTTTCACTGACCTGTTTGTTCCTGTGACAGAGCAACATTACTTTAATTCTTCCAGTTTTGTGTTTTAATATCTGGTAGGACTAGTCTCTTCTCCTTACTCATTAAACGGTCTATAATTAAGGGAGCAAAATGCTTAAATTTGATTTTGAGACACTTCATTTTTGTCGATTTTAGGACAGATTTGGGGTGGGGGGAATGAGAAAGAATGAAACAATTTCAATGCTACTGCAGTAATCTAAGTGAGAGAAGTTAAGGCTGGAGCCAAAGGAGAGATGGTTAGAAATAAGGGAAGGAGTTTAAGAAGAAATAACCAAAACCATCAGGATTGGGGGGGGGGGGGGAAGTGGGCCCATAAACACAACACGTATGTGATTTCTGTATAATCAAACAGGAATTGACTTTGTAATATTTGCCTGCAGCACCGGTACAGTCACGGATCACTTCTCTGGTGAGACACCCCCCAGCAAAGCAGGTCTCCTGAGGTCTTCGGGCTCCCAGCCCTCGCTGGCTTTGCACATCTCCATCAGAGGTGGGAAAAGGACACAGGGGGTGCTGATCTTTGTTGGAAACTCGAGGATAGACAACATTTCAACTCATTCTTATCCCTTAATAAGGAGCACATGGGGACCACCTCAGGTCTCCATGCTCTTCAATGAAACTTGTTCAAGTCTTCACCCCCAATTGTGCGTGACTCCCTGAAAATGCGATCTGCCTGGGTGTGGAAGGAAGGCTTCTCCAGAAGTGTCTGGATCTTTTCTGCCCAGCTTTCAAAAGCACGCCTCTGCCCCTATTCTAACTCAAGCCCAAGCTCCAGGCAAGTGGGATGGCGTCAGCTCCAGCTGGAGAGTAAGTCAGCGGGTGGGAAGGAGAAGGCTGCCAACAGTTGGTGAGAAACCATCATGGAGCCCTTCCACCTGCTGCAGCCAAAAATCCACACACACACCCCCGCCCCGCACCCACTGGGACCAAGCACCTGGGTGTCCGTTCTGAGACGGCTGAGTAAAGGCAACGTTAGGGATTAGGAAGGTTCCACATTGCATTGCCGCCTTCCTTCCTTTAAAGTAGTTCTGTACTTCAGAATAGAAAACGTGTTCTGTTAAAGATCATTTAAGATGAACTGCTTAACAAACTATCATCTGGTTATAAAAAAAAAAAAATGGTGTTGTTTTTTTTTTCTCTGTCTTTTCCAAATATATACATCTACCATTTAAACGACAGTTCAGTTTGGTCAGCTGTGACTAAATTATGCTCTGCAGCCTGGACTGAGCCCACAAGGGTTGAGGCAGATGTGTTTTGAGGGTGAATCAATTTTTTTGAAAAGGGTTAAATCCAAAAGTGCATACTCATCCTACTCTGGTTTCTCCCATGTGGTCATAGGCAACAAAATGAACTATCAACAACCTGGCTGGACACCTAGGTGGCATTTCATTGAATCAGCTGGGGACATTAGCTAAAAGAGCCAATATACAGCAACTCAGGAGCAAAGCTCTGGAAGTCCACCAGAGGCTGAGGGCTGGCCCAGGCCAACCAGGCCTAAGGATGATGGATACATTTTAAGTCCTGCCTACCATCAAATGCAGTGGTCGCATTTGTTCATTCTGAGTAATGGGTACATGGTGTTTGTTCTATTGTTATCCCTTATATTTTTCCTTTTCTTATTTTTCAAAATTTTCTCATTTTTCAAAAGTAAATGAAAAAAATTTACCAAGTGCACAAATGATTTAGGGGTTCACTGCTAAATTGAAGATGAAGAGAGTCAGGGAAAACCACTGCCCCCTAGGCTCTCTCCCTGCCGACCAGCTGCTTCCACACCTCTGGCTTCTGCTGCCTCTTAACATACTTGTGCATGGGCTGCTTCATCTCTTCTCCTCGTGAAGACTTTGCACCAGGGCAGCACTCATTATGCGTGGTCATGCCCCCCCCAGTACAGGTCCTATGAGCACCAGGAGAGGAAAGACGGGTCATCTTTGATCATCTGGTTCCGAGAGCAGTGCAGTGCGGCAGAAGGAGCACATGCTTCGGGACCAGGCAGGCCTTGGTCAGACTCCTTCCAGGCTCTGCTCCTCAGACTGGGACTATGGGGTGATCTATGTAACCTCCCTGAGGCTCAGTTTCCGTTATCGGTAAAAGGTTGATAGCAAAATTGTTGTGAGGTTTAGAGATGGTGAATACAGAGTGTCTAGCCCACAAGTCTTCGTTGAAAGAAAGATGGAAGGGAAGGAGGGAGAAAGAGGGGGAAAGGCAGGCAGACATACAGAGAGGCTGTCTTTAAACCATACAATATGAGGTGCAGTTGAAGAAAGTAGAGCTGTTCGTGCTAGAGAAAAGCATAATTGTTGAAGGTTCATGTGGGACAGATCTAGCAGGTAGCTTGAGGGGAGAAAGGAAAGAACTTTGCAAGGATGAGAGAATCCCCAAGTGGGGTAGACTGACTTAAGGGCAGCAATCTTCTTATCTCTGGAAGGGTCTAACTGCAGCCTCCCTGGTTGCATGGGAGGGACTCCCCCCATTGAAAGCTTCTCAGCCTTTACTCAAGGAGTCAGTTAAAAATCTTTCTTTAGCCTTAGCCTGAACTAAATATCCATTAAAAAAATAAAAGGCTTAATGTGATGCCTGCATTTTTAACAGTACATATAAACAAGTCTATCACTAATAAAAGATGCTATATGTGTCCCACCTAAAATCATCTCCCTCAGCACTATGACAAATGTGCTCTATTGAGTCTGAATCCAAACTACATAGGCTCCAGGGGCCCCCTCTGGGGCTATGATTCTGTTATCTGAAGGCTGCTTCAATGCTGATAATGCTCTTCATTTTTAGAACCCTTTCTGGTTTCCTAAGCATGTTCTCATCTGTATATTTCATCTAATCCCCATGACAACCCAGAGGGCTGGGCAGAGAAGGCACAGATGGTGCCTGGGCCCCTGCAGCACAAGATCCATCCAAGCACCACCCAAGGTGCTATAGACAGTCACACAAGACCAGAATCAGAGCTCAGAGCGCCCAGCTCTCCACCCCACCCTGCTCCACTCCACCACTACATGCTGAACACCCAATTCCTTGCCTGGCACTCTCAGAAATCTCATTAGCAATATAACCCAGATGTGAATCAAGATGTTTTATTCCATCTAGATGGCCGGAGGCCAGGTTCTCTTGATGAGAGTATGCCCCTCTGAGACCCAGAATGTCACCTCAGCAACCAGTAATGACCCACATTGTCATTTGGCAGTTGGCCATCAGCAGGCCCCATCTAGTAAAGCAATGGAGAACACTAAACGACAATGATGAGGACATTAAGAAGATAAACACACATTGCTACTTAGTGACCCCTACAAGATGGATGGCTTCAGAAAGCTGCCTTGGATCTGCTAACATCTAAAAGGGGCTCAGTGGTGGGGACCAGGCAGCAAGGGCCGGCGGGTGGAGTCTCAGAGAGTAGGCGGCACAATCTCATCATGCACAGCAGGAATTCCACCTAGAAGACTGGAAATGGGCACCACGGCATGCATGGCAGGCACCAGGTAGTGCAACAAGGCTGTCACCTTGGCCTCTCTGAAGCATGAGGCAGGGCAGCTGCATTGCTCTCTTGGTCAGAGTTCCTCAAGACAGACCCGCTGTCTGACTGCACAGACTTCAACTCAGGCTGAGAACTGACCACCCACCCCTCTCTATCTTCATTCTTGACACCTGTCTACCTCGATGGCACGCTGCCCTGGTGGGCAGAGCAACACAGTAGGTCCTAGGTAAACAGTAGCTTAGACCCGGGGATCTCACCTGGGATCCAGGACTCATTTTCAGAGATCCAAGAACCCCCTGGATGTATGTCCAACTTTGTATATCCAAGCAACTTTTCTCTGGGCTTCTGATTAGCATATTAAAGAGGCTGTGACCCAAGAAGGTAAAATCCATTGTGCTGCACATTAGACCCTCAGGTTTCTTGGCTCCCTGTCCCATGCAAGAACTTGTTGTCAGTGGCACTCATATCCCATCCCCACAGTACAGAGACCTCACATGAGCGGAGAGCATCTTTGGGAGACTTACACTCTGCTTAACCCACTACTACTTGGGCTTTGTTATCTGCAGTCAAAAGCATCCCCACTGATCCAGTATTATAGAGCCCAAGGGCATCACTCAACACTGTGAAGGCTGGCAAGGTCTCAGAGTCCCCTCAGCCTGAATTCTCTGCTCAGCCTAGACGACTGGCACCTGCCAGATGCTCCAGGGCACACAGGGAGCTCACCCAGCTCCTTTCTTGTTTCCATCCACAGACAAAGGTAACTAACTGTAATTAATGGCCAGCTGGATGCCTGCCCTGGGCCTGGCAGGTACAGAGCTTTTGGAATTCAATGCATACCCTCTGGACCCTGAGAACATTCCAGCTTTGCACAGTATGATTTGTATAAATGACACAATGGTCATGAGTAGGTATGTTTTCAATCACTTGCAGGGAGGCACACTCCATTTGAGGCATTTCATGGCTAAAACAGTGATTATACCCGATACGAAATATAAAATGGAGGTCACAGTTCCCTGAGAATGCCCTCGATCCAGCAGGCTGGTCAACATGCAATTCTGACTGGAACTAGTCACCCCCGGAGCTAGCCCAGGGGTCATCTCTGGTTCCAGGTGATCAACCAAGCTCAGGAACCAACCCCAGGGATACCTGACTTGTCCATTTATAAGCAGGTCAGATAACTGAAAGCATGAAATACCTGTGGTTAGAGCAAATAATAAAAGTTATACCCATCACAAAAATGTCTTATGTAGGTGAAAACATGAGTAGTGGAAAAATACAAATTGCCTTACACAGGAGCAAAGCTGGCAACCCTGGAGGACTATTGCCTGCCTCACCAGGGCTCAGCAGGGGGCCTTGACCCCGCTTCTCTGTAAGGAAATGTTGAGGCCACTAAAGGGAGCAGCAGTCTCCACCAGAGCTCTAGGCTTACTCAACACCCGCTCCTCCCTAGAAAGAGGCTAGCAGACCCTGCAGCCTTGAAAACCCTGGAGCATCACAGTCCCATGCCGCCTGTCCTGGCAGAGAAAGGACAAACTGTACCATAAACCACAGACAGAGAAGCTAACTGGCTGCTGGGCAGTGAGAACAGACCCAAAGGTGAAAGCCATGGCCTGAAAAATTTTCAACCACAGTCAGCAGGGACACACAGTTTACAGAAAATTGGGAGATTTATAAAATGGTAGCCAGCTCAAGTTTCTTCCCTCAGAAGAGAAGCAGGAGAAACTCCAAGAAGTGCCTCAGTCAAAGTGCTTTGTTCACAGCGAAGCCCCTGACACGTGTCAGTTATTAATGCTGACAGCTCACAACCCCACACTTCAACTCACCAGTGAATATCAATAGAGCAAAAGCATAAGGCAGGCTGCACCTGGAGCCTTCAAGCCCAGGACAACCCAACCCTCACAAGAGGGGCCTGAACAGCCAACTACATGAAGCATGAGGATTTGGGGCACATTATTGACCCTTTTAGCCCCAGTCCCCCACCTGCATATGGGAATAATAATAAAACCTTTGAAGGAGTCTTGTCAAATGATGACCAAGCACATCCATGTCTGGTTTGTGTAAGCCCTGTTGGCTTTTGTTATTACAGTAGAGCTTCAGGGCTTTTTAAGTCAGATCTCATTACTTCTGCTGCCAGGGAGGTCAATCTTTGGAGGCCACCATTCCGAGCCTTATCAGTCACCCTCTCTTGCCAGGTCCAGGGCACAGCTGAGTCCTGGAGGGGTAAGAACCATGCTAGCCCACCAGGAACCCAAGGAGGGGAGAGGGCAAGCCCAACGCTCTGTGATCAGGGGCTCAGTGAACTGGCTCCTGTCCACCTCTCCAGACTCGGCTTTGTCCCCAGACAGCACAGACCTCGGTCCCAGCTAGAGTCTAATTGGGTGTCCAGTGCCATGCTCCCGCCAGGCATCACCTCCTCTAGGAGGCCTTCCCTGACTTTCCGCTCTGTCTGCTCCCCAAATCCCTGAGCTCCCGCGGAGCAGGAGTTGGCACTGTGCCCCACACACCGTGGGCGCCCCAACCAGGTCGGCTCAATGAATGAGCCGGGCCCTTAGTCGTGACCAGAGCCTCAAGCCTGGGGAGCAGTGAAGGGTTGTTTATGAAGCAGCCTGCTTTTTGTTATTCAGCTGAAGTTGACAACTCCCCCGGCGGGGATCTGCGCTCGTTAACGCCATTTTAAAAGGAGAGAAAGCGCCCCTCTCCCCAGTCCTGCTGCCCACCTCCCCGCGGGTCCTCGCCAGGGCAGACAGGGGACGAAGGGCGGTCAGCAGACCAGGGGCTCTGGGAGCGGTGGGTAGGCCGTCCCTACTGATTTCCCGATCGCACACCGTTACGCGGGAGCCTGCGGTGAGGGCAAAAGGCCACTCACCGCCAGTCCCTCAGCGCGTTCGGCCGGGAGAGCGCGGCCGGGGTGGGGGCGGTCACACCTCCGGCCCCGGAACAAAGCGCCAGCCCGGGCGGGGAGTGGGGGGCGCGGCCGGGGCCCCCTCCCCTCTACTCCCTCCTGTTTCCCGCCGCCCGGACCACTCACCGCACGCTCCGGCCCCAGCTGGGCTCTGGCCCTCAGGCCGCCGCCTCCATGCTCGCGCCGGACTGAAGGCTCCCGGCCCGCGGGCCCGCCGGCCGCCCTGGACCGTCCCCACCCCGGCGCCTCCTTAAAGCGACCGCGCAGCCCGCGCGCGCCGCGAGTGCAGGGCGCGCGGCGCATTCCTTATATTGCAACAGCGCCTGCTAAAAATAGAGCGCTGCCGGGGCGCGGGCGGGCGGGGGTGCTCCGCGCGGCGATCCCGCCGGCACCCCCGGCTCCAGATCGCGGGACCCGCAGAGTCCCGGTCCCCGCAGAGTCCCGGTCCCCGCAGAGTCCCAGTCCCCGCGCGGAGTCTGCCGGACCGGGCAGCGCGCGTGAGCCCGGCCACGGGACAAGGCCGGCGCCGCTGCCTCCCCCGCGGCCCTGAGCACTTACCCGGGTCCGACCCCTGGGCGCCGCAGAGCTGGCTTTAAGGCGGACGGACGCAGAATGGGAAATCGCCCCTGCCTCTTTAAGAGCTCCTGTGCTCCAGCTTTTAAATCTCCGCTTGGCCTGGCCAACTTCGGAGCCTACCGACGGCTGCCCAGTCCTAAGCGTTTCGGAATCGCCACCGTTTAACCATGCTCCCTTAGAATCCCGGGACGTGTTTCTTCCTAGACCCTGCCTCCAGCATCGCTTCCCTACGCCCCCTTGGTGCACCATTCCTGGGCCCAAAGTTCGTTCAGATGGACGCGACCGGGACAGGCGACACCCGCGCTCCGTTTCATTGTTTCAGTTCCGCTAACTCCTCCATTGGCGTCATTTTTTCCTTTTTTTATTATAGAATTATAATTCACATACCATAAAATTCCGCCTTTTAAATATACAGTTCAATGGTTTTTAGTGCATTCACAAAGTTGTGTAACCCTTACCATTATCTAATTCCAGAATAGTTCCTAATTCGCCACCCGCCAAAAAAACGACCCATTTGCAGCCATTCCCCCTTCCCACCTCCCCGACAGCCCCTGGAAACGGCTCATCCACTGTCTGTCTGGGTTTACCTGCTCAGGACATTTGTTATAAGTGGCATTGTACAACCAGTCACCCCGATCTTCTGTCACTGGCTCCTTTGCACAGTGTTTTCAAGGTTTATCCATGTGCAGCGTGTAGCTGCACTTCATTCCTTTTCACAACCGAATACTATTCCATTGCACGTGTGCACCGCATTTTGTTTATCCATTCAGCAGCAGATGGGAAGTTAGGTTGTTTGTACTGTCTTTGGTATTACAAATAAAGCTGCTATGAACATTCATGTACAAATCTTAGTATGAACATATGTTTTCATTTCTCTTGGATGTATAGTTATAATGGAATAGAATTGTGGATCATATGCTAACAGTTCCCATCGACAATGCCTGAGAGTTCCGGTGTCTCCACATTTTCACCCACACTTGGTATTGTCTCTCGTTTTCAATTACAGCCTTCCTCATGGGGGTGAAGTGTCATCTCATTGTACTTTTGATTTTCAGCGTCATTTTTGAGGATGTTCTTTTTGTGGGTGGACCTTGATAATGACTTGAAACCAGCCTCACATATCCAGAAAACCCATCCCTTATCATTTTGAGAGCTTCACCCTCTACCCCAGTCCTAAGGGGACATTACTGCCCTGAGTCCTTCATGCCACACCGGGGCTCCCAATTTGATGCAGATTTCGATTGGCATCCCAAATTGCTATGCAGCTGTTTGGTGAGAGCTGTTGTGCCCCTTGCATCTCCATGTCTATCTGCTGCTCTGAAGGCCCCATGGACCCCACGAGTCCCCATGGCAAGGGGAGCAGATTAGGTGGCACCTTGGTAGGGAGTAAAAGAACTGGTGGAGGAGGGGCTTGAGGAATGGTGATCATCCTGACTGTCTGAGTCTTGCTGTGGAACTGGTCTCTTCCTCCCCCACCATTTACCACAGGCTTTTGGGGAGGTGGGGGGGGGTGTCTGTGTGTTCTGGTTGTCTGTCAGCCCCTCATGGGCTTCCTCTATCAAGAGACATCCTTTCCTGGGGCCCAACTAGCACAGTGGCCAGACCATTGTCCTCAGCTTGAGTGGCTACAATGACTGCACAAAAGTCAAAGATTTGTCTCTCTAACACTTTCATGTACAAATCTTTAACAGCTGGTCTCTTCAGAAATGGAATTTAAACAGCTAGTGATCACACACAATTACCTGGGATTCTCCAATGGTGAGATTAAACCCTGTAGGCAGTGGCTGGGGTCTTACAACGGGGTGCCTGTCCCATCTGGGCTGCTTCCTCTGCTCTTTGAACCCAGAAGTGAAACATGGCTCAATTACTGGCAAATAGGGGCTTTAGAGAACTGGGTCACTGGGCAGAAAAGTGAGGCCTGGATTTGATAGTTCATTCACTCAGTAAACACTGAGCACCTACTGTGTACCAGGTGTGTGGCAGAGACTGACCTTCAGGCAAACTCAGAACGCCACTGAGGTATAGATGGTGTGAAGAGCAGGACAGCAGGGCCTGTGGGATCCCAGAGGAAGGGAGAGGGTGAGTGCCCAGTGCAGGCTCTCTGTGAGAAGTGGTGATAGGGCCAGGGCTTAAAGAACAAAAATTGATCAGCTAGGCTGCTAGGGAGAAAACCTTATATGCTGAGGTATGAATGAGCTGCGGTCTCTCCAAAGCAGATCTTAATGGCTGATCTGGTGTGTTTGGAGGATGGTGGAAGGCCAGACTCCTGGTCAATGACCCAGGTAAGACTCAGGCCCAAGTTTCACAGCCTGAGCTCCAAGGCCAGCCACAGGCCAGGAGCCAGCTCTGGGGGGCAAAGATCAGAGTCACTGGGTTGACCCAGAATAGAACTTTCCTGCTCAGTGCCATGAGCAGGTGTGCCTCATCCACCACAACATATGATATATCCCATGCTTGCCTGAGGCTTGTGGGCTGCTATGCCTCAGGGCAGACCCAGGCTGGTGCCTGGGTGTTCAGAGGGCAAACCTGGGGGTCGGAGGGACTTCAGAGCGAGGAGCCAGTCAAGTCATTGGGGCACAACCTTCCTCTAGAACTCCCTGCCCCAATGTAAGGAGCTCTGAGCTGCTGGGAGCTTCAAGGTGTGCCAGACATGGGTATCGTGAAAGCTTGCATACCTCCCAGTGGTTTGCGGAAGGTCTTACCCATCCTGTTTGAGACATAAGGAGACCCCCAAAAGTCCAACCTACCCAGCCGGTAGACTGGCATTCTGACCACAGAGTCTATACTCTACGTCTGCTGGTCTGGATGGGCAGGTCAGTGGTGTGTGTGTGTGCGTGTGTGTGTGCATGTGCGTGCATGTGTGTGCATGTGTGCGTGCGTGCGTGTGCATGTGCGTGTGTGTGCGTGCGTGTGTGTTGCATGTGTGTGTGCATGTGTGTACGTGTGTGCATGTGCATGTGTGTGATGTGTGTGTTGCATGTGCGTGCATGTGTGTGTGTGTGTGCGTGTGCGTGTGTGTGTGTTGCGTGTGCGTGCGTGTGTGTTGTGTGTGTGCGTGTGTGTGCGTGCGCGGCGTGTGTGTGTGCGCGCGTGCGCGCGCGTGTGTGTGTGTTGGGAAAGTAGGGAAAAGGCGAAGGGAACACTAGCACTCATTGCAGTCACAGTCTCTTCAGGCCTGCGGCTGGAATCAGATACTTTGCTGGCCCTGAAGCACCCCTCATGGGTTGGCAGAAGAGCCTCACCCCACCCCCATGCCTGTTTATCCCCTCAGCTGAGCTTTTTCTTGCCAAGTGCAAGGCCTTTGGTCCCTGAGCTGCCCATGATATGGCACCAAGAACTACATAGTTCTCTCTCAGGGTTTTCATGGCCTTTACCAATCCAGGTTTAGTCATTTCTCATCTTTAGCTTTCCCCGAAAACTCCCACTCCACCCCCTGGAAACACACCCACTTGCAACAGTCCCATTAGGAGTGAGGCCTCCCCAGATTTTCTTCCCTTGTGCTCATGGGTCATCCCTCACATAGTCTCCCTCTTGCTCTCTGGGGCCAGAAGAGCAGCTTTCAATCAATTTACTTCTCACTCACAGTCAAACTTCTCCAAAAAGTTGTCCATGCTCAACTAACATGTTTGTTTCTGATTGTTTGTTTTTCTCTTCCTTGGCTCTTCTTCTGTTTAAAGTCCAATGACTTTAAAATCCATAGGAACAAATAGGTTTTACATTACAAACCAGCACATACACACCCACCCACACACACACTCTCAAGTGAAACAAAAATTTCATAAAACAATATTTATCTTTAGTATGTGTGATGCATTTTGAAAAAGTTATTCTACGCTATTCTTCCCCTATCCTGTCCTATTTCATTATGAAATGGTGGCAAGACCTACTAAATTGATTCCATGCCTCACTAATGAATGGATTGTGACCTACAGTCTGAAAAATACTGATTCATATCTTGACACCCAGAACCTCAAAGTAGTGACATTACAGCAGAAATTTGCCAAGAAATAAAAGTCAGCTCTAAGACTTTGGAACACATGCTAGAGATAATAGTTTGAAAAGGAGAGAGTTTTGACTCTCAGAAGCGTAGGAAATCTCCTCTTCTGGATAGGATGTAGTAGTAGGTTGCGGCAGGCCAGGGCTCCTATTGCAATGCAATGAGATGAGGCTCTCCAGCTGTTCCCTCTCCCTTCCCCCAGGACATTTGCCAATAATGGGGTATGGCTAATGATCAAGCTTTGCCCAGAGGAAGACTTCTAAGGGAGGAAAGAGAAACCAGCAGAGCTTTTAGTGGCCACATGGTACTAGAATGACAAATTGGAACACAGGTGGCCTTAAAAACACAAATCAACCGATTTTCTCCACATGACACTTGCTAGTTCTGGGCCTGAGAATGCATCTAACAAGCACAGCGACATCTTCTATAGTCCCACTGTGCTTAAAAAGCAAAGGCTCCCCAAGAAGCAAGTACCTGTCTCAAACACAAGGCCAGGCCAGCCCCGGCCTCGTTACATTTGCCGGCGTTTGAAACTCCATGGGGACAGAGTCTGGAAAGCTGGAAACTCCAAAGGGCAGAGCGGAATCTCCATGGTTTTTCACGGTTGAAGATACAGAGATCCACAAGGTTCTCAATCAAAACCCACATGTCAAAAGTAGGCATAAACCAGAGATAGATTAAGACTTGCAAAATTGATCACCAGCCCCAACCCAGCTCAATTTTTCACTGTATTGAGATGATCATTCTTCACCCCCATCTGTTGAACAGGAGAAAGAAAGAATTTGTCAAATCACATCGTCTGAAGTCTCTATGCTTCTTATACACCATGTCTGTGTGTAGTGAAACGTAACTGCTCAGATAGAGGCACAAAAATATAATTGATAAGCAAGAGGAAAAAAATAGACAATAGAAGCAGATACACAGATCATTCAGATGTTGATGTCAATAAACAAGACTTTAAAACATCTGATGGTAGAGGAACTGGAACTCTCACAAACTGCTGGCAGAAGTGTCAATGGTATATCCACGTGTCAGCCAAAGTTCAATCAGGATACAGAAACCACACAGTCATTTGGACAAGAAAATTTTAATGTAAAGAATTATTAAGTATAAGAGGGGGCTACCTCCTAAAGGGGAAAGAAGACTCTATAGAATATAGTTAAAGCAGATCTAGAGAGCAGCTCCCAGGGCCGAGGCAGAGCACCCAGGGAAGGAACAAACTGGTACGAGGTCCTGACCGTCACTTTCTACTCCCAGCTGAGATCCATACCTTGTTGGAGCCAGTGCAGCCATGACCCGCTCAATGATGAAGACATTTCCTGGAGTTCCACGCAGATGAAATTCACTGCAAAGCGTTCCTCCTGGGTGCTGAGGGAAGCCATCCATGGAATGACCCCACACTGTGGAAGTTGCTGGAAAGCACCCCACAAGGGTAATGCACTGGAAGCCAACCTCTGGAGTATTGGAGGGAGCGGTCATGGAGATGTGCTGTGTGTTTCTGATGGCAGGAACAATGAGCTACGAGATCTGGCCAAGTGAGCACGTTGGAACCAGGAAGGGAAGCTTCTCTCTGCTGCAGTATCTGTCAGTGCTCTCTACTGACAAAGCTTAACGTGTGCCAGATGACAAAGGAGAAATGTTTGCAGCAGCCAGCTCCATTACCACAGAGCAGATCATTAAGGTTGGGTTTGGAGCGGAGAAGCGATAACGGGCACAGTTGGCTTTGTTTAATAGAATCTACTGAAGCTAAATCTACACCTACCTTCTGATTCAACCTTTCACTTCTAGGTATATACCTAAGAGAAATTAATAAGGATGCTCATCACAAAACATGTGTAAGAGGATTTATGGCAGCTTCAGTTGTAAAAGCCAAGACCGAGAGATAACCCAAGTGTTTATTAACTGAAGAATGAATAAATAAATTGTGGTTTATTCAATAATGGAATTGAATACTAGACTGCAATAAATAACAATGAAGTACTGATACATAAACAAAACAAATGAATCTCACAGACATTGTATCAAGTGAAAGGAGCCCGATGCAAAAGACAACATAAATGAAGTCCAGTAAAAAGTAAAGCTAATCGATGGTGATGAAAGTCAGAATAGTGGTTACCTCTTGGGCAGGGGAGAGTAGTAAATGACTGGGAAAGAAGTGCCTGGAAATGTTATGGGTCTTGATCTGGGAGTTGGTTGCATGCATACATACAAATGTGAAAAGTCACCAAGCTATGTATTAATGATTAGCACACTTTACACATTTCCCTATCAAGTTCAAGTTATCCCCACCTAGATTGAATAAAATAAAAAGTAGATAAAATAGGCAAAAGGAGAGAAAATGTCACCAGGTAAGTGGACTCTATAAAACAAACCAAAACAAAACAAAATGAACATTCTAAAACTTAAAAAGTGTAATAACTGAAAATAAGAACTCAGTGGGTAAGTTTAATAGCAGACTCAACACCGATGAGCACAGGATTAACAAATTGGAATACGTTGTAACTAAAGCACAGAAGAAAAGATGAAGCGAAAAGATAATACCATACAAGACATGTGGACATATTCAGATGCCTAACATTTCTCTCACTGGAGTCCCAGAGAGGAGAGAGATAATGAGATAGAAACAGTATTCGAAAAGATAAGGCAGCGAAGTTTCCAGAACTGGTGAAAAACATAAATCCCTAGATTCAAGGAGCTTGGTGAATTCCAAAAAGAATATGCACAGGGAAAACTACATGTAGGCATGTCATAGTAAACTGCCAAAATCAGGGTAAAAATAATGTTAAAGAATAGGACATCTTTCTTCGTTGAAAAAAAATCCTTTGATGAACATTTCCCAGAGCTGAGAGGAAGCAGAGGTTGGCCAAGAGCCACTCTCTGCCACATGAACAATGTGGCCTGGCCTTTCCACAGAAGACACCCTCGATGACATTCTGCAACTTGGAGCCTGAGATCAGCACCTTGAGCATTTCTTCTCAGTGATCATCTAGCCCAAGCTTGCAAAGCAGTGGAAAAACGATCGTCATTCATAACCAGATGTTTTCATGACTCTTAGGATGTGAAATATTGTAGTAACAAGTCAGAGAAAAAAATATTGCCTGGATTTCGAACCAGAAATGCAGGGTTTGCACATTTAAATTTAGCCCAATTTTCTGAACTCCAACAGTATCATCCTATTGACCAGTAAGACAGAAACAAACAAGACAGGAAAACAGTTTTTAAATCTCTGATGGTTTGGATTTTAAAACATTATTTTTCCATTAAAACAAAGATGGACATGATATATAGTATTCCACAATGCACATAAATCTTTGTGAGAAATATTAGCAAAGTTTAGAGAATTCAGAAAGCCATTTAGCATTAAGCTGTCAACCTTAAGGGCAGTCATTCAGGAAGCTTCAGGGGACCCACGGGAGGAGCAGTCTTTGCTAATGAGGTCTTTGTGAATTGACTGGGGTCCAGATATGTCCCCAAAGCTTCTTTTGTTGAACCAAATCAAAGGGCAAGGAGTCCTATTTTAATGGGAAGTTGTAAGGGAAATAAGTCCTGCTCTCCAGTCTCCCAGAGGAACCTAAACAGTCAAGGGGCAAAGCTCATAACCTCTCTAGAGCCATGAAGGTCTGAGATTTCATCCTACTTGCAAGCTAACAAGTTACCCAGCCATAGTTTGGTAGATACTGGCAGAAGACGTGAAACTCCCGTGTTGGAGACGAAGGATAGGCTATTACAACAACAGTAGTTGCCAGGCTATTAGCACTTTTGCACAGGGTAATGAACCTCATTACCCATAGGACAATGCAGAGGCCAGGTGCACGTGTCCATGCAGTGGGTTTTGTTATGGAAGAACCTGAGCTTCAGGAAACCGAAGCTTTTACCCCGAGAGTGAGCATGCTTTCTATAGAGGGAGACATTTTCTCTATCTTGCAAGGCTGGAAGCAAACCTGCCCTTTGTTTTAGAAGAAGATACTGTCTCTATCTTTCAAGGCTGTTCACTGTATCAATATACCTGAAAAGATAGTTAGGAATAAAGGCAGCAAGTGCCTCTGCTTACAGATGTGCAGAAACGCAAGAGACCCATGGAGAAATGTCTGCCACCAGAAGAACCTCTGATCAGACTGCTCTGCAAGGTGTAAAATGTCTCCTTGCCACCTCCTTTAACCTCTCAATAAGCCTGAGTGGTGGGTGCACAGGCTTATTAGTCCCACTCATGATGGGAACCCGAGGCTGCATGATAAAAGTCACTAGAAAGTACCTGGGACCACGTGCCCTACAGGGACATACAGATGATGGTTTGATGGGAACCCCCAGGAGCTTCTACAACATGCGGCAAGTGCAACCCAATCTGGTTGTGTTGGTAGGCTCAGAGAGACAGGCCGCTTCCAGTGTGTGGCTCACTAGCTTGTATCTGCCAAGTCAGCTTCTAATCAACCAAAAACTAATAGAAGGAATAGGGGAGTTTAGCAAGGTCTCAGAGGATAAAGTCAATATACAAAAATCAGCACATAATTGGAAAAAAGGTAAACACATAACAATTTTATTAATAAAAAATACAAATGACTTGCGACAATTAAAAAACATTGCTGAAATGAAAATAAATCACTGGAAAGACAGGCCATATTCACAGATTGGAAGACTCATTATTATTACTATGTCAATTCTCCTCAAGTTGATCTTTAGATTCAATGTAGTCCTAATAAAATTTCTAACAGGATTAAAGAAATGCTAACAGGTTAATTTTGAAACTTATAGGGAAATCAAAAGACTCAGAATAGTCGAAGCAATTTTGAAAAAGAAAAAGTTGGAAAACCTCGATTACTTGATGTTAGGACTTACTATGTGTGCTAGTTAGCTCAGATTGCTGTAACAAAATACTGTAAACTGGTTTATCAACAACAGAAATTTATTTCTCACAGTTCTGGAGGCTGGATGTCAGAGATGGTGCCAGCATGCACAGGTTCTGGAAGGTACTCTTTCAGGTTGCAGATGATTGATTTCTTGTGTTCTCACACAGCTGAAACAGAGCTAGCCAGGCCCTAATTCCATTTATGAGGGCTTCACCCTCATGACTTAATTACCTCCCAAAGGTCCACCTCCAAATACCATCACATTGGGATTAGGGTTTCAACATATGGATTTGGAGGGGATACAAATATTCAGTGCATAACTATGCAGCTATAGTAATCAAGACAGTGAAGTACTGGCATAAGGATAGACAAACAGATTAGTGGAAAGAGTCCTGAAAGAAACGCACACTTACAACCAATCAATATTGACAAAGGTGCTAAAGCAATCCAGTTGAGCAATGTCTTTTCAACAAATGGTGCTGCACAGCCAGAAAGCCATATGGAAAGAGAAAATAAAAAAGAACCTTGAGCCCCACCTCACATCCCACACAAAAATTCATTTGAAACAAACTGTTACACCCATACTGTAGAATATGCAACAATAAAAAGGAACGAAATTTTGATACATACAAAAACTTAGATGAGTCTTCAGGGAATTATGCTGAATGAAGAAAAGCCAATCCCAAAAGGTGGACATACTGTATGACATGATTTTATATATCATATCAATGATGAAATTTTAGAAATGAAGGACAGAATAGTGGTTGCCAGAGGTTAGGGATGAGAGGGGGAACCACAAAGATCCTAGCGTTTCAGATCTTGAGTATTGTGTAGATATATGAACCTACACAGGTGATAGAATTTTACAGAACCTAACACACACACACACACACACACACACACACACACACAGCTAAAACTGGGAAACTCTAAGATGGGTAAATTTATCAATGTCAATATCTGGATTGTAACATTATACTATAGTTTTACAAAATGTTACCACCATTGGGGGAAACTGAGCATAGTATACAAAGAATTTCTGTTCTTACATCTGTATGAATCTACAATTATCTCAATAAAAATTTCAATTAAAAATAAGTTTAAAAAATTAAAAATTTTTTTGAGATGGGTCATAGATCTAAATGTAAATTTTTAATAATTACTCTCATTATCATTTCAAATAATTCTTAGTATTGTAACTTTTTTCTAATTCTTGGAAGAAAATAAGAGGAATATCTTCATGGCCAGGGGTAGGCAAAGATTCCTTTGGAAAAGTTTTCTTAGGGCAAAAAAACCCAATAAACATAGACTAAAAAAATTGATTCATTAAATTTCATCAAAATTTTGGAAGTTCGGGCCCTCCTGGTAACATCAAGCTGGCATAGGGGTGCAGAACGTGCAGGATTCCACATCTGATACTTCACCACTTGGGCCCAGGAGCAAAACGCATCTCTGCCACTGTCTCTGAGGAAAACCGGTCCAATGGCTCCATCTGGCTGTAAGGGACAGGGTGGCCACTGTGATCCCTGACTGGGAAGCGGCCTCCCAGCAGGAATCCTATCCTCTGAAAAGAGAGCACGACACCTTAACAACAACAATTCTGAAAGGTAGGTATTATATTCTCTACTTTAAAGATAAGGAAAGGAAACTGCGACTAAGGAAGCTTTAGTAATACACCCAAGCACACAGGATAGCAGGTGTAGGTCCAGCACCCAACACAAGTGTGTTTGACTCTAAAGCTCCCAGTTCTCCTGCTCCCAGTGCCTTCCCCACAGTAGGGACATGCTGTTTACTCGTGGAAAAAGGAAATGTAGTACGTGGAAGCAGAGAGGTATCAGCCTCGACAACGATGTAGGTACACATTCTTAGCATCTAAGAGGCAAACCTGGAAGTTATCTGGGCAAACACATAGCCTGTGTTGGTTTTGCTCTTCCAATGAGTAGGTTCATTGCTGTCAACATCACAGTTCTAAAGTGTTTTAATAAAGAAAATGTTGGGGTGTCCAATTTGGATCACAGAAGGGTTTCCCTTGAGTAAATCACCACCTTGTGGCAATGAACATGACTTGCAGGAGAAAGTATAAAGGTTTTTGTTTTGTTTTGTTTTGTTTTTGAATCTTTCAGACTCCAAAACGCGGTGCTAACTCTCCAAGTTAGAAGGTTTTGCATTAGACAATGCAAAACAAACAAAAGAAGGACCTTCCTTAGGGCCAGTCTAATTAAAACAGATGTCTTTGAAAAAGACATCTGACTTTTGGGCAAAGCAATCAAATCACTGACCCACATCATAAAATTTATGAAAGATGAACATTCCATTAAATCAAGATGTAAAAAGTTGGGGTGACCCAAGGTGATCCATTTGGGAAAAAATTGAAGAGGCTCCATATCGTCCAAACAGTATACTTTGAAAGTAAAAATGATTGCTATTTATAATTGCACAGGACAAGCTGTGTAAAATTGGGTGCCCCAGGCAAACTGGGGACACGTGGTTCCCCTAAGTTTGTTCCTGTGGTTTAGCCTGGCAAAGATGTGACTGTGGTTTATAGTAGAAACCACGCGGTGAGACATCCAACCCTTTCAAAAAGAGTAAAACGTTTCTTTCAGTGTGCTGGCAGGAAGAATTTAGTGTCTGGTTTGAATTTTATTTTGGGAACTGAATTCTAAGGGAGATTTCAAACCAATCAAGAGCCTGAGTAACCACCACGCGGTGGCACCCAACCCCACTTGCATCTAGTGGGCGTGCGCGTACTTTGCAGTGCTGTGGCTCACAGACATGGCTGTACTGGGTGTGTCAGTTTGATTATTCATTCGCCTATTAGAGGACATCTTGGCTGCTTCCAATTTGGGGTGATTAAGGATAAAGCTGCTATAAACATTTATGTGCAGGTTTTGTGCACACATCAGTTTTCAAATCAACTGGGTAAATATGTAGGAACACGACAGCTGGATCATACGAGAAGACCATGTTCAGCTTTGTAGGAAACTGCCAAACTGCCTTCCCAAGTGTCTGTACCATTTTGCATTCCCACCAGCAATAAATGAGAGTGCCCGCGGATCTGTATCTTCACCAGCATTTAACGCGGTCAGTTTTTGGGATATTAGCCATTTTAATAGGTGGGTGGAAGTATCTCCTTATTGTTTTAATTTGTAATTCCCTAGTGACAAATGAAGTTGAGCATCTTTCCGTCTGTATATTTTCTTTGGTGAAATAATCTGTTCTGATCTTTTGCTCATTTTTAAATTGAGTTGCTTGTTTTCTTATTGTTGAGTTTTGTGTATTTTGGATAAAGGTATTTTATCAGATATGCATTTTGCAAATATTTCCCCCCAGTCTAAGGTTTGTCTGTTCATTCTTTTTAACAGTCTGCTGCAGAGCATAAGTTTTTAATATTAATAAAGCACAACTTACAATTTTTTCTTTCATGAGTGATGTTTTTGGTATTATGTCTAAGAAGTCATTGCCAAACCCAAGATCACCTGGATTTCCTCCTGTTTTCTTGTAGAAGTTTTATAGTTTTGCATTTTACATTTATGTCTATGATCCATTTTGAGTTAATTTTCGTGAAAGGTGTAGGTCTCTGTCCATATACATTTTTTTTTTTTTGCAAATGAATGTGCAATTATTCCAACACCATTTTTTGAAAAGGCTGTCCTTTATCCAATGACTTTCCTTTGCCCCTCTGTCAAAGCTGAGTTAACTACATTTGTATAGGTCTATTTCTGGACTCTGTTCTGCTCCATTGATCTATGTACCTATAAATCACTAGTATTATGTTGTCTTGAAATCTGGTAATGTGAGTTTTCTAATTTTGTTATTCTTCTTCCATATCATGTTGGCTACTCTGGGCCTCTTACCTTTTCATATATACTCTAGAATTAGTTCACTGATTTCTACAAAATAGCTTGCTGGAATTTTGACTAAAATTGTATTTAATCCATAGTCACATGGGGAAGAATTGACATCTTGACAATATTGGTTCTTCCTATCCACAAACATAAAATCTTCATTTATTTAAATCTTTTTTATTTCTTTCATCAGCTGTTATTGATTTCTAGTTTAATTCTATTGTGATCTAAAAGCATCCTTTTAAGTTTATGTTTTATGACCTAGAATGTGGTCTGTCTTGGTGAATGTTCCTTGTGAACCTGAGGCGAATCTTATTCTGCTGTTGTTGGATGAAGCATTGCTTACTCAATTAGATCAAGTTTATTGAAGTGGTTGTTCACTTCAACTACTTATCCTTGCTCATCGTCTGCCTGTTGGAGCTATTCATTACTAAAAATGCGACGTGAAGTCTTCAATTATAATAATTGGCTTATCTATTTTTCCTAGCAGTCCTATCAGTTTATGCCTCATGTATTTTTTTTTAATTGGGGTGACATCTGTTAGCAAGGATTACATAGGTTTCAGGCATACAATTCTACAGTGCATTGTCAACTTGATGTATAATCAGTTCACCAATGTGACTTCTCTTTCCATCACCTTATATTTAGCTTCCCCTCCTCCTCTCCCACCCCCTCCCCTTATGCCTCATGTATTTTGATGTTCTGTTAGTGCATATACATTAAGTCCTATGTCTTCCTGGAGAATCGACCCCTTTAACATTATGGAATGCCTTCTCTTTATCCCGGATACATTCCCTTGTTCTGAAGTCTGCTTTGCCTGAATTAATATAGCTATTTCAGTTTCCTTTTGATTAGTGTTAGCATGGCTTAGCTTTCTCCATCCCTTTACTTTTAACTTATTTGTGTCTTTATATTTAAAGTGAATTTCTTGCAGACAACACATAGTTGGGTCTTTTTTATCCACTGACACTCTATAGACTATTCACACCATGTTTGTACCTGTTTTCTATTTGTTCTATTTGACTTCTATACCTAATGTTGAATTTGCAATTTTGTATTGTCTGTCTTAAAGGGAACGCCTGCAGATCCCTAAAAAAGTGGAGGTGCCCTGCCTGGCATGCATTAAGTAACGGTACAAAAAAGCTACACACCAGCCCTGGTGGGGCAGCAGGCACGCAACTGTTTGTTGTACCTAAATGCCCAGGTCTCTGCCAGGTGGGTCCAAACCCCACAGATACTGACAAACACTTCAGCGATTGAGAGCATTCCTTCAGTCTAATTCTGACGGCAGAGGGCGGGACTCCCTCCTGCCATTCTGCAGGGCCCCGAGTGGGAGTGGCTTACATGTTTATTATCTGGCAGACTGGGCGTCCGGCTGGGTTGCCATGACGACCGTGGCTGGGGCGCCGCAAACTGGGTTGAGAACTCGCTGTACGTTGAAGACCGTCTGTTTACCTGTCGAGAGATCGTTCTCGGTGGTAGTTTCCCAGAAATACATTTAACGGTAGGAATAACAATGTTCTGTGCCCTTTTTTCGCCCGAATTCTTCAGCGGGCGCCTCCACGCTGGCCTCTGCGTGCGCCCCTGGGCGGGCTCCGTGGCTGGGAAGGGGTATCACAAGCGCGTAGAAAACCCTTCAGCAAGCCACGAGCTCGCGGGCTGCAGGCTGCACTTCCCCTGTGGGATCTTCAGTTTGTATCAGTGCATTTATTTGGTGCCACTTACATTTTACCTTAAAGGGGCAGGGTGGAGGGCTTTGCCTAAGGAAGGCTTGCTGGTCCGCGCAGCTGTTGGTCCGAGCCAGCAGTAACAGGACTTCCGTCTTGTTGGCAGAGCCATGGGCAGCAAGAGAAAGGAAATTGCCCTGCAGGTAAGCCTCAAAGGGCACTTGCGTCCAGCACTTGGTTGGGGTGGGGAGGTAAGGGAGATGGTGTGGAGCAGAACGTGCAGGACAGACGTGATATTCTGCAGGCCAGCAGTATATGACAGACAGTGTTCTCAACCTTGAATGTACACCTTGGCCCCCTGGCCTTTGCTATTTAGGACTCCCCTGGGAGGATTGGTAAAACTCGGATGGAGTCTGAGAATTAGATAGTAATAATATATCAGTGTTCATTTCCTGATTTTGATGTTTGTATTGTAGTTATGGAGGCTAATGTATTCAGGAATAATGAGATACCAGGTTCGTAATTTACTTTCAACGAATTCAAGGAAAAAATATTCTTTATACAGTACTTGCAAATATTTGTAAGTTTGAAATTGTTTCAAAATAAAACCATGGGAGTTCCCTGATGGTGTAGTGGCTTAAGGCTTCGGCGCTGGTGCTGTCAGCGCTGCGGCCTGGGTTCGATTCCCAGCCAGGGAGCTGCCCACATGCCAAAAAGCAAAATAAATAAATAAATAAATAAAAATAAAAAAAATAAAATAAAATAAAAAAATAAAAACATTACATAAAATAATATACTGTTTATAAAAAGGGACAATATGTATTTCTCCTTGAATTTAATTTTTTATATAAACCAGAACACTTTGTAGATAAGAGGAAAATGTGAAGAAATGGCAATAAATTCAACCATTAACTATTTCTGATGTGGATATTTGGATGTATTTAACAAAAGGGGTTCAAAATGTATACACAACTACAAAACATTGCTGAGAAAATTAAGGAAGTTTTAATAAACAATAGAGAATACCACATTTATGGACTGGAAGACTTCAAGGTTCTTAATATTTCAATTTTTTCCTAAATTGACTCATAGACTCAGTGCAATTCCAATTTTGTAGAAATTGTCAAGCTGGTTTTAAATTACATATGGAAGTGCAAAGCATGTAGAATAGTCAAAATAATCTTGAAAAGGGACAAATAGGGTGGGCTCACCCTGCCTGATTTGAAGACTTATTGTCAAGCTACAGTAACCAAAATAGTGTGGCACTGACATAAGGATAGATAAATAGATCAATGAAACAGAATAGAATCCAAAATCAACTCATACTTACTCAATTGATTGGTTTTCAACACAGGTGCCACAGTAATTTAATGGGGAAATAAATCTTTTCAACAGATTTTGAACATCTACATGGAATAACCAAATCCTTGCTTTACAACATACACAGAAATTAATTTCAGATGGATCACAGACTTAAATATGAAAGCTGAAATTATAAAGTTTTTTTATTAGGTCCAGGTGTACAAAACAACATAGTGATGACACATTTACACACTTCACAAAGTGATAATCCCAACAAGTCTACTATCCATCTGACAACTTACATAGGTATTAAAATACCATTGATTATAGAGCTCTTCAAAGAAAATAGTCAAGTACCTTTGTGACGTTGAGGAAAGATTTTTTTAAGAAGGACATAGAAAGCACTAACCATAATATTAAAATTTCATAAATTAGACTTCATTAATATTACAAACTTCTGTTCAATGAAAGATACTGTTAAGGAAATGGATAGGCAAACCACAGACTTAGAGAAAATATTTACCCAAACTATATCAAGGAACCCTCTATAATCTAATAGAAAGGCCAGCAATCCATTAATGAAAATGAACAGACCAATGGGCACCTCTCAAAGAAGGTATACAAATGGCTGATCAGCACATTGCATAGTGTTCAACACAGTCACCAGAGAAATGAAATTAAAGCCACAGTGAGATACCACTACATTGCCATCGGTGTGGCTAACATTCAAAAGCCTGACATCACCAAATTTTGGTGTGACTGTGGAGCAACCAGAACTCCTATACGCTGCCGAGGAAGCTAAAAATGGTACAACCATTTTAGGGAAAGTCATGGCAGTTTCTTATTAAATTGAACATACATTTACCTCATGTCCCAGCAATCCTATTTCTGGGTATTTACTGACCAAAGAGAAAGGAAAACATGAACACAATAAGATTTAACAAGAATGTTCATAAGACTTTATTCCTAACAGCCTCAAATTGGAAGTAACCCACATATCTATCAAGCAAAGAATGATACAGTCATACAATGGAATATGCTCAGGCATAAAAATGGACTACTGACATAACTGCAAACGAATCCCAAAAATATGCTGATGAAAGGAGCCAGCACAAAATAATCTATGCTGTATTATGTCATTGATATGAAGTTTCAGACTAGGCAGAATGGATGTATCACAGCAGAAAGCAGACCAGTGTTTACCTGGGGTGGGGAGTGGGGAGTGACTGGAGGGAGACATGAGGGAACTTTCTGGGGTGATGGAAATGCTCTCGACTGTGATGGTGGGTGGTCACATGGGTGTACGCATTTGCCAAAACTCATTGAGCTTCGTTCTGTGTATTTAACTCTATATAATTTATATGTCAAGAGAATGTATATGAAGACAAAAAAGAAAAAATAAATGTCTCTGTGCATAAATAGAAATATCAAAACTTAATGTTGAGTAAAAACACAAATTAGGAAATTATATCTGCAGTATGCTACTATTTACAGGCACAAAACAATTTTATATACTATTTTTGATCAAGTAACAAGTAAAAATAATTTTCTTAAAAATGCCTGAGGTTTTCTTAGGATAGTGGTTAGTCCTGGGGAAGGAGGCAGGAAGAGAGGGAAAGAGTACAGCTTGAGTTGTAACTGTATCACTGAGAGAGAGAGAGAGAGAGAGATCTTGAGTGAGCAAATCTATCAAATCTATCAAACCGTCTCCCCATCAGTGCCCTCAGTAATACAGTGTTTGTTCCTCTTTGATATTAGGTCAGCATCAGCACGCAGGAGCACTGGGAGGAAATGCTCAGTTCCAAAGGAGTAACTGGTAATTTAAGATAACGTTTTCGATCCATTCTTTTCCAAATTGCTAAGTGACAGATTAAACCATGAAGAGAAAAAAGCTGCAATAACCACCAGTCTCCTATAACCTGGAGTGTCATGAGTCAAGAACCAGGTGAATTGTTGGTACATACAGATCTGGCTTGAACACCTGGTGGTGGGCGCAGCACAGGAAGCTAGTCTGTACTTGCGGACGGTGTTTAAAGCTGATCGTCATGCTCGGGTTGTTCGCGGTTAAGGAAGAGAACTGTCTTCTGATTACCTGAGGCTCAAAGAGGGAATGAATGCATTGGGAGGAATGTGGGGATCTCTTGGAACTCAAGGGCTGGAAGGGGAGCCACACATCCCAAGGGACTCGCACCAGGAAGGGCGCAGCAGTGGGAAACAGCACAGCCACTGCCCCTGGGCCTCCTTGTCCCCTATCCTTGTATCAGTTATCTATTGCTGTGCAACAATTTAGCCCAAACTTAGTGGTTTAAAACAGCAGACGTTTATTATCTAGAGCTCAGGTGCTGCTTAGCTGGGTGCCTCCGGCCTGTAGTCCCTCATCAGGCTGCACTGAGGGAGTCAGACAGGGAATGTCAGGGCTCCACTAGGGTCACATTTGTTTCCAAGCTCGGTCATGTGGCATTGGCAGATCTTAGTCGGTCATTTCCAAGTTCATTCATGTGACTATTGGCAGGATTTTGCTCCTTGCTTGCTGTTGGTCAGAAACATCAATTCCTTGCCATCACTTTCTCCATAAGGCTACTCACAACATGGTAATGTGCTTCCCCCAGAGCAGGGCGAGGGAGGGAGGGAGAGAGCGGGGGAGGGAGGGAGCGAGGGAG